>LNAC01001276.1:187997-258511 GCA_002007465.1 Ailurus styani
CCGTGTCCCCCGCGCTGGCCGTGATCCCCATCCTGGTCATCGCGTGTGACCGCAGCACGGTGCGGCGCTGCCTGGACAAGCTGCTGCACTACCGGCCCTCAGCCGAGCTCTTCCCCATCATCGTCAGCCAGGACTGCGGGCACGAGGAGACGGCGCAGGTCATCGCCTCGTATGGCAGCGCCGTCACGCACATCCGGCAGCCGGACCTGAGCAGCATCGCTGTGCCCCCCGACCACCGCAAGTTCCAGGGCTACTACAAGATCGCGCGCCACTACCGCTGGGCGCTGGGCCAGGTCTTCCACAGCTTCAAGTTCGCGGCCGCCGTGGTGGTGGAGGACGACCTGGAGGTGGCGCCGGACTTCTTCGAGTACTTCCAGGCCACCTACCCGCTCCTGCGGGCTGACCCGTCCCTCTGGTGTGTGTCCGCCTGGAACGACAACGGCAAAGAGCAGATGGTGGACGCGAGCAAGCCCGAGCTGCTCTACCGCACGGACTTCTTCCCGGGCCTCGGCTGGCTGCTGCTGGCCGAGCTCTGGGCCGAGCTGGAGCCCAAGTGGCCGCGGGCCTTCTGGGACGACTGGATGCGGAGGCCGGAGCAGCGGCAGGGCCGGGCCTGCGTGCGCCCCGAGATCTCCAGAACGATGACCTTTGGCCGCAAAGGCGTGAGCCACGGGCAGTTCTTTGACCAGCACCTCAAGTTCATCAAGCTGAACCAGCACTTCGTGCCCTTCACCCAGCTGGACCTGTCCTACCTGCGGCAGGAGACCTACGACAGAGATTTCCTGGCCCGCGTCTACGGGGCCCCCCTGCTGCAGGTGGAGAAAGTGAGGACCAGTGAGCGCAACGAGCTAGGGGAGGTGCGGGTGCAGTACACCGGCAGGGACAGCTTCAAGGCCTTTGCCAAAGCCCTGGGCGTAATGGACGACCTCAAGTCCGGTGTCCCCAGGGCCGGCTACCGGGGCATCGTCAGCTTCCTGTTCCGGGGCCGCCGCGTCCACCTGGCCCCTCCGCAGACCTGGGATGGCTACGATCCTAGCTGGAATTAGCCGCGCCTGCCTGCCCCTGCTGGCTCCTTCCTTGCCATATCATGGGCTGAGACGGAACCCAGTCCCTGGGCTGCATCGTCCTCTCTGTGTGTCTCTCTTGGGTACCTTTACCTTTTCTTTTCTTCTTCTTCTTCTTTTCTTTTCTTTTTTCGAATGGCATTCAAGAGCACAGAGGATAAGGTGAGGGTTATTCTCCTGTTCTCAAGGGGGTCAAATCAGGGGAACCTTGCTGGGGTATGTTGGGCGGTGTTATGCAGGAAACGACTGTGTGGTAGGGAGAGACTTGAGCATGTTGGGGCCACAGACTTCCGCGTTCCACATTTTCTCCTAGAGCATCTGCAGAGAGGTGGGCAGCTTTAGCTCTCTTGACCAGCTCTATTTCCCTTGTCCTGGCTCTTCCAACCAGGGTATATGGGCTCACCTCCTGTATCTGCTCCCCATTCCCACCTTCCCCCAGTTGGAGGGGTTGTTGGGTTATTTGCAAAGAGGATTTATCTGTGGCCAAAGTGAGACTAACCAAAGGGGTGTCATCATCAGAGTCTGGGTGGAGCTGTTAGGCTTTCATGGTTTACTGCCACCCACCCCTATTTCTCTTCTGCCCCTCTCCTGATCCCTGACCTCCTCTCTTCTCTTTCCTTGCCACTTAGCAGTTTGTGATTCCAAGATGAGAAGTCAAAGGGGGGAAAGCAAGACTTCTCCTCAGCTTATCCCCAAAAGGTGGGGGGGAAATGTGGTAGGGAGAAAGCCTTGGTGTGCTGGGACATGCCTCCCTTATCCTGCCTCAAAGAAACAGACTCTGTTCTTGGGTCCTGGCCTTTCTAAAAATTGATCCCTTCCCTGTTGCTGTAGGAGGTTTCATGCTGGCTTTCTGGAAGAGAGATTAGCTCTTAGTGTCCCTTTTCCCTGGGGTTTGGGGCACAGGCTCCTCCCTGAAGGTTGAGGCTTTGGCGGCCCTCTCAGGGTGAGGTGGAGCAGCGGAGACAGGATGGCTCCTGCCTCCCTCCCCTGTCCCCTGGGCATTCCCCTGTCTGCTCAGATTAGGATGAGGATGGCAGGTTGGAGAGCAATGTGTGTGTTTCTGCTTCTGGCCTGACCTCAGGTCGTGGAAGAAAGTTGAAGCTACAGAATTATTTTCAAAAATAAAGGCTGAATTGTCTGGAAAACTGTGTGTGTGTGTGTGTGTGTTTATGTGTCCTGGAACAGAGGAGGAGGGGGTGGAGAAGAAGCCGAATGGTAGGGGAAGAAGGAAAAAGAAGGGGGGAACAAGAGCTGAGAGAAAGGCCTGGATGGCAAGAGGAAGTGGATCTGGTAAAGGAAGGAAAGCAGATGACCGGAAGACGTGAGCTGGGAGGGGTTGGATGTGAAAGAAAGTCCAGACATGGAGGGGAGTTGGTGGGGGGGGGGGGGGGGGGGGCCTAATCTCTGGAGTTGGGCTGCGAGCCCTTGGTGGACTTGAGCTTCCTGTAAGCCTGAAGGCCTGGTCTGAAAAGACCCAGGCATTCCCTGACAAAGTGGGTGCTATGTGCTGGGTGCCGCATTTCCTCGGCCTCCTGGGCCTGCCCCTGAGCTCCAGGATGCAGAGCTGATACTGGGGTAAGCTCTGTCAGGGAGAGGCACTCAGAGTCCTGACCTTGATCCCAGTGACAATGCCTTTTATCCTACCACCAACCACACAAACACACAGCTGGCAAGCATGTCCTGAGACTTAGCATCATGTGAAACACATGCCGAGAGTTTCTGTTCTCTATTTTTTTGATGATTCATTAGTGGGTTTGAAAACCCTGGGTAGGTGACTTTGTTCACAGATACCATTCTGGAGCTTCACATGTATGAGCTGTGGAGGGGGGTGGGGTCACCTGGTGCCAAAGGGAGTAGCTCCGGCCTCCCTTGTCCTGGGCTTAGGAATGCTGAGTGTGCTACAGGAACTGGGGTCAGACATTCATTTTAATCTTTCAGATTTGTTTTCTCGTGTGCTCCTAGATGGATCATTTAACCCTGTTTTGGGGTAGGGAGGTGGTCGTTATCCATGATTTGCCGACGGGGAAAGGTGCAGTGACGCCCTGGCCAGGAGTACTTTGGCTGCCAAACTCCCATGTTCTTAGCACTAAATGTATTAAACAATTGCTCACCAAGCGCATTGTTCTGAGTGCTCCGTTGTTAACACGAACTCATGTAATACTCAAAGTAATTGTTGGTGGGTCAGAACTGTTTTACAGGTGAGGGAATGGGCACACAGAGGTTCCTTTGCCGACCACCTGGTTGGGGTGCTGTGGTGGATTTGAACGGGGCCCATGCTGTTAACTACCACCTACTCCTGGACTGTTCCCTTTCTGTCCTTTACTGCCTTCCTCCAGGGATGCCTCCTCAGTCTCCTTTGTACTCTGGTCTCCCCTCTGTCAAGCCCCAGGGTGGTGGATGGGGCCGGACTTCCTGGCCAAGCAGCACATAGTCTGCCTGAGGTGGTGGGCTGGGCAGGGGCTGCCCTCTGGGAAGGATCTCAGAGGAGAGGCCACTCTTGGAAGATACCGGGTGACTTCTCAGGTTTCTCCCGAAGCAAGGAGAACTGTCAGGAGTCTCCGGGTCCTGTTTCTCTTCCTTTTGATAGAGGTCCTCAGGATGCATTTGCCCTGTCAAGTCATCTTCAGGTGTGCTTCATGCGTGCATGGCTTCTGTCCCTGAAGAACTGTGATCCTCCTGTATGTACAAATGTACATGTACATGTACAAATACCAAATGCAAAAGTACCACGTGTTAAGAATTTCAGGATGAACCTTGAGGTCAGAAATTTAAAGGTAATTCCAGAGTTCACCCAGCTCCCTGCAGCTCCCCTGCCTTGTGGGTCCTCCCTGAAAGAGCTGGTGACCAACTGGCATGGCTGATGCAGGTGGCAAGTTCCAGGGTGTGGAGGGTCTCGGCTGCCTATGGAAGGCCTTGCAGGGATGCATCATGCTTGTGGGTCCAGCAGCTGCTCAGGCCAGGCCTCCACCTGTGTCCCCTAGCCCTTCCTCCACTTCCGGCCATCCTCCTCCTGCTCCCGGTTCCCGAGAACCAGTTTCTGCCTTCGCTCCATGAGTCTTCCCTCTACCAGTCTCTTGGCCTTTGCCATCATTGAATAACCAATATTCAAGTAAATTTTAAACATCTAATTGGCCTTATTGAACTATTCATGATCAGGCAGCATCCCGTCTGGTAAGTAGAAAGGAGTTCTAAAGGGCTACAGAGAGAGAAGGTTTTTAAAGGTAAGACAAGGAAGTCCTAAACAGAAAAAAAAAAAAAATGTTATTTTGGACAAGGTCACCTCCTTTTGTGAAACAAGAGGGTCTTAGGTGGATTACCTCATCAGTGCTGACCAGGAAATTCCAAACTGGTTAAAACTACATTCCTGGGGGGCACCTGGGGGGCTCAGTGGGTTAAAGCCTCTGCTTTCGGCTCAGGTCATGATCTCAGGGTCCTGGGATCGAGGCCCGCATCGGGCTCCCTGCTCAGCAGGGAGCCTGCTTCCCCCCATCTCTCTGCCAGCCTCTCTGCCTCCTTGTGATCTCTCTCCCTCTGTGAAATAAATAAATAAAATCTTAAAAAAAAAAAAAAACTACATTCCTGGGGAAGATTGAAACTGTAATCAGGTTGGGTATGAAGCCCTGTTTAGTGACACGGTTTTAGCACAAGTGACTCCATTTTGGATCTGTTGTTTCTTTTCAACAGTTTTCTCTCTTTTCTGGGTCATCCTGGTGGATTTTCATTTGTGAGGTGAGTAACCTTCAGTGTGGACAAATGGGTGGAGTCCCTGACCATGCTTTCCCTGAGCTGAACCCCTGGGTGTGTTCAGAATCCTGCCAGGGCTGAGGGGCAAGGGCTAGGAGTGGGACATAGGGACCAGGGCCTAGTAGGGGACCAAAGGTGGGAGCAGGTGCTGAGGCTGGGGACCTTGCTGGACTGGAGGGGTCTGTGTTTAATGTTAGATTACAGTGCCCTTTTAAAATGAAAAGTAGAGACACCTGGGTGGCTCAGTCAGTTAAGCATCTGCCTTTGGCTTGGGTCATGATCCCAGAGTCCTGGGATTGAGTCCTGGGATTGAGTCCCGCATCGGGCTCCTTGCTCAGCAGGGAGATGCCTTTTCCCCTGCCTGCTGCTCCTCCACTTGTGCTCTCTATGTCAAATAAATAAATAAAATCTTTAAGAAATAATAAAAAAATAAAAAATGAAAGTATGATTTACTTTTGTCTTATTACAAAAGCAATACATATTCATTTTAGAAAATCAGGAAGCAGATAACAATAACATTCACACTTCCACATTCCCCCTCATCTCTGTTGATACCTACCAGGTTTCTTTCTTGGATAAATAAATAAAACATTTATCCATCAATAAAACATACGAAGGTACAGAAATATTTATTTAGCTTTATGTGAGTTGAACACTTACATATGCCCTATACACTGTTTCATAACCATGTCAAATATTTGCCTGCACCATAATTTTCCTCGAGTACCCTCTTTCTTGATAATCTTCAACAAGTCCTGGATTTCAGGCTTCCTGACAGGATTTCTGTAGAGATCAGTGGTTTGCCTCCAGTGGGGCCCTTGAACCTCCATCCGTTGTCCCATCCACCCTCTGTCTAACCTGGGCAAGTCACAGAGAGTTTATACTTGGAGCAGAGGCGAGGGAGGAGCACCGTCTCTTTTGTCCTGAGGCACAGAGACCAGGCGTGGTGGTTAAGTCCTGTCATGTGAAGGACCTATGCTGGGCCCAGCTCTGGCTCACCGCCTTTATGTCTGACTCTGGACCAGCCATTTGTCCTGCCAGAGCCTCTTCCTGAGGGGCAGGGACTATGGTGCCTCCCTTTAGGGTGGTTGTGAAGATTAATAGGTGTGAAAGCAACCGTCCCAATCCTCGAGAAATCTCTCTGGTGCTGTTTCCCCTGGTTTTCTTTTTGATCCCACCTGATGGTGGGAGGAAGACGAGTGCGTATAGGCTTAGCTGTCGAGAGAAAGGGGCCTGGGTGGTCCTGAGGCTGTTATTCTCCCTCCCACTGTCCCTTCAGCTTACTTGAAATCTGGCTCTTGATACTAAAACACTAGGACAGGCTGCTGGATTAGATCCAGCTGCATACAGCAGAAAACTTTCATCATGGCATCTTATGGAAGTGAGAGCTAGGTGGTCTAGGGCCCTAGGTGTGTCTAGGGCCCAGCTGTTTTCTGCTTCTGTGTCTCACTCCTTCGCAAGAAGCTTCCATCCTAGATCTTTCTCGTTGGCTGTGGGAGCTCTGGCCAGCATGCTCACGTTTTAGGCAGGAACAAACAGGAAGGAAGAAGGGCAAAAGGTGAATTCCTGCCGCCAGTGCTCCTTTCTTGGAAGCCAACAAACAACCCAATTATAGCTCCCTGGCCGGAACCGGCTCACACGGACATACCAGTCTGCTGGAAAAAAGTCACTGTTCAGCAGAATCAGGTTATGATTCCTCCTACTAAGGGAGGAGGCAGTGATTATGTGGGAAGTTTCAGGACCTTTGGCACACACTGGGCCCGGGAGCCTGAACTTGAGGCAGTGACGGAGAGGATTTGAGAGCGTAGGATGGTGGGGAGATTCTGAGGAGTGCCTTAGGAACCTTGACCTGGAGAGGGGCAGAATTTAAGCTTCCTATGGCCCCAATCCTCGTGGACTGTGTGAGAAGCATGGGCAGTGTACTTCCGGGGGCGAGACTTTCCCAGGGTCACACGTGACAACTGAAATTCCTAAAGGCCACTTAACCCCAGAAATGCTTATTGATAAGGGAGCAGATTATTTTTCCTTAAGTGTTTTTTAAAAAATTTATTTATGTGAGAGAGAGAGAGAGAGAGAGAGAGAGAGAGAGAGCACAAATGGGGGAGGAGGTGCAGAGGGAGAGAGAATCCACAAGCATATCCCCTCACTGAGCACAGAGCCTGAGGCAGGGCTCGATTCCAGGACCCAGAGATCATGACCTGAGCTGAAACCAAGAGTCCGGCGCCCGACTGACTGAGCCTCCCAGACACCCACTATTTTTGACAGTGTATACCCCACATCCTTCCCAGACCCTCTGCCTGCTGGTGCACTGTTGTGGGAGACCCTCCAGGAAAAGTCTGGGCCTGGCACCTTCTGACTGATCCCCATTTGATGTTATTCCTTTTTTTTTTTTTTAATGTTATTATTCCTACTGCTCTTTCTTTCTAAGGGAAGGAGAAAGGGTTTACATTCTTGTGACCATTGCCTAAGCAATGTACCTAGGGATCTGTTTGCCTTTTCCCAGGAGATGCACTGTCCACCTGTATTAAAAAGCAAAGGACCTTTAGCTAATGGGGTGTCAGTCTGGCAGCTGGAACGGAGACCCAACTTGATCCTGGCCTAAATAAGATGGTCTGTTTCTCACTTGCTCAAGGATCCAAGTGGGTGGTGTTTCTGGGCTGCTCCAACACATCTACACCCACCAGGGACACAGGCTTTCATTTGTCATCCTAATACCTTCAACACACGGATCCCAGCTCCCAGTCAAAGATGGTGTCCCGGCTCCAGTCAGGAAGGAGGAGAAGACGAGAGGACAAGCCTCTTCCGTTTTAGAATAAAACCCAGACTTTGGGCAGAAGACCTTCCCTCACCTCCCACTCACAAGAACTCGTTCTTGGTCCCCAGCTTTCAGGGAGGCTCAGGAAATGGAGTGGCAGCCATGTGTTCAGCTAAAACTTCTCTCACCCTATAAGACATGACAGTCAGCCTTCTCTGGGTACAAGCCATGTGGCAAACCTGTCAAAAAGGTCTCCTTGAAGATAGCATTTGCTTATTATTATTTTTTTAAAGTTTCTATTTAGGAAAAGGGATCAGCCCCTCAGCCCTAAATGGGTAGGTGAGTGGTGGTCAGGCCTCACCAGAGCCCTCACTGCCCTCCTGGATGAAGACAACAGGAGCAACCCACCGTGGGACCAGCCGTGAAGCCATGTAGTGGGACTGAGGTTAGAACATGAAACCAGGACCCAGCTTCTGCCTGGTTTGCTGGGCTGCTCAAGCTAGAAGCCTTGGGCTATAGAAAGCTGCCCTTCGAGAAGTCTCAGGACCCTGTCTTGCTGGAGAGGCCACAGTCATGTGAGTGAGCCATCTTGCACATCCAGCTGGCTGACCTCTGAGTGCAAATGCACAGGACATCCCAAGTGACAACTGCCCAGGCAAGCCCTTCTTGCATTTATGACCCACAAACAGTGAGCAAACTAAAATGGTTGTTTTCTGATGCTAAGTTTTGGGGTAATTTGTTAAGTGACAATAATGTCTAGTAGTCTATGTTCTGTCATGGAAATGTTAGAAGATTTTATGGACTCAGAAGGGAATGTTCGAACAAATACTTAATGGGCACAAGAATTTTTCAACATTTACTCATCAATACCTAGGAGTGAGGGTATCTAAAGAGACTGGTTCTATTACTTAGGTAGAAGTTGTCCTAGAATTTATAGATGTGAATCTCTTTTTTTTTCTCTCCCAAGACTTTTCTCAATTTTATATTCAAGATATTCCCCAAAGTTTTATTAAAAAATTCTCGAACCCACGGAGAAGTTGAAAAACTAGTGCCAAGAAGACTCATATTTCTCCTACTGAGATGATACAACAGCTAATATTTTTCCATGTGGCAAACACCTATAATTTTCTGTACTTTCTGACTAGAAAGTTGAAGAATGCATTTTATTTTCAAATAACCGTTTTTTCCTGATCATATGTGCTCATAGTATAGCTCTTGTAAAATGTAGAAGAATAAATGGAAAATATAACAGTCCTTCTCCAAAATAAACTCTTCTGGATCTGAAAAAGAGAAAGAAAAAAGGAAAGAAATTAGTTTACCCATAACCCAACTGACTTGATTCTTGGTTTGGGGAACAAATTGCACGTCTGAATTCGGTCTTCCTTGGGCAGGGGCGCCCTCTACTGACAGTTGGGTGATTTGTCAAATAGTGGGATTTTCACTTATATTAGTCTCTGTGGGTTTTGGTTGAATGGATTTCTCAGATTCCTTATTTATGGATGAATCGAGAAAGTTGAGTTTTTGAAACCACAAAACAGATCCTTATGGGCCCCTACCTGGGGATTTTACCAGGGTCTTGGGTGAGGCCTGGCCTCAAACAGCTAGTCTGACTTGTCTGACCTGGCTCTGTTGTTCCTGACTGACGGACAGGGGCTCCAATCTGGACCGTGGCTGTTCTCCACGCCAGGAAGACACATGTTTGTGGCTCCAAACACCTGTCTTCCCTCACTGAACTAACGACCCTGATTTTTCTTAGATTCTTTTTCTGTTTCTTCCTTCGGTTCTTCCTTCTTATCCTTTTTTTCTCCAATCACGTCTTGTCTACACTTACCACTTCTGGGGCCACGGGCATGAATTCATTTCACTTTTCTTCTTTTATTCCACCAACTTATGCCTCATGGAAAATTAGCACATTCAAGTATTCACATTTATATAACAAGGTCTCCATAAGAATTATAAAAAGAATATCACCTCTCTCCATCTAACGCCCCCTTAGTAAATACTGCCTGCTTTTTTTAAAAAAAAATTTAAATTCAATTTAGTTAACATATAGTGTATTATCAGTTTCAGGGGTACATTTTAGTGATTTATCAGTTGCTCATTCCATCAAGCATCCTTCTTAATGCCCATCACCCAATTACCCCATTCTTCCCCACCTCCCCTCCAGCAACCCTCAATTTGTTTCCTAGTGTTAAGAGTCTCTTATGATTTGCCTCCTTCTCTGTTTTTATCTTACTTTATTTTTTCTTCCCTTCCCCTATGTTCCTTTGTTTTGTTTCTTGAATTCCACGTATGAGTGAAATCATATGGTATTTGTCTCTCTCTGACTGATTTCTTTCACTTAGCATGATACCCTATAGTTCCATCCACTTCGTTGCAAATGACAAGAGTTCATTCTTTTTGATGGCCGAGTAATATTCCATTCTATACATATACCACATATATTCCATTCATCTGTTGATGGACATCTGGGCTCTTTCCATAGTTTGGCTATTGTGGACATTGCTGCTATAAACATTGTTGCAAATAGCCATCACACTGAGCTCACATTTAATTACCTTGTTGTCTGCCTTCATCCCATGTTAGGAACTGAAGTGATTTTACAGTTAAGGTAAATGAATAATTAGAAAATTTCAAGGTTTACCGACATACTTTTTCTATGAGGGGAAACTCAAGGGATAGTTTGGCTTTTTGATATGAGTGTGGTGAATGGAGTGAAGGAGGGAGGGAGGCATTTGAAGATCTCAAAAACTGGAAACATCAATCTAGAGTGGGCTGAAGTCCAACAAAGGATAGGACTACATCACTCTAGACTTTTCGGTCAATAGCTCCCCCCATTGCCTCATTTTTTCTACTTCAGATAGCTCCTTCCCAGGGGGTTCCAGAATCTAGTGCTATGGAATGTGAAACCATCCCAAACCCTTTGATCTTTCAGCCATTGAGACAACCTGATGTGATGTCTAAAAATAGATGTCTCTCACAGTGCTCTCCACTTAAGCTAACCTGGACCTGCTCTCACCTTCCCTCCACTAGCAGGTGGGAAGCCTTCTTAAATACCTAACCAATTTTCAGTGGGTCCCAGACAACTGTCCTGACCCAGGCCACACAGAGTTCCTTGAATTCCAAAATGTGTGGAAATAAAAATGAGTTCCATCTAGACAGATCTCAGATTCCTCATTAAAATTAAATTTTGTCATCCAAATATGCCTTTAAGAAAGTGAAAAAATCATAAGCTGTGAAAAAATCATTGTAATATGTATAATTGACAAGGGATTTGAACAAAGGATAAAGAACTTTTACAGACCCAGGAGGTATATTCAAACATTTTTTTCAGTAGAAAAAGGGCAAAAGATATGATATGCAATTCTGAAAAGAGGAAAAGCGTTTAGCCTATAAATATATGAAACGATCCCTAATTACTACTAATCAGGGAAATGAAAACCAAAACCACATGAAGATAATTTTATAGACACTTCATTGATCAAAATTAAGATATTTGACATTAGCAAACATAGAAGTGGATCCATTGTTGGGGGTCAAGGGAACGTGATTTAGAGGAACTGCTTGGAAAACAATTTGAGATGAATTTGGATGGTTGAATATTTGCATACTTTAACACCCATGAATAGAGCCTGGAAAATTCTTGCACATGAGCCTCAGGAGATGTGTGTAAGGATGTTCATACCATCACTGCTCATGGTAGCAAAAAATTGAAAACACTAAGATGCCCATTTGTGGGAGCTGGTAACATAAATTATGGTATAGCCACACCATGGAATGGTAGTGCCAATACAAGGAAGTGCCCCACAATTAATGGGGGCAACTTTGCTGAGTCTTTGTAAAAATGGTGAGTGGAAAAAGCAAGTTCTAGAAGAATATGTACAGTATAATACCATTTGTAGAAGGACTATATATAAGCAAAACTAAACAACGTTGGTTAGGCATACATCTCTGTGTACCTCCTTCCCTGCTTATCTGTGATGCAAAGGAATTAAAAACAAATGCAGAATAGCACTTACCACCGGTGGGGAGGTGTGTGGACAGGATCGTGCAGAAAACAGCAAGAGGGTATAATAACATGATGGGGGGTTCTATTGTTAAAGATGAAGAGGAGAATGGAGATGAAGGTGAACCAGCAGGTGACTCTTGGATTTCTTGCAGAAGTAACTGAACAGGAGGTGCCATTGAACCATGAGATACTATGGACCTCCAGAAACAATCTGGGGGTTTCAGAGGGGAGGAGGATGGGGGAAGGGGTAACAGGGTGATGGGTACTGAGGAGGACATGTGCTGTGATGAGCACTGGGTGTTATACTTAACTAATGAATCACTGAACACTGCATCAAGGACTAACTATGTACTACACAGTGGCTAACTGAACACAATAAAAAAATTTTAAAAACTTAAAAAAGAGAAAATTTTCAAGTGATGCTGATGGAGGAAAATAAACCAAATGTATTATATAAAATATCTTGCTTTCTAATATCTTGCTTGAGGTATCCATGAGAGCCTAGCTACTAATCGATTAAAAAGGAATTTTCCATAGCAGTAAATATTTGGCAAGCTTTACTCAATGCACACATAATAAACAAGGTGTTCACTTATTCCATCCAAAAGAAAGAATTATAGAAAAAATTGATAAATGAATTGTGAGTGTGAAGATAATGAATTCACCTTTGAACATTTTGATTTTGAGTTGTCCGTGTGATAGTCAATGAGTAGTCCAATCTCTGGGTCAAGATCTCAGAGGAGAGGTCTAGTATGGAAAAATAAATTTATAGGTCAACACCAGAAGAGGTGGGTTGTGGTTGCAACATTTAGAACTCAGACATGGATGAAACCAGGCAAACTGTTTCATACAACAATTGGCCATTTGGATATCTTCTTTTGGAAAGTGTTCTCAAGTATTTGCCCATTTTTAAAAAATGGGGTGTTTGTCTTTTGCTTTGTATATAACATCTTTTTGTTTATATCTACTGCAGGTATATTTTTTCAGTCTCTGCCTTCCTTTTTATTCTCTCAGTGGTTTTTTTTTATAAGCAAGTGTTCTTTTTTTTTTTCCTCTTCAAGTTTTCATTTAAACTCTAGGAAGGTAACAGTGGTGCAATATTGGTTTCAAGAGTAGAAATCAGTGATTCATCACTTACATACAACACCCAGTGCTCATCACAAGTGCCCCCGCTTGCCCATCTAGCCCACCTTACTCCATCAACCCTCAGATTGTTCTCTATTGTTGAGAGTCATTTATGGTTTGTTTCCCTCTCTTTTTTCTTTTTCTCCTTTCCCATATTTTCATCTGTTTTCTTTATTAAGTTCCACATATGAGTGAAATAATATGGTATTTGTCTTTCTTTGACTGACTTATTTTGCTTAGCACAAAACTCTCTAGCTCCACCCACATCATTGAAAATGGAAAGATTTCGTTCTTTCTGATGGCTGAGTAATATTCCATTGTATATATCTACCACATTTTCTTTTTTTTTTTTTTGGATTTTATTTTATTTATTTGACAGAGAGAGAGAGAGATCACAAGTAGGCAGAGAGGCAGGCAGAGGGAGAGGAGGAAGCAGGCTCCCTGCCAAGCAGGGAGCCCGATGCGGGCCTCGATCCCAGGAACCTGAGATCATGACCTGAGCCCAAGGCAGAGGTTTTAACCCACTGAGCCACCCAGGAGCCCACTTCTGCATTTTCTTTATCCATTCATCCATCGATGGACATCTGGACTCTTTCCATAATTTGGCTATTATTGATAATGCTGCTGTAAACATCAGGGTGCATGTGCCCCTTCATATCTGTATTTTTGTATCCTTTGCGTAAATACCTAGTAGTGCAATTGCTGGGTCATAGGGTAGCTCTATTTTTAACTTGGTGAGGAACCTCCATACTGTTCTGCAAAGTGGCTACAAACCAGTTTATATTCCCACCAACAGTGCAAGAGGGTTCCTCTTTCTCAGCATTATCGCCAATAACTGTTGTTTCCTTTTAGCCATTCTGACTGGTATGAGATGGTATCTCATTGTGGTTTTGATTTGTATTCCCCTGATGATGAATGGTGTTGAGCATCTTTTTTAAAAATTATTTATTTACTTATTTTTTTTAGTGTGCTAAGATTCATTGTTTATGCACCACACCCAGTGTGTTGAGCATTTTTTAATGTGCCTGTCAGACATCTGGATGTCTTCTTTGGAAAAATGTCTATTCATGTCTTCTGCCCATTTCTTAACTGGATTCTTTGGTTTTTGGGTGTTGAGGTTTTTTTTTTTCAAAAAAGGAAACATCAAATTTAATTTAGAGGGAAAAAAAATCAGAAATTGTCTGAGAAGACAACAGAGCAAATCAATTCCTGAAAAAAGAGTGTGGCATGTTGGTGACCACATTTATTGAAACAGTTGGAAAAAAATTAAAATGCCTAGATTGAGAATTTTTGAGTTATCTGCAAGTTAACTCATTTCAGTAGTGGAAGAAACCTTGATCATCTCTTATATCAAAATTTACACAGGTTTCTATTTTGAATGTCTTCACATTCGAAGAGGCAGCCATACAAAGTCTTATGTATTCCATGCACGATAGATTCCTTGTTTCAGCCAACTCTTACTCGTGGAACAACTAGTACAACACCATCTCCCCAGATGAAAAGCATCAGAATATTCTATTTTGTTGATTTATATATCTCTGTCATATGTTTCCTCATCAATTTCTATAGTGGTCACCATTTCCTCCACATCAAATTTAAAAGCTGACCATAAGCATGTAATCTGCTTCAAAGCTTTCTGTCATTTCTCATTTTTACATAAATTCATTCATCCAGGCTGAGCCTGATGAGATCTAGGGATGCTTCTGTGGTGTTGGTAGTTTGTTGCTAGTCATTGTCATCCAACAGGTTTCAAACCCTGTGTCCTTTCCCCTGGTGTTGAATTTGATGAGTTCTTCATAGGTTTTGCTTGCTAATTCTTTATCAGATATGTCATTTGTAAATATCTTTCTCCCATTCTGTTATCTGCCTTTTAGTTTTGTTGATAGTTTCCTTCACTGTGAAGAAGCTTTTTATCTTGATGAAGTCCCAATAGTACGTTTTTGCTTTTCTTTCCCTTGCCTCTGGAGATGTGTCTACTAAGAAGTTGCTCTGGTGAAGGTCCAAGAGGTTACTGCCTGTCTTCCCCTCTAGGATTTTGATGGATTGCTGTCTCACATTGAGGTCTTTACCCATTTTGAGTTTATCTTTGTATATGGTGTAAGAGAATGGTCCTGTCTTATTCTTCTGCATGTGGCTATCCAATTTTCCCAGCATCATTTATTGAAGAGGCTGCCTTTTTTCCACTGGGTATTCTTTCTGCTTTGTCAAAGATTAGTTGACTATAGAGTTAATGGTCCATTTCTGGGTTATCTGTTCTCTTCCATTGATCTGTGTGTCTGTTTTTGTTTCAGTACCATGCTGATGATTAGAGCTTTGTAATATCGCATGAAGTCAGACATTGTAATGCTTTGGTTTTCTTTTTCAACATTCCTCTGGCTATTTGGGGTCTTTTTCTGGTTCCACACGAATGTGAGGGTGTTTGTTGCAACTCTGTGAAAAATGTCAGTGGTATTTTTTAAAATATTTTATTTATTTACTTGACACAGAGAGAAAGATTACAAGTAGGCAGAGAGGCAGGCTGAGAGAGGAGGAAGCAGGCTCCCTGCTAAGCAGGGAGCCTGATGTGGGGCTCGATCCCAGGACCCTGAGATCATGACCTGAGCCGAAGGCAGAGGCTTTAACCCACTGAGCCACCCAGGCACCCCATCAGTGGTATTTTTTTTTAAATATTTTATTTATTTATTTCACAGAGGGAGAGAGATCACAAGGAGGCAGAGAGGCAGGCAGAGAGAGAGAGGGGGGGAAGCAGGCTCCCTGCCAAGCAGAGAGCCCGATGCGGGCCTCGATCCCAGGATCCTGAGATCATGACCTGGGCCGAAAGCAGAGGCTTTAACCCACTGAGCCACCCAGGCGCCCCCATCAGTGGTATTTTGATAGGGATTGCATTGAATGTGTAGATTGCTCTGGGCAGCATAGACATTTTCACAATGTTTATTCTTCCAATCCATGAGCATGGAATGTTTTTCCATCTCTTTGTGACTTCCTCAATTTCTTTCATAAGTGTTCTGTAGTTTCTAGAGTATAGATCCTTTACATCTTTGGTTAGGTTTCTTCCTTGGTATCTTACGGTTTTTGGTGAAATTGTAAATGGGATCGATACCTTAATTTTTCTTTCTTCAGTTACATTGTTAGTGTATAGAAATGCAACTGATTTCTGTGCATTGATTTTGCACAGATCCTGCCATGTGATCCTGCCACATAGCTGAATTGCTGTATAAGTTCTAGTAATTTTAGGGTGGACTATTTTGGGTTTTCCACATAAAGTACCATGTCATCTGCAAAGAGAGAGAGTTTGACTTCATCTTTGCCAATTCAAATGCCTTTTATTTCTTTTTGTTGTCTGATTGCTGAGGCCAGGACTTCTAGTACTATGTCGAACAAAAGTGGTGAGAGTGGGCATCTCTGTCGTGTTCCTGACCTTAAGGGAAAAGCTCTCAGTTTCCCCCATTGAGAATGATATTCGCTGTGGGCTTTTCATAGATGGCTTTTATGATATTGAGGTATGCTCCTTCCATCTGTATATTTTGAAGACTTTTAATCAAGAAAGGATGCTGTATTTTGTCAAGAGCTTTTTCTGTATCAGTTGAGAGGATCACATGGCCTTCATCTTTTCTTTAATTAATGTGCTCTATCACATTGTTTGATTTGCAAATATTGAACCACCCTTGCGTCCCAGGATTAAATCCTGCATGGTCATGGTGAATAATCCTTTTAATGTACTGTTGTATCCTATTGGCTAGGATCTTGATGAGTATTTTGGCATCCATATTCATCAGGGATATTGGTCTGTAAATCTCCTTTTGGATGGGGTCTTTGGTTTTGAGATCAGGGTAATGCTGGCCTCATAGAACAAGTTTGGAAGTACTCCTTCCATTTCTATTTTTTGGAACAGCTTCAATAGAATAGGTATGATTTCTTCTTTAAATGTTTGGTAGACTCCCCTGGGAAGCCATCTGGTCCTGGACTCTTGTTTTTCTGGAGGTTTTTAATGATTGTTTCAATTTCCTTGATGACTATTGGTTTGTTCAGATTGTCTATTTCTTCCTGTTTTAGTCTTGGTAGTTTATAAGTTTCTAGAAATGCATCCATGCCTTCCAGATTGCTTAATTTGTTGGCATATAGTTGCTGGTAATAATTTCTAATAATTGTCTCTATTTCCTTAGTGTTGGTCATGATCTCTCCCCTTTCACTCATGATATTATTAATTTGGTTCTTTCTCTTTTCTTTTGGATAAGTCTGACCAGAGGTTTATTGATCTTATTAATTCTTTCAAAGAACCAACTCAAAATGAGTCTCTTCTAGACAGTATATGGATTGGTCCTGCTTTTTTATCCAATTTGATACCCTGTGTCTTTTGATGGGAGCATTCAACCCATTTACATTTAAGAGTAACTATTAAAAGATATACATTTAGTTGCATTGTATTGCCTGTAAAGTCCCTGGTTCTGTAGATTGTCTCTGGTTCTTTCTGGTATATATTGCTCTTGGGGTCTCTCTTCACTTACAGAATCCCCCTTAATATTTCTTACAGGGTTGTCGTGGTGGTCCCATATTCTTCCATCTTCTGCCTATCCAGGAAGCTCTTTATCTCTCCATCCATTCTGAATGACAGCCTTGCTGGATAATGTATTCTTGGCTGTATGTTCTCATTTAGTGCCCTGAATATGTCTTGCCATCCCTTTTCTGGTTTGTTAGGTTTCTGTGGATAGGTCTGATGTTATTCTGATGTTCCTCCCTCCATACATTAGGAACTTCCTCTCCCTAGCTGATCTCAAGATAGTTTCTTTGGCTCTAAGATTTGTAAGCCTCGCTATTATATGTTAGGGTGTTGATCTATTTTTATTGATTTTGGGAGGGGTTCTCTCTGCCTCTTGAACATGAATGCTTGTTTCCTTTATCAGATTAGGGAAGTTCTCCCCTGTGATTTGCTCAAATACACCTTCTAGTCCTCCCTCTCTCTCTACCCCCCTCAGGTATCCCAGTAATTCTGACATTGGAACATTTCATGGCATCATGAATCTCTCCAAGCATTTTTTATGGGCTATTAGTTGACTATCTGTTTTCCTCAAATTCCTTCCTTTCCATCAGCTTATTCTGTAGATCAGTTATTCTCTTTTCTGCTTAATTGACCCTAGCTGTTTGTCTATCCTGTTTAGACTGAATCTCATTCATAGTATTTTTAAGAGTGGCCTGACTACTCACGAAACAAACTAAGGGTTACTGGGGGGTGGGAGGGCAGGGATAGGGTGGATGGGTTATGGACATTGGGGAGGGTTTGTGCTATGGTGAATGCTGTGAAAGGTGTAAGCCTGATGATTCACAGACCTGTACCCCTGGGGGGGGGAAGAGTGGACTGACTAGATCTCATTTCTGTCCTTAGAGATTCTATATTGTCAATTATGCTTTTTTTCATGCCTAGCTATTAACTTTATGATTGCTGTCCTGAATTTTCTCTCTGACATCTTACTTATATGCACGTTGATTATCTCTGTAGCAGAGAACACTGCCTCTGGTTCTGTTTTTCTTTCCTTTTTCTCTTTTTTTCTGTGTGTGTGTGTGTGAGAGAGAGAGAGAGAGAGAGGGAGAGAGAGAGAGAGTTTCTCCTTCTAATCATTCTGCCCAGAGAATGACAGGTGAGTGAACAGAGTCCAAAATATCAATAGCACCCAAGCAAGATGCATGCTAGAAAAATCCATAGTGGCTGCAAGCCACCACAGAAAAACAAACAAAGCCAAAAGAAAACACAAGACTAAAACTGAAAAAAAAAATAGGGAAGGAGAAGAGAGACTATAATCTCACAGTATGGAGAAAGCACAGTGATCCACTTGTTCCTGGGTGAATTTTGGTCTGTGTGTTAGAAGACAGTATATTGCAAGGAAAGTAAAACTTTATGTGTGTGTGTGTGTGTGTGTGTATATCTTTATATAAATATTTATATATATAACTTTATATATGTGTGTACATATGTGTGTGTGTAAAATTGAATAGAGTGAAAAAAGTAAAATGAAGCATATATCCATAAAATGTAGATATGAAAAAAAGTTAAAAGGCAACTATGAAATATAAGTTGGTATAATAAGCATCTAGTTGAAATAGAAACAAGGTAAAAAGAAAAAAAAAGAAAAAGCATAAGAAAAAGGAAAAAAGAAGATAATTTTATCTAAAAAATATATGAGTCATGTGGCAAGGCCTGGAGCTCAATATATATTTTCCCCTGATACTGGAATTTTACAGTCTTGTGGCATCCATACACTTGTCATCTACCTATTCTTCCAGACTTTTCCAGGGGAGAGGCCCACCATGCTCTTTCTCAGGTATCCCTGCCTGGGTAGAGTTGTCCCACCCCTTGTCAGAGGGTGGGTTCAGTACAAACTGGCCCTCTGTGTAACTTTTATTTCCTGGAGGTTTTCCACACCTTTTCAGAGGATCGGAGCAAAAATGTCCATGCCCAAACCTCTGGCCCAGAGCACAAAGATCTCAGTCTGCCCTGGTGTTGGAATTTTACAGTCCTGTGGGATCCATATGCTCGAGGTCCACCTGTTCTTCTAGGCCATCTTCTGGGGGAGGGGCCTGTTGCACTGTTTCTGAGGTATCCCTGCCTGGGCAGAGTTGCCCCAGGGGGATGGTCTCAGTGCAAATTGGTCAGGGGGATGGGCTTAGTGCAAACTGTCCTGTGTGGCTTTTGTTCCCTGGAGACTTTCTGCACTGCTTCAGAGGATCAGAACAAAAATGGCCGTGTCCAAACCTCTGGCCCAAAGTAAAGATCGCAGTCTTTCTGGACAAATAGTCTCTACTTCTGTATCCATTGCTGAAAACCTCAACCTCCCACCGTGTGCACTCACTACAACTCTCTCAGAGGTAGTCCCAGGGGCCCAGAAATGCCTCTGCCCTCTGTGATTAAAACTGTAAGCGGCTGAGGGCTCCCATGCACACCCACAACTCCTGGATCATGTTTGGGTGTCGCCTTAATGTCCTTTCCAGGACACTACTGTCTGAGATCTTTTTCCCCAGTCATGGACACAGCTGTTTCCCCCTCCCAGGGGATGGTAAATGGCCCCCAGGTTCCAGTCCTTCTCAGGCTGCTCAGTAAAAGAGTGATTACCAACTGGCCTGGATCACAGTTTATGGCGACTGGAGCTGAGAGTCCCCTTGTGGGCTCACTGATCATATCCTGCTTCCTGGCTCCACTGCTCAGGCACTCTACAGGTTCAGGCATCCCCATTCACTCTGTGACTCCTTGGATCCCCAGACCACAATGCCTCACCTAGAATTCTGCCTTTTCATTTCCAGAACTCCTTTAGAGGGATGTCTCTCAGTTGAGCAGATTACTAAGGGTTCCAAATTTGTGCTCCAGTGTTACACACTTTCCAGGAGTTTATGGAGGCTTCCTCCCCCTTCTATTTATCTTCCAATATCTCCCCTCAGATTCATGATGCTGTATGTCCTACTTTGCAAAAAAGCAGTCGCTTGCCTTCTTGTAGGGATCCAGATATATTTTCTTATATCTCAGGCTGATTTTGTGGGTATTCAAAATGGTTTGATAGATAAACAGCTAAATTCAGGGGACCAGTTGAAACAGGGTTCCCTACTCCTCTGCCATCTTGCCTCCCTCTGCCAATGAGTTCTTGAACCACTGGAGATAGACTGGGCAATCTGACATGGTGTACTATTCATTTGAAGATAGGGTTATCGGTAGTTTTTTGTTTGTTGACAGGTACTGAGACCATACAACTCACCAAGAAGATTACATAAGAAAATGATCATTCACATAGAAAAGTTTGGCATCCAGGTGTTCGTCGTCTACTGTTATCCAGCAATCAGGTAATATCAGTTTTCCCTGTGGTTGTCTCCTTCCTACAAATCCCAAACCTAGGGCTGTCCTGCTTCTACAAGAGACATGACACTAATGGGCATTGGGGAGATGAACTAGGGACGTCCCTTCCCTGTAACTACTTATAGTCTCATTTCACACAAGCAAACTCACTCTAAAGTCTCACTTGGGTAACTGACCATTTCTCAGTTTTATTAACAGTGAATGCTCAAAAGTTTTATTAATAGTGAGTGCTCAAAGTTAGATGGTAGTTTTTGTTAAAGTATTAGAATTCATTTCTCATACTTTCAGTCTTCGATCTTATTGAATTATAACTACCATTAGTTGATATTACCATATTAAAGGTAAGTTTATTTAATGTTATTAGAATGTGAATTTGTAGATTTATGGAAATTTTGTGATGTTCTATTTGAATTTGAATGCTTTTTACTTTTTCTCACATTCTCTGCCTATGCTTTTCCCCAGAACTACTGAGATTTTATACTGCCTTAAAAGAATGATATCTTTGTCAATAAGCAGTGTTTTAAGTCAGAGAAAGATAGATTCTATGCCTTTCAGTTATTCAGTGGTATCTAATAGTTAACATACTTATTCTTTAGGCATTTGTACCTTTTACAAAATATTTTTATGCAACTAATCTATGTAAAAAGTTTTTTTTCCTTCTTGAAATTGCCAGCTCTATTTCTCATGCTATCACTATTGCCACTGACCCAATCAACTTACCTGCACCTTGTCACTTGCAATTTTTATAAAGACTTTATGCAAAGACTAATCATAGGTTTTACAATGTTTTTACAGAATATGGTAAAATTAATGAAGAATATAATGTTATCGAGTGACATAATAATAAAACAGAAAAGAAGATGTGATTTTGCCATATATATTATGCATTTTATATATTTATATAATATAAATATTATATATTATATATGTATGTGGCAGTCTGCAAACAACTGTTATATTATATAACTTATTAAAAATACAACTCCAAATGAAAGATTTTCTCTAAAGATGAGGAAATACATTTTATCTAACTATATTTTCTCCAATAAAATATACAAGAAAATACAGTCTAATGAGAAATATTAGTTGAGTTCTTGTGAATCACTTCTTCCTTTCATTACACCTCATTATTTTGGACATTTAATCCCAGTCCAAAGAATTTATGATGAGTGTTTCATCCCAGATTTATTTATTGGTGATATTTACCCACCTTTATCAATAATTATGTATATAATTTGGGCTTAAAATATGCTGAGCGAAATAAGTCAATCAGAGAAAGACAATTATCATATGATCTCTCTGATATGAGGAACTTGAGGGGCAGGGTGGGGGGTCGTGGGGGGTAGGGAGGGAAAAATAATGAAACAAGATGGGATGGGGAAGGAGACAAACCATAAGAGACTCCTAATCTCACAAAACAAACTGAGGGTTACTGGGGGGTGGGAGGGTAGGGATAGGGTGGATGGGTTATGGACATTGGGGAGGGTTTGTGCTTTGGTGAATGCTGTGAAAGATGTAAGCCTGATGATTCACAGACCTGTACCCCTTGGGCAAAGAATAAAAATACAATTAAAAAAAATACTGAGAATAGCTTCAAGTGAGGGTGTAATAATGAAAAGAAACTTCAACTGCATTATTTGTCTTCTGGGACTGCTCATAGGCTTTGCCCTTGACCCCAGGAAAAACTAACTGTCTTATCTCAGAGTGAGTGCTGAGATGTGCATTTAGATTTTTAAGTTTTCAAGATTTGAGCTGGTACCAAGTTCCCCTTTATATTATCATCAGCCTATCAATTCTATAGATTTTTAAAATATTTCATTTCTACAGATATGCCCTATGTTTTCTGAATCCTATTGTTTTTCCATTGTAAGGTTGCCAGGTTTACTGAATATAAACACAAGATGTAGAGCAGTTTGAAATTCAGAAAGACAACAAGGACTTTTTTGTACCACTATGCAATATTTGCTTCCTTGCATGTAATATGTGTGTGCAATATTTAGGACATACATATACTAAAATAATTTTTCATTATTTGCCTGATAATCAAATTTAACTGAGTGTTTTCCATTTTATTGCTCAACTTGAATCTGTGAGAAACATGGTGCTTTCCTGTCCAGGCTCAATACCCTCAAGACTGTCATTGGAAAAATTTTTTTATATATTCAGCAGGAGTACACTTTTTCAGTACGTGATGGTGATTTACAGAAAGTAGGCATGAGTTAAAGGTGGCCAGCCATATATCTCATGAACTGATAAAATAAAACATTAAAAATTTTTAAAGTTTTTAAATATTAAAACTTTTATCTATGTCATTTTATTTTATACTTTATTATCTCTTTTTGGGATATGGCTTGTGATACAAGCTTTATGTCTTTAAAATGATTCACTTGTACAGTTATTAAATAATTATACTTTCGTTAGTGGTCAACACCCAAATGCTGTTTTACCGGTACTGGACTGTGATCCCTCAAATTTGGATATCACTGTCTCTTTAAGCAAATATCGCCCTAATCTCTAGGACTCAACATGACAGCAGAACCCAAGAGTTCTATGAATACAGATATGTGCTTGTGGAAACTACTAGTTTTTTGGCTCTGGCACTGAAAGTAAATTTGTCACATAATAGATTAAACATTTGGAAAAATGGTTACAGCATTTTAATCAAATATATAATCACTGCTTTATAAGATCACATATATCAGGTGATTATAGAGCAATGTTTACCTCAGCAATGACATTCTGAATTTCGACCAAGGATATTAACTCTCAAAATTTCTCACCTGAAAACAAAAATGAGTACTCTTTCCTTTCAAGAGAAGAGTAAATAAAAAAATAAGAAATATAGCCAATTTTTAAAATCCCTGGATCACATTAATTAGGTAAAATGATTATGCCTTTATACAGGGAAAACAACGTGATAAAATTATTGCAAAACTGTTCAGTGACATTTTACAAAGTGTTCTGATATTGGAAGTAGAGACATGAGGATTTTTAAAGGCATGGGGGGATATCCTTTTATTAAATGAAGGCCCATGAAAAAGATCTTCAGATAAACATTTTGATACAACTCTGTGGATGTCATAATGGAGAATTGTGTGTTTTTGTCCTCTTAAAAATTGGGAGTTGTCGTCAGCAATTCCCTACTCATATAAAAAGAGATTATAGAAGGAAACTCTGTGATTGAAAATAAAGGGGAGTGAGCCAGGTCATGTTGAATAAATTTTGTTAGTAAGATTTGTAATAAAAATAAATAGTCCACTTCCAAATCTTCATATCCTTAATGTGAATACCTTAGGTTATATGACAGTGACAATTAAAGTTGTAGATAGAAGGAAGATTAATAATTATCTGATTTTAAGGTGGGGAGATTATACTGAATTATCAGGATAAGCCCACATGTAATCATGGTGGTCCTTAAACGTGGAAGGAGGAAGAAGGGAAAGTGTCACAGTGTGACATAACAGTCACCTGGACATTATTTTTTCCTAATTGTTTGGTGGTTCTTTTGACATTACCATAAAATTTACAACAGCTAAATTATACAAACACCTTTGAGTCCTTTATATGGCTATTTAGCATTCTTGGTATTGAGTATGAGACAGGGTAATGCAGAATGGGAAAGCAAAACTTTCTACAAAAGAAATGCATGTACCATAGGAGTATGGAGAATGGGTACATTATCCTGGTATGATTATGGATATGTTGTTTGAGATCTCTCTCTCTCTCTCCTAATCTTTCTTTCCTTTTCTCTGTCTCTTTCTGTAGATACATAAAAGATAGAAAAGTAGGTAGATAGATAGATGGCAAATATATATTTATATATATGTATATATGTTATGTATGTATATAATATTCACACACCCAAATTGGTGTACAAATAATGTTGAGACTGTATTTCTCAGACTTTATACAATGTAGGTTTACTGATGAATTGGGCAAAATAAAAATTAGGTGAAATAAAAATTGTGATGGTGGTGATTTCGACAACAAAGATAATGACATTGATGATGTGAAGTCTATTTTTTTCAAATATACAAAATATGTTTTTTTGCCATTATTATGATCACATCCTCCATTTATGTTACTGTTAAAATATGCCAATTTTTACAAGCTTGTATTGGAATCTCAGCCAACATCTTCCTCCTTCTCTTCCACATCTTCATGTTCCTTCTGGATCACAGGCCTAAACCCACTGACCTCATCATCTGTCACTTGTCCTTTATTCACCTAATGAAACTCTTTAGTGGGCTGTCTTTATTGTCTGCAGAAGTGTTGGAATCGCTGAACTCTATGAATGATGTTAAATGTAAAGCTTTATTCTGCATGAACAGAGTGAAAAGGGGTCTCTCCATCTGCACCACCTGCCTCCTGAGTGTGCTCCAGGTCATCACTATCAGCCCCAGAACCTCCTGGTTGGCCAGGTTTAACTATAAATGCAAAAAGTACATCTTTCATTCTTTTATCATCTTATGGTTTCTCAGTTTGTCTCTCAGTAGTAACTGCATCTTCTTTTCTGTTGCATCTTTTAACATGACCCAGACTAATCTACTGAATGTCTGGTAAACACTGCTCACTTTCCCCCATGAACTCCATCACCAGGGGGCTAATTTTAGCACTGACAATATCCAGGGATGTCTACTTTGTAGAAGTCATGCTGCTCTCGAGTGCATACATGGTGATTCTCCTGTCCGGGCATCAAAGACGTTGCCAGCACCTTCACAGCACCAGCTTCTCCTCAAGAGCCTCCCCAGAGAAAAGGGCCACCCAGACTGTCCTATTGTTGGTGAGTTTCTTTGTGGTCGTCTACTGGGTGGATGTCATCATCTCATTCTTCTTAATGATTTTATGGACTTATGACCCAGTCATAATCCTGGATTTCCAGAAGCTTCTGTCCAACATCTATGACACTGTTAGTGCTTTGGTACTCATTAGTTCTGATAAAAGGATGAAAATGTGTTTCAGAAGTGCAGAAAAATTACAAACAATTTCTAACTACTTATTCATAAGATAGGTACCTCCCAAAATTGATTATTTGGCCTTTCTTCAAATGACATGGTATTTTCTTAAATAATATTTAATATTTAATTTTAATTTTAATGCAATTTAAAATTATATTCTAATTTATCTAAATATTTTTAAAACCTGTGATGCTATCGATCCTCTGGTTCCTTTAGTTTACTATCTACGAGATTCAATATTCCTATATGTTTACAAGTCCCTTTCTAAAACTCTCTTAAGGAAAACTTTCTCTCCATACAAGAAAAATTTTCTAAAGTACTGTTCTTGTATTTAGTTCAATATTGGTATTACCTATTGGAAATGCAATATTTTCTTGAAAATTAAACATATTCTTTTTATTTCTTTTTTTTAATTTTATTTTTATTCTTTGCCCAAGGGGTACAAGATGGAATGGAAACATATTCTTTTTATTTCAAGAGATTTAACTACGTACCCAATTTTAGTTGCACAATAGTCTATCTCTGCACTCTTCATATTTATTTCTCTGTGTTCTGGCTTCTGTTAAGGCTGCAGAGATCTTGCTCTCACCTTTGTAAGTTTTTCTCCATTTTATCTTTCATTGCCTTTAAACATTTTCCCTTTTTCTCAGTGCTTTTTTATTTTTTTCCTTTTATTTTGTGTTACACAGTTGATTAACATTTCTGATACTTTTACTTATCCATTTTTGTTACAGTGCATTTCTGACTTGTAATATCCTTCTTTACTTTTGAAAATAGAAAATTTTCATCATCAGTTTTTTTTTTAAGATTTTACTTATTTATTTGGGGGGGCGGGGAGAGAGAGAGAGAGTGCAGGAGCATGAGCAACCAGGAGGGGCAGAGGGCAGAGGTAGAAGACAGCTCGCAGAGCAGGGAGCCTGACACAAGGCTCAATCCCAGGACCCCAAGATTGTGACCTGAACTGAAGGCAGACACTTAACTGACCGAAACACCCAGGCACCCCTCATCATCATTTCTTTGATTTTATTACTTTGGTATACTCTAGTGAAAAAATTAAATGATTTTTATTTCTTTTTATTCAAATCCTCATTTATGTATAGTGACTACAGAGTTTTCCATAAATGGCTTCTCTTTAATGTCCTTGGTTGTAATATTTCTGCCCATATTCAAGTTTATTATTTCTCTTATCAATTCAGACTAATTTAATATTTCACAAAAAATTGTGTACTAAATTGAGTTTTATTTTTCAATGGTTTAAGTATATTAGGCTCCTTTCCAAATATTCTTGCCAACTGCACATTTTATTGGTCTTTCCACATTTTCATTCATATTTTTCCATTGTCTTTAATATTTTAAACATATTGCTGATATCGTTATTATGTGACATGTAATTTTTTTCTGACCCTTTTACTCATTAGCTTATTTGTGTCTTTCACCCTTTCTAATTCAACTGTAAAATTTGGGACACCGCATTTTGGAGTTTTCCAGGCACTTTCTTTCTTTCTTTCTTTCTTCCAATCACCCTGGAGGCAAGTTGGATAATCCACACAGGTTTGAGCTCCTTGTGGTCAGCTAGTGTCTGAATGGAGAGATGACTTCTTAGTTTGACTATTTCTCATAGGTTCTTAACTTACTGCAGGTTCTGGGATGTTCTTATATTTTCTTGTTAGTTTTATTGGACATTTTAAGGATTCTTTCAACTTTTGAAAAGTTTTAGGTATCTGTGGTAAAGGGAGTTTTGGGATTTATATATTTTATACTAAAACTACAGATATCCACATGCGCACATGAGGAAATACTTTGCATAGATATTTCTGTGGCAGACAAGAGCATTAAAAATATTTATTCATTTTGGAGAGAGAGAGAGAATGAGTGGTGGGCAGGGACAGAGAAAGAAAAAGAGGGAGAGAGAGTCTTAAGCACACTCCATGCTGAACATGGAGCTTGACATGGGGTTCGATATCTCAACCCTGAGATCATGACCTGAGCTGAAACCAAGAGTGGGACACTTAATTGACTGCACCAACCAGGGACCCCAACAGACAACAACTTTTTATAAAAATTTCTATTTTATGTATTTGGACCAATTCTTCCATCTTCTAAGTTACCATATCACAATATTATTTGTAGAATGTTATTATTTTGATAATGTTTGAAAATATTTTCATGTTTTGCACAAATTTCTAATGGGATACTCTTCCCCTATTAATGGAGTGTGTCTGTGCATTGCAATTGCTTTATTTATTTATTATTTTGTAACGTTAAGTTACTCTTGGTAGAACTAGTTTTGTGAACTCAAGTCCTTGTGTTCCACTTGCTATGTTTCTTTAGTACATCCAAGTCTTTGTAGAGGTATCTGTTTGAATTGTCTATCTAGTAGTTATGCAAAAGATCTTACTTGAAATATTCATTTACTGAGACACTACTTGTTGATTACATTTAAATTGATAGTTTCTATTGTTATTTCACAGAACTCAGAGAATATGACATGTAGGGTTTCTGCTTTCATATATTTTTATGAGTTTTTAGGCCTTGAGTTGTGTCGTTTAAAATAATTTTCTCTGACAAATATAAAATATTCATCATCTCTTTACTCATCAACAATACTCCCAATTTGTCTGACTCCTGGAATACTCAGACTTCCTAATAAAGTTATTTAGTACTTATAGTTTATTTGTTTGTTATATATACAAAACTATTATTATGATAATTTTATTGTCACCTAATATAATTGTAAGTGTCTTAGTGTCTGTCTTACAAGAATACTTGTTTTATACATAAATTCTTTGGTGTTATATCTGTATGTAGATATAGTTTGGACATTGCCTAACTTGTATATGTAATTGTTAGCCACTCTATTTCATTAAATTCACATCTCAATGCATTCTTTATGTCATTTTATAAGTTTTAACTCAAACTTATTTTTGTTCTGTAATTACTGATGCAGAAGTGAAGGTAGGGTTAGCCTGTGGTCTTGACAAAATCCAAAATCAAAAGGCAGTTCCCTATTTGTTTTGATTCTGTATTGTATTTGTCCCACATAAAAAAATATGAGTAGTAAGTATAATGGTGGTAATGATACTGTTCTTCTTAAAAGAAAAGAAACTATGAGCGTGGTATTCATAGTTGCCTCCAAAATCTCATTCTTCTACATTATTAATCCTTATTTTTCCATTTCAGGTGGTGGAAGTATAAAAACATGAAATATTACTAACTAGAATTAAATTCCTATATAAGTATATATTATCTAAGGAAACTCAAGAAGGAATATATGAATAAACCTATAATAAGTAAAGAGAGTAAAGAAATATTTTCCCATACACAAAAAATGCCCAGACTCATGTAGATTTCCTCTTAAATTTATGAAACATTTGTTTGTTTCTTTACTCATTTATTTATTTGAGAAAGAGAGAGTGCGGGGGGCAGGGAGAAACAGAGGGAGAAGGACAAGAAGACTCCATGCTGAGCACAGAGCCTGACATGGGGCTAGATCCTAGGACCCTGAGATCATGACCTGAGCCAAAATTAAGAGTCAGATGCTGGGCGCCTGGGTGGCTCAGTGGGTTAAAGCCTCTGCTTTCGGCTCAGGTCATGATCTCAGGGTCCTGGGATTGAGGCCGCATCGGGGCCCCTGCTCAGCGGGGAGCCTGCTTCCCCCTCTCTCTCTGCCTGCTTCTCTGCCTCCTTGTGATCTCTATCCCTCTGTGAAATAAATAAATAAAACCTTAAAAAAAAAAGAGTGAGATGCTTAACCAACTGAGCTACCCAGGTGCCTCTATGAAAAATTTATTTAAAAAAATTAGAAAATGACAATCCTTTACAAATACTTTCAAAAGAGGAGAACTGGAAAATTGGCCAATTCATTTACCAACATTTTATGAAGCAAGTTATTACACAGAGAACAGAGCCAGACAAAACCATCACAAGTAAACTATAGACCATTATCTCTCATGAATATAGACACATAATTTAAAAATGTACAAATTGAACCTACCAACATATAAAATAATTATACACAATGTATCAGTAAGATTATATCTCAAACACAAATTTTGTTTAATATTCCCAAATCAATGTAATGCAACATACTGATAGATTATACAATCAAAAATAAATATTACAGGGTGCCTGGGTGGCTCAGTGGGTTAAAGCCTCTGTCTTCGGCTCAGGTCATGATCTCAGGGTCCTGGGATCGAGGCCCGCATTGGGCTCCCTGTTCAGTGGGGAGCCTGCTTCCTCCTCTCTCTCTGCCTGACTCTCTGCCTACTTGTGATCTGATCTGTCTGTGTCAAATAAATAAATAAAATCTTTAATTAATAAATAAATATTACAATAAATATGCAAAGCACTTGAAAAAGCAAAGACCCAATGGCATAAAACTCTCAGGAAAATAAGAGTAAAAAAAAATTTAGACTCGCCAAAGAGCAACTATGAAGATGTACAGTTAATAGTGAATAACCAAGTATTTTATAGCATTGTTTGGGATAAAAAAAGAAAGTCCTGGCTGAGCCCACTCGTGTACCCTCAGCCACCAAAACATGTTATGCCCAGCTGCATGCCTTTGCTCACCAAACCCAGCTGCAGGCACCCCTGGACGCCCTCTTGCACCACACTCATCCACCAAGTGTACAGCTGCAGCCACACACCTCATCTAGCCACTTTAGCATGCCCAGTTGCATGGTCCCTGGCCACCTTAGTGCCCCACTTCAGCCTCACCACCTTGGCTGTCCCAGTGCACAGCCCCCAGTCACTATAGTGCTTCAGGGTACCCAGCATAGGATTGGGGCAAATTTTAATAACACTGCTGCTTCACTCCGAAGTTCCCCAACGGGAATGCCATCATAAAGCTGGCCTGTGTGCCTCCTGGTAACAACACAGAAAGCAAACACAGCCCTCAACAGGCAAAGTCAGTGCAGATAGCTACACTGAAAGGAAAAGTGAATCAGGCATAATATTAGGGTGTAAGCAACACCTCCAAGATACTCAAAATGCCAGGTTCTGGAAAACAGGGGACAAAACACTGCTGAGCACTACAGGACCTCTTCATCATAAAGTCACTACTTTCAAAAGCAGAAGACACAGCTGACATTTTTTTTTAAACACAGAGAAACAGCCACAGAGAGGCAGACAAAATGAAGAGACAGGAATTTACCCCAAATGAAAAAAACAGGACAAGTCCACAGCCAGAGATCTAAGTGAAACAGATATAAGTAACATGCCTGATAAAGAATTTAAAGCAATGATCATAAGGATACTCACTAGACTTGAGAAAAGAATGGAAAACATGAGTGAGACCCTTAACACAGAGGTAAGGAATAGCATAATAGAGGTAAAGGGCACAATATATGAAATGAGAAACATGCTTGATGGAATGAAAAGCAGGATGGAAGAATCAGAGGAACACATTAGTAACCTAGAAGACACGTTAATGGAAAGTAATCAAGCTGAACAACAAAAAGAAAGGAAAGAAAAAAAGAAGAAAGAAAAGAATTATGCAAATGACAATAGACTTAGGGAACTCAGGGATTCCAGTAAATGTAATAAGTGTTTTATAGGAGTGACAGAAGGAGAAGAGAAAGATAGGGGGACAGAAATTTTATTTGAAGAAATAATAGTAGATAATTTCCTTATCTAGGGAAGGAAGTAAATATCCAGCTCCAGGAGGCAAGAGAGCCCCAAACAGAAACAACAAAAGCAGACAAACACCAAGATATGTTGTAATTAAATTTACAAAATATAGTGATAAAAACATCTTAAAAGCAGCAATACAAAAGAAGTCATTGGTTTACCAGGGAAGGCCCACAGGCTGGCTGGATATTTCTCAACAGAAACTTGGCAGGCCAGAAGGGAGTGTCATGATATATTCAAAGTGCTGAATGGGAGAAATCCACAGCCAAGAATATGCTATCCAGCAAGGCTATCATTCAGAAGAGAAGGAGAGATAAAGAGTCTCCCCGGAAAACAAAAACTAAAGGAGTTCATGACCATTCAACCTGTCCTGCAAGAAATATTAAGGGGACACTTTGAGTGATCAAAAGAAACCAAGAGTAACAAAGACAAGAAAGGATCAGAGAAAATCTACAGAAACACTGACAAAACATGTAATAAATGGCAATAAATACATATCTATCAAAATTACTTTGAGTGTAAATAGACTTAAGTCTCCAATAAAAGATATAGGGTGTCAGAGTGGATAAAAGAAATGAGACCCACCTATATGCCGCCTTCAACAAATTCATTTTAGCCTTACAGTCACCTGCATATTGAAAGTAAGGAGATGGAAAAATAATTATCAAACAAAGGAATGTCACAAGAAAGCCAGAGTAGTGATACTTATGTCTGACAACTTTATTATTTTTTGTTTTGTTTTTATTTAAATTCAATTAATTAACTTATAGTGTACTATTAGTTTCAGAGGTAGAGTTTAATGATTCATCAGTTGCATAGAACACACAGTGCTTATTAGCCCTCCTGTATGCCCATCACCTAGTTACACCATCCCCCAACCCACATCCCCTCCAGCAACCCTCAGTGACAAACTAGATTTTAAAACAAATACTGTAACAAGATGAAAAATGGACAAATCAGGAAGAAGATAGAACCATTGTAAATATGCACACAAAAGAGGAACAACCTTTTATTTTATATTTTATACTTATTTTATATTTAGTAATATAAAACAATTAATAAAAACACAAAGGAACTAATTAATTATAAAATAATAATAGCAGGCGATTTAACACCCCAATTACATCAATGAACGCCTCACTAAACAGAAAATATATAAGGAAACAGTAGCTTTGAATGACACACTGGAGGGAATGGATGTAACAAATTCAGAATATTCATCTGAAAACAGCAGAATACACATTCTTTTCAAGTATACAAGGGACATTCTCCAGAATAGATCACAGATTAAGTCACAAAATAGGCCTCAACAAAGAACAAAAGGTTTGAATTCATACCATGCATATATTCTTTTTAAATTAAATGAAATTAAATTTTATGTATTGTATTTTATTTAAATTCAATTAGGCAATATATAGTATAACTTGTTTTTGGCATAGTGTTTAATGATTCATTACTTGCGTCTAACACCCAGTGCTCATCACATCATGTGACCTTGGTGCCCATCACCCAGTTACCCCATCTCCCCACCGACCTCCCTTTCCACAGCCCTCAGTTTTTTTCCCCATTGTCAGCAGTCTCCCATGACTTTTCTCTCCCTGTGATTTCTTCCAATTCAGATTTCCCTCCCATCCCCAATCATCCTCAGCTCCATTCCTTATAATCCAATCCACATATGAGTGAAACCATATGACACTTGTCTTCTCTGTTTGACTTATTTCACTTAGCATAATCCCCTCCAATTACACCCATGTCAATATTAATGATAGATATTCATCCTTTCTGATGACTGAGCAATATACCATGCATATAGGAACCACATCTTCTTTATCTTCCATCTGTTGAAGGACAACTCAGCTCCTACAGTTTGGCTATTGTGGAGATTGCTGTTATGAACATTGGGATGTAGGTGCCCCTTTGGTCATTACATCTGTATTTTTGGGGTAAATACCTAATAGTTCAATTGCTGGGCCATAGGACAGCTCTATATTTAATGTCTTGAGGAACCTCCATATTGTTTTCCAGAATGGCTGTACCAGCTTGCATTCCTACCAACAGTGTAAGAGGGTTCCACTTTCTCCACGTCCTTGCCAATACTTGTTGTTTCCTGTCTTGTTAATTTTAGCCGTTCTCACTGGTGTGAGGTGGTATCTCATTGTGTTTTTGATTTGTATTTCCCTGATGCCAAAGTGCTGTGGAGCATTTTCTCATGTGTCTATGCCATTTGTATGTCTTCTTTGGAGAAGTGTTTGTTCATGTATTCGGCCCATTTCTTGACTGAATTATTTGTTTTTTGGGTGTTGAGTTTGAGAAGTTCTTTATAGATCTTGGATACCAGCCACTTATCCATAATTCATTGGCAAATATATTCTCCCATTCCAGGGGTTGCCTCTTAGTTTTGTTGACTGTTTGCTTTCCTGTGCAGAAGTTTTTATCTTGATGAAATCCCAATAGTTCATTTTTGCTTTTGTTTCCCTTGTCTTTAGAGACATGTCTTGAAAGAAGTTGCTATGGCCAAGGTTGAAGAGGTTACTGCCTATGTTCTCCTCTAGGATTTTGATGGATTCTGGTCTCACACTTAGGTCTGTCATCCATTTTGAGTTTATCTTTGTGTATGGCGTAAGAGAATGGTCCAGTCTTACTCTTCTGCATGTGGCTCTCCAACTTTCCAGCACCATTTATTGAAGAGGCTGTCCTTATTTCATTGGCTATTGTTTCCTGCTTTGTTGAAGATTAGTTGACGATAGGGTCCATTTCTGGGGTTTCTATTCTGTTGCATTGATCTATATGTCTGTTTTTGTGCCAGTACCATGTTGTCTTGATGATCATGTAGTATAGCTTGAAGTCAAGCATTGTAATGCCCCCAGCTTTGGTTTTCTTTTTTAACATTCCCCTGGAGATTTTGGGGTCTTTTCTGGTTCTATACAAATGTGAGGATTGTTTGTTGCAGCTCTGTGAAAAATGTCGGTGATATTTTGATAGGGATTGCATTGAATGTGTAGATTGGTCTGGGAAGCATAAACATTTTAATAATGTTTGTTCTTCCAGTCCATGATCATGGAATGATTTTCCATTTCTTTGTGTCTTCTTCAATTTCTTTCATAAGTGTTCTGTAGTTTCCTGAGTACAGATTCTTTCCTCTTTGGTTAGGTTTCTTCCTAGGTATCTTACAGTTTTTGGTGTTATTATAAATGGGATCAATTCCTTAATTTTTCTTTCTTCAGTCACTTTGTTAGTATATAGAATGCAACAAATTTCTTTTCATTGATTTTGTATACTGCCACGTTGCTGAATTGCTGTATGAGTTCTAGTAATTTGGAGGTGGAGTATTTTGGATTTTTCACATAAAGTATCATGTCATCTACAAAGAGTGAGAGTTGTATTTCTTCTTTGCTGATTCGGATGCCTTTTATATTTGTCTGTTGTCTGATTGCTGAGGCTAAGACTTCTAGTACTATGCTAAACAACAGTGGTGAGAGTGGGCATCCCTGTCATATTCCTGACCTTAGGGGAAAAGTTCCCAGTTTTTTTCCCATTGAGAAAGATATTTGCTGTAGGTTTTTTGTAGATGGCTTTTATGATATTGAGGTATGTTCCCTCTATCCCTACACTGTGGAGAATTTTAATCAGGAAAGGATGCTGATGTATTTTGTCAAATACTCTTTCTGCATCAATTAAAAAGATCATATAGTTCTTGTCCTTTTTTGTATTAATGTGATCTATCACGTTGACTGATTTGGGAACATTGACCCACCTTTGCAGTTTGGGAATGAATCTCAATTTGTAGTGGTGAATAATCCTTTTAATGTACTATTGGATTCTATTGGCTAGGATCTTGGTGAGTATTTTGTGATCCATGTTCATCAGGGATATTGGTCTGTAATTCTCCTTTTTGATGGGGTCTTTGTCTGGTTTTGGGATCAAAGTAATGCTGACCTCAAAGAATGAGTTTGGAAGTTTTCCTTCCATTTCTGTTTTTTTAAATTAAGGATTTATTATTACTATTTGAGAGAGAGAGAATGAGAGAGAGAGAGCATGAGAGGAGGGGAGGGTCAGAGGGAGAAGCAGACTCCCCGCTGAGCAAGGAGCCCTATATGGAACTCAATCCTGGGACTCCAGGATCATGACCTGAGCTGAAGGCAGTTGCTTAACCAACTGTGCCACTGAGGCACCCCAACTATTTCTGTTTTATGAAATAGATTCAGTAGGGATGCCTGGGTGGCTCAGTAGGTTACAGCCTGTGCCTTAGGCTCAGGTCATGATCTCAAGGTCCTGGGATCGAACCCCACATCGGGCTGCCTCCTCAGCAGGGAGCCTGTTTCCTCCGTCCTCTCTGCCTGCCTCTCTGCGTGTTTGTAATCTCTCTCTCTCTGTCAAATAAATAAGTAAAAAATCTTTGAATAAATAAAATCTTTTAAAAAAATCTTTGAAATAGCTTCAGTAGAATAAGTATGGATTCTTTTTTAAGTGTTTGGCAGAGGGAGCAGCAAGATGGCAGCAGAGCAGATTATCTCGTTTCATCTTGTTCGGTTTAGCTGGGTAGCTATTAAACCATTCTGAACACATGCTAATTCAACCCGAGATGTTATCTGGATTTATCTGGGTCTCTACAAACAGAAAAACGACTACTTTTTGCAAATTAGGGGGTGTGGAACCTTGAATCTTCAGGGGAAATATCCAAAGATAAGTAGAGGGGGGAGGGAGCCTCCATAAGCCAGATGCCAGAAAGCGATATAACACTGAAGCAAAAAAATAAGGACCTTTGGAAATATACTCTAGTGAGAGGCACCCCCTTCTGCAAAGAGCACAGGGTGCAAGTAGGGCACAATTCTAGGTGGATCTTTGTGGTCTCAGGATTCCAGGAGATTCAGAAAGAATGGGGGAGCCCAAATGGATAGAGTACCCAAGCAGTGGAGCGGGGAGACTGGTTATGGTCAGCGATCCCAGAGCGGACTTTTAGCTCCAGGCACCGTAAACAGTGAGAGGCTGGTAGGGAGACTGCACTCTGCCTGACCACAGTGAAAAGGACTAGAATGTGAGGACTGTCTAATATCCTAGCGGAGATATAGAACTGCTTGTGTCCACAACAGGGACAGCTCTCAGGGCAGTGTGGCCCAAGAAGAGATGATGGGGTAGCACCCAGCATGACCTAGGAGCTGAGGAAGAGGGTGCACAAGTGAGTCCTTGGCCACTGGCAGTTGCAGAGTCACAAGGTTCAGAGACACTCACGGGTCCCTGTAATCATTTAGAAGAAGTGAAGCCAGCAGGAGCCGCAGGAATTCGCAGTTTGGCACACTAAGAGCCCACACTCATGACTGGGCAGTAGTTCTCAGGGCGGTGTGACCCTCAAGGGACACTGAGGCTGCACTCAGAGTGACCTGGGAGCTGAGGAAGAGGATACACGCTTGAGCTCATGGCTTCTAGAAATTGCCAAGTCACAAAGTGCAGATATGCTCGTGGGTCCCTGTGACTCTCCCAGGAGAGGTGTGGTGGGCATGGATTATGCGAGTCTGTAGAGTTTGGTATGTATAGAAGTGGAGACAGATTGACCTGGAGGATTTGTTGTCAGTGGGTGGGGAAGGGAACCACAACATTGCGGCTTGGAGCAAGAGATTCCCCTATGGTATATTTGCTCTGACCCTCTAAAGAGAAGCAGAAAGATGCCAGGGAAAAAAAGCCATGCATCTAACCAGCTCACATTAAGCCCATCCCCCTGACAAGGGGTGGGGCAACTCCACCCAGGCAAAAACGCCCAAGAAGCTGCAGGCCCCTCTCCCAGAAGACAGACTAGAAGAAAGGTGAATGATAAGCCTACTTCCCACAAGATTGTAAAACTCCACCACCAGAGGAAAATAACATATGGAGCTCCAGCTCTTCCCTCATGATTTGCTTATACTTCAGGCTAAAATTTTGCATTTCTTTTTTGTTTCTTATTCTTTTTTTTAAAACCCTGCTCCTGTTTCAAATAGATTCTTATTTCCTAAACTATGTTTTTAAGTGGCTTCTTAACTTTTATATTTTTTCACATGTATGTTTTATAGATTTATACCCCATACTAGCCTGTTTTTCACTGTATTCAATTATATATATATATATAATAAGTCTATAAAGTTTATAATATGTGTGTACATATATGTTTGTGTGTGTATATATATATACATATATATGTATATATATATACATATATATACATATATTCTGAAGTTCTGATTTCTTTGCAATTTTGGGATATAGTGTCATCTAACACAAAGACCAAAAATCAAACAGGAACTGGCAGATCACCCTGTTGTGTCCACCCTGAGAGATTATAATCTCTCTCCCAGCTACCTCCTCTTTTTTCTCTCTCTCTGTCTCTTTTCTTTCTTCATTCTTTTTGATTGTTTTGGAACATCTTATCTCTGGTGGCATATCTGCGGTAGCTTCCAACCACTTCAGATTTTTCATAGTGCATTTTGATTGGGATGTTTTTGGTATTTTAGATTCTGTCCATTCCCTCAACCATCCCTCAACAGAATGACTAGGAGGAGGAACTCCCAACAAAGAAAAGAACCAGAGATAATGCCCTCTGCCACAGAACTAATGGATATGGATATAAGCAAGATATAAGAGAGAGACTTCAGGGTAGTAATCATGAAGTCAATAGCCAGGCTTGAGAAAAACATTAGCCACAGTATAGAATCTCTAAGGACAGAAATGAGATCTAATGAGGCCAAACATAAATATGCTATGAATGAGATGCACTCTAAACTGGATACTCTAATAGCCAGGGTAAATGAGACAGAAGAATGAATTAGTGATCTAGAAGATAAGCTGATAGGAAGGGAGCCGAGGAAGCTAGGGATAGGCAGCTAGAAGCCCATGAGAACAAATTTATAGAGATCAACAACACCATGAAATGTTCCAATGTTAGAATTATTGGGATCCCTGAGTGGGAGGAGAGAGGGAGGACTAGAAGGTATATTTGTGCAACTCATAGTTGAGAATGTCCCTAATCCAGGGAGAGAAGAAAACATTCCTGTTCAAGAGGTAGAGAAGTCCCCTCTGAAAATCAAGAGAATAGATCAATGCTCCGGCATATAATAGTGAAGCTTGCAAATTTTTAAGCCAAGGAAGCTATCCTGAGAGCAGTTAAAGGCTTTATTTGGTGTTCTTTCTCCAGCTCCTTTAGGTGTAAGAGTAGCTTGTGCATTTGGGATTTTTAAAATATTTTTGAGAGAGGCTTGGATGGCTATGTATTTCCCTCTTAGGACTGCCTTTGCAGCATTCTGTAGATTTTGAAATGATGTATTTTCATTGTCATTAGTTTCAATGAATAATTAAAGTTCTTTAATTTCCTGATTGGCTCATTCATCCTCTAGCAGGATGCCCTTTAACTTCCAGTGTTTGAATTCCTTCCAAATTTGTCCTTGTGGCTGAGTTCCAGTTTTAATCCATGTGGCCTGAAAATACGCAAGGAATAATCTCAATCCTCTAGTATCAGTTGAGACCTGATTTGTGACCCAGTATGTGGTCTATTCTGGAGAAAGTTCCATGTCCACTTGAGAAGAGTGAATATTCTGTCATTGTAGGATGGAATGTTCTGTATGTATCTGCAAAGTCCATCTGGTCCAATGTGTCATTCAAAGCTCTTGTGTCTTTTTTGATCTCTACATAGATGATGTGTGCATTGCTGTGAGTGGGGTATTGAAGTCTCCTACAATTAATGTACTGTTTTCAATAAATTTTTTAAATTTTTGTTATTAATTGGTTTACATAATTGGCTGCTCCCACGTTGGGGACATAGATATTTACAACTGTTAGATTTTCTTGTTTGATAGACACTTTAAGTATGCTATAAGTGTTCCTTTACATCTCTTACTATAGTCTTTGGTTTAAAATCCAATTTTTCTGATAAGAATTTCTATCCCACCTTTCTTTTGAGATCCACTATTGTAGTAGATGATTCTCCATCCCCTCACTTTCAGTCTGGAGGTGACTTATGTTCAAAATGAGTCTCTTGTAGACAGCATATGGATTGGTCCTGCTTTTTTTATCCAATCTGATATCCTGTGTCTTTTGATTGGAGCATTCCACCTGTTTACATGCAGAGGAACTATTGAAAGATATGAATTTAGTTCCATTGTATTGCCTTAATTGTGGTTTTGATTTGTATTTCCTTGATGTTAAGTGATGTGGAGCATTTTTTCATGTGTCTGTTGGCCATTTGCATATCTTCCTTGGATAGATGTCTGTTCATGTCTTCTGCCCATTTCTTGACTGGATTATCTGGTTTTGGGGTGTTGGGTTTGATAAACTCTTTGTAGATCTTGGATACTAGCCCTTTTTCTAATGTCATTTGCAAATATCTTCTCCCATTCCGTAGGTTGCCATTTAGTTTTGTTGGCTGTTTCCTTTGTTGTACTCATTACTTTTAATGGTTTTATGGTATCATGGCATCTGCAAATAGTGACAGTTTGACCACTTCCTTTCCAATATGAATGTCTTTTATTTCTTTTAATTGTGTTATTGCTGTGGCTAGAACTTTCTGTACTATTTTGAATAAAAATGGTGAGCGTGGACCTTCTGGTCTTACTGCTGACCGTAGAGAGAAATGCCTTAATCTTTGCCCACTGAGGGTCATATTTGCTGTGGATTTTTTGTATTTGGCCTTTATTCTGACTTTTTTTTAAGATTTTATTTATTTATTTGACAGAGAGAGAGCACAAGTAGGCAGAGTGATAGGCAGAGGGAGAGGGAGAAGCAGGCTCTCCACTGAGCAGAGAGCCCGACATGGGACTCGATCCCAGGGCCCTGGGATCATGACCTGAGCCGAAAGCAGCGGCTTAACTAAGCCACGCAGGTGCCCAGTATTTGGTCTTTATTATTTTGAGGTATGTTCCCTCCAAACCTACTTTGTTGAGAGTTTTTTTAAATTATAAATATATGTTGAATTTCATCAAATGCTTTTCCTGCATCTATTGAAATGACCATACAATTTTTATGCTTTGTTTTGTTAATATGCTTTATTACATTGATTTGTGAATGTCGTGTCACCCTTGGATCTGTGGAATAAATCCCACTTGATCATGGCGAGGGATCTTTTTAATGGAAACATCCCAAGTGTCCACCAATAGAAGAGTGAATAAAGAAGATGTAATATGTATCTTCATATCACATCAAATACAAATCACTCAGTCATAAAAAAGGATGAAAATTTTCCATTTGTGTTAACAGGGATGGATCAAGATGGCATTATGCTAAATGTAACAAGTCAGGCAGAGACAAATACCATATAATTTCACTTATATGTGGAATCTACGAAGCAACAAATAAATAACCACCGAAAAGTAGAATCACATCTACCAATACACAGAAAAAAAGTGATAGTTGCCAGTAAGGAGATGGTTGAGGGATGAGCAAAATGGGTGAAGGGGAGTGGGAGAAATAAACTTCTAGATACAAAATTCATGTCACGAGAATAAAAGTTACAGCATAAGGAATATAGTCAATTGTATTTAATAGTGTTGTATGGTGACAGATGGTATCTACACTTGTGAGCATAGTGTAATAACATATAGTTGTAAAATCACTATATTATGCACCTGAAACTCATGTAACATTGTCTGTCAACTATATTCAAATAAAAAAAACTTTTTTAAAAATTAAAAATAATAAAACACCTGTTTATTCATGCTTAAATATTACAATAGCTGTGTGTTTCTTAGGTGTGTTTTGGTAGATATAAAAATTTCCCCTATAGATCTAGTTATCTGAGGGGTTTTAAATTGTCAGGTCTTTGTATGTATGTATGTAAATGATGCATCACCAAACTATGCACCTGAAACTAAAATTACACTTTATGTTAACTAACTGGAATTTAAATAAAATTTGGGGGGAAATGTGAAATAAAATAAAAATAAAATTATTGGGTCTTTGTTTTGTCAAATGCTTTTTATATTTATTGAAATAATTATTTCTAGCCCTATAATTTCCCAATATGATTCATTACATTGATTTTTGGATGTTAAGCCAAGTTTTCATTTGAAAGATAATTCTACTTATTCATAATGTGTAATTCTTTTTATACACTGGTGGATTCAGTTTGCATTTTTTTTGAAAATGTATGTGTCTCTTTAATGAGATACATGGTCTATAGATTGCTTGTGATGGTGTTGCTGGCTCTATTATTTGGATAATAACTTCCCTCATAAAATAAATTGGGAAATGAATTGGTAAATTTCCTAGTTCTTCCCCATTTTTGGGAGTGTCTCTGAAGGGTCAGTAATTATTCTTTATTATACATTTGATGACTTTGTCAGTGAACCCATAGGGGTCTGGGCTTTCCTTTGTAGGAAAATACTTCTTTAAACTCTTTACTTGCTATAGATCTATTCATGTATTCTATCCCTTCTTGATTTTACTTAGATTATTTATACCTATCTAGGAATTTAATGCTAATTGTTATTATTTTATATTTCTAAATTTCCATGTAATTTCATATGGAAAAACAAGGAATAATAATGTAGGAGAATGAGAATTTGGGGGCAATTTATGAGTACCCAAGTCACAGGTCAATCTATTGATTTATTGTAGGATAAGAATATAGTTTGGAACAAAGAAAGTAGAGAATTAAAACAAATAAGGAAATGTATGATTTGATTTTGTATTTTATCAAGACTGTGGGCTAACTCCACCTTTTCTTTTGCAACAATATTTAGGGCACAAAAATGAATTTGGATGTAATTATATAAAAATGACATAGTAAATAAAGAATGGCATTGTGATACAAAGATTTTAAAAAACTAAAATAGTTAATAATTACACATATAAGTTAGGCAATATATAAATATATAGATATGGACATAGACATATAGATATAATACCAAAGAGTGTAATGTATAAAACAAAAATTTATGTAATACATTGAGATATATACAATTAAATTAAAAGATAACAAACAAATGAATTCTTTATAGAGTAATAATTTTATTAGAATTAATTTTATTAGAAAGTTTATTAGAAAGTTTGAGTAGTTCAGGAACAGACAAATTGTCACCATTTTGACAAGAAAAGAGAGGACACAGATTTTTCAAGTGCAAGAGAAGATCATTTCAATTAGCAATATTTAGACCTTAAAAAAACCCATTAAATTCATTAAGGTAGAAATTCTACATATACTATTTTCTGAGCACTGTTAAATGACAACAGAAACTACAAATATAAGTGTAGTCAACAAATAACATCTAGTTAAATGCATATTTTTAAAAGAAATTTTGCAAAGCTACAGGTACAAAACTCAAACTGAGATTACATCTACAAGATCATGGATATACCACAAAGGAAGCATGGCAAGTGGAGCAAAAAGGACTGAAATCATGAAAATAATTCTACCAACATTATGTTACAGAACAGTAATTCATTGCTATGCACAAACTAACCATTGATACTGGAGGATTATCACATCAGAAATTTCTGTAAAACATGTAAATAAATTCAAGTATGAGGAAAATAATCACATTCTACAAATAATTTTGTTAAATGGTAATATAGTGGGTAAAGGGAATGGTCTCAATGGTCTAAATACACCAAATGGAAATTTCTCATAAGATACAGTTGTCTGCCTCAAAATATCTACGTGAAATATTCCTCTCATGTGTACAATGTGGATATCCGTGGTTCTAGTAAAAAACACATGAATTCCAAAACTTATTTTAATGTAGATAACTAAAAATACTCAAGAGTTATAATAATATTTAAAATGTCCAACAGAGCTGGAAAAAAACATGTAAGAGCATCCCAGGTCCTGAAGTAAGTCAAAAGAAGGATGTAAAGAAGTAATCAAACTATAAAGCCAACTATCCATCCAGATATTGACTCACCAAAGCCTGTGTGGATACTCCAGGGTGAGTGGAATAAACAAAGAAGGAAGTGACAAGAGACATCTCAAATGTTATATATCCCAAATTTCACAACAAAATTATGAAAGGTAGAACACACAAATAAATAAGATAATGAGTGAAGGATCAGAAAAATGTATATGTCATATAAGATTGATATCAGCAATATATGTTTAAAATGATGGGTGCCTGGGTGGCTCAGTGGGTTAAAGCTGCTGCCTTCAGCTCAGGTCACGATCCCAGGGTCCTGGGATCGAGGCCCACATCGGGCTCTCTGCTCAGCAGGGAGCCAGCTTCCTCCTCTCTCTCTGCCTGCCTTTCTGCTTACTTGTAATCTCTCTCTCACTCTGTGTCAAATGGATAAATAATATCTTTTAAAAAAAAGAGAGAGGGAGAGAGAGTCACAGCAACAGGGTCCAACCCCCAGAAGACCAGAAAAAACATCCAGCCAAAGCCAAGTTCAAGATGGCTGAGAATTGTGGAACTCTGGAGCTAGGGGAAAGCAACACAGAGAATTAATGGCTTTTTCCCCATGATTCTTTAGTCGTTCAAAGTTAAATTATTTGAAATTTTTTCTTTTTTATTTGTTAGTCTTTTTTTTAAATGTTTTCCTTTTTTCTATTTTAACGTTTTTAACTATTATATCTTATCAATGCTTTTTAATCTTTTTAAATGTTCATTGTTATAATCATATTTTATCCCTTCATTGTATTTAACCTTATTTTTTGTATACATATAGGGTCTGTTCAATTCACCAGTCTAATAGATAGAGATAGAGTCAGAAACAGAGATAGATATAGAAACAAATTTACATAATATAGATATAGATATAGGATGTTGTTTTATTCATTATTTTGTTTTGTTTTGTTTTTGTTTGTTTGATTTTGGTTTTTGTTCTGTTTTGTTTTTTGGTTTTTTCCCTCTTTCTTTTCTCCCCAGTTCCAGGTTCTTCGGAGTAGGTTAGTATATATTTCTCTGGGGTCATTGCTACCCTTTAGTATTTTGTTCTCTCATCCATCAATTCTAATTTGCATAAAATGACAAGGCATAAAACAACAACAACAACAAAAAAGAACAAGAGGCAGAAATGACAGCTAGGGACCTAATCAATGTGGACATTAGTAATATGACAGAACTAGAATTCAGAACGATGATTCTTAAGGTGCTGGCTGGGCTCAAAAAAACCATGGAAGATAATAGAGAAGCCCTCTCTAGAGAAATAAAAATCATTTGTGGAGAAATAAAAGAACTAAAATCTACCCAAGCTGAAATCAAAAAAGGTATTAATGAGGTGCAATTGAAAATGGAGGCTCTTACTGCAAGGATAAATAAGGCAGAAGACAGAAATAGTGATTTAGAAGACAAAATGTCAGAGAATAAAGAAGCAGAGGAAAAGAGAGACAAACAACTACTGGACCATGAGGGGAGAATTCGAGAGATAAGTGATACCATAAGATGAAACAATATTAGGATAATTGGGATAACAGAAGAGGAAGAGAGAGATAAGGGGGCAGAAGGTATATTGGAGCAAATTTTAATACAGAATTTCCCTAATTTGCCAAAGGGAACAAGCGTCAAAATCAAGGAGGCACAGAGAATGCCCCTCAAAATCAATAAAAATAGGTCCACACCCCGTCATCTAATAGTAAAATTTACAAGTCTTAGTGACAAGGAGAAAATCCTGAAAGCAGCTTGGGACAAGAGGTCTATAACATACAATGGTAGAAATATGAGACTGACAGCAGACCTATCCACAGAGACCTGGCAGGCCAGAAAGAACTGGCATGATATATTCAGAGCACTAAACGAGAAAAATATGCATCAAAAAATACTAGGGCGCCTGGGTGGCTCAGTGGGTTAAAGCCGCTGCCTTCGGCTCAGGTCATGATCCCAGGGTCCTGGGATCGAGGCCAACATCGGGCTCTCTGCTCAGCAGGGAGCCTGCTTCCTCCTCTCTCCTCTCACTCTGCCTGCCTATTTGCCTACTTGTAATCTCTCTCTCTGTGTCAAATGAATAAATAAAATCTTTAAAAGAAAATACTATATCCAGCTAGGCTTTCATTGAAAATAGAAGGAGAGATAAAAATCTTCCAGGACAAACAAAAACTAAAGGAATTTGCAAACACCAAGCCAGCCCTACAGGAAATAATGAAAGGGGTTCTCTAAGCAAAGAGAATCTAAAAGAAATATAGACCAGAAAGGAAGAAACACAATATACAGTAACAGTCAACTTACAGGCAATACAATGGCTCTAAATTCATATCTCTCAAAAGTTACTCTGAATGTAAATGGACTAAAAGCCCCAAATAAAAGATACAGGGTAGAGGAGCGGCAAGATGGCGGAGGAATAGGAGACCGATTAGCATCAGGTCCCAGGAATTCACCCAGAGAGCTATCAAACCATTCTGAACACCTACAAATTCTACTGGAGATCGAAGAGAAGAAGAGCAGCAAGTCTAGGAACAGAAAATCGACCACTTTCTGGAAGGTAGGACGTGCGGAGAAGTGAATCTGCGGGGACGGGAAGATAGACCCCGGGGGGAGGGGCCGGCTGCCGGCAAGGGTGCGAGCAGCGGAGCACAGACTCGGAACTGTGAGAAGTCGGCTCCACTGAGGGACGTCGCCCCAGAGACCAAGCGGGGGGTGAAGCCCCTGCAGGGACAGTGTGGTCTCAGGACCCACGGGGACACAAAAAGACCAGGGGTGTCTGAGCGCGACCGAGCTCCCAGGTCTCAGAAGCCGGCGGGAGAGACGGAGCTGAGCTGAGGTGTCTCTCAGCTTGGGGTTACCTTGGGCTGGGATCTGAAGCTCAGCCGGGCCACTGATCTGTGAGCGGGGACCCCACGGGCGGCAGACCCGGAGAGACTCACCTTCCTCCTCCGGGAGCAGCAGTGCGGGAGCGGCTGCAGGATCTGCCGGGTTTGGAGATTCTAAGCGGGGCCGCGCCAGAGATAGAGACACTCAGTCACAGGCCGGGTGAGCTCGGAGCGCGGCCGGAGACCAGGAGACGGGAGGGACTGCTTTTCTCTGAGGCGGGCTGAGGGCTGAGGCCCCAGGCTCTCGGCTCCTCCGGGTCGGAGACTGGGAGCCGCCATTTTCAGTCCCGTCCTCCAACGAGGTACGGAAAGCGTTCAGGGAACAAAAGCTCCTGAGAGCGAACCCGAGCTGATTACTTAGCCTGGCCCCTGGCGAGGGCGGTGGGAATCCGCCTCGGGCAGAGACACTTGAGAATCATAGCAACAGGCCCCTCCCCCAGAAGACCAAGAGAAACAAACAAACAAACCATCCAGTCAAAGTCAAGTTCAAGACGGCTAAGTGTTGCGGAACCCCAGAACTACGGAAAAGCAACGGAGACAATTCATGGCTTTTTCCCCATGATTCTTCAGTCGTTCAAAGTTCATTGATTTTTTTTTCTCTTTGAAATTTTTTCTTACTTTTTTCTTTTAAAATTTTTCCCTTTTCCTATTTTAACGTTCTTAACTCTTATATCGTATCAACACTTTTTATTCTCTTTTTTTAAAATTTTCATTGTTATAATCATATTTTATCCCTTCATTGTTTTTAACCTTATTTTTTTGGATACTTATAGGGTCTGTTCAATTCACCAATCTAATAGAGATAGAGATAGATAGCGATAGAGATAGATATAGATATGGAGTCATAGACATAGATATAGAAACAGAAATAGATAATATAGATACAGGATTTTGTTTTATTCATTTTTGTTTAGTTTTTGTATGATTTTGTGTTTTTGGGTTTTTGTTTGTTTGTTTGTTTGTTAGTTTTTGGTTTTGGTTTTTTTTTTTTCCCTCTTACTTTTCTACCCAGTTCCAGGTCTCTTCTGAGTAGGTTAGTGTATATTTCTCTGGGGTCATCGCTACCCCTTAGTATTTAGTTCTCTCATCCATCTATTCCTATCTGCATAAAATGACAAGGCGGAAAAAATCAACACAAAAAAAAGAACAAGAGCCAGTAATGACGGCTAGGGACCTAATCAATGCGGACATTAGTAATATGACAGAACCAGAGTTCAGAATGACGATTCTTAAGGTGCTGGCTGGGCTTGAAAAAAAAATGGAAGAAAATAGAGAAGCTGTCTCTAAAGAAATAAAAGACCTTTCTGGAGAAATAAAAGAACTAAAATCTAACCAAGCTGAAATCAAAAAAGCTATTAATGAGGTGCAATTGAAAATGGAGGCTCTTACTGCTAGGATAAATGAAGCAGAAGATAGAATTAGTGATTTAGAAGACAAAATGTCAGAGAAAAAAGAAGAGGATGAAAAGAGAGACAAACAACTACTGGACCATGAGGAGAGAATTCGAGAGATAAGTGATGCCATAAGACGAAACAATATTAGAATAATTGGGATCCCAGAAGAGGACGAGATTGAGAGAGGGCCCGAAGGTATATTGGAGCAGATCTTAATACAGAATTTCCCTAATCTGGCAAAGGGAACAAGCATCAAAATCCAGGAGGCACAGAGAAGCCCCCCCAAAATTAATAAAAATAGGTCCACACCCCGTCATCTAATAGTAAAACTTAGAAGATTTGTTTTATAGTAAGAGATTACTATGCCTTTAAATTTTGCAAATTATTATTCTATTATCACAAAATAACTTCATCTAAACAAAAATGCACAGTCATTCAAAGTTTCAGTTTACTTAGAAAATATAAAATATGAAAAGTGAATTTAATATTTCAAACATACTGAATATTTCCAACCCCATTCATGTAAACTAGTCATTAACTATACAAAGATTTAATAAATAGCAAAAGGTTTTATTTTAGCCAGGTCAGTTTTTGGTAGTATGAAAATAGCACTACTATAAAGAACAAAATAATAATGTCTTTTTATCTACTAAAATTTAATTACTCTAAAATGTTTCGCAGATCTAATGCTTTCTGACGTCCTAACTTTAAGCAGTAAAAACTAGAAATATACAAAAATATGTCAAAATTAAAAGAATAAAGAAGTATGACTAAATCATTGTAAGTTCATATTCAGAGAAATGCATAAATTCTAGTTCAGCTAATTTTGTTAACAAAAACATTCATAAAAAGTAAAAAAATTAAAATTAAAATAGAATATCAGAAAAACACAAATATCATTCCATGAATTTATGAATGTATATCCTTATAACATTAATTAAATCTACATTTCATCTGGTACATCAACTGAATGTAGTTATAATTCAATAAGACATGACTGAAACTATGAAAAAATAATTCTAACACTTCAACAAAAACGTCTTGCCTCATCCCAACTCCCATCTGATTCTTGAGCCCTCTTTGTTACTGAATCTGAGAAACAGTCACTTACCCAACTGAGGCTTTAGAGTGAGTCTGTTTGTAGGAGATGGGACTATATGAAGTGGTTATAGGGAAGGGATGTCCCCAGGTTAGCTCCCCAAGCCCATAAGTGTCATGTCACCTGTAGAAGCAGGACAGCTTTAGCTTTGGGATATGTTACGAAGGAGAGACACCACAGGGAAAACTGAAATTACCTAGTTCCTGGATAACAATAGATGAGGAACACCTGGGTCCCAAACTTTTCTATATGTGAGATCATTAACATCTCTGGTAAGCTGTATGGTCTTAGTACCTGTCAAAAAATCAAGTCTCCCAATAACCCTAACTTTGAATGCATAGAACATCATGTCAGATTGCCCGATGTATTGCTGATGGTTCAAGAGCTATTGACAACACATGATCTAAATTAGTCTCAGGGTCATAACTAGGATGTTACAGAACATTTGTGGGACTGAAAAAAATGTCTCCTCCAATTCTGTGAAGTAATCTTTCTTGTAGGGAACTCAACACTGGGCCAGGACCTGTCCATGGTGAGAAAAATGCAGGCTGCATTTCAACACTTAATCCTCCACCTGTGTGGCCAAGTGAATTTAGGAAAGGAAAAACAATAACAACAACAACAAACCTCCAAGCAGCACTTACGGTTGAGACCCACGTTCTTCTCACTAAGGTATCTTATTTGGCATGGACTTATAGGATCTTGTGGTGGGATGTTCTGTCACCCCAAACTCTCAGTCTATTCCTTTTTTTCTTCTCGTAGTGCAGTCCACATACTCAACAACAGGGAAACAACCCTTTAGAATCTTACATATTGTTTGCTTTTGTGACTCCCATCAAGAACAACTTTCTTATAACCAACTAACTTTAACCTTCATCCTTATAACTGCGTGTATGTTTCTTCATCTGTTATTTGACTAGTGACTTTTTCCCCCTGTAAACCAATGAAAAGGCTACATTTGTATGACTTCAACTATAATACCTTCAGAAAGATAAAAATTATAGAGAAAATAAAAATATTGTTGACTGCCATAGCTTGCAAGAAGAGAGAAGAATGAATATTTGGAATACAGAGGATTTTTAGGACAATGGGGTCACTCTGTATGATTCTGTAATAGTGAATACAAGCAAGTATACATTTCTCCAAACTCACAAAATGTGTAACACGATGAGGGAACAAAAATTTAACTCTGGACTTTGGGTGATTATGATGTGCCAGCGTCTGTTCATCAGTTGTAACAGGTGTACTACTCCAGTAGAGGATGCTGATACTGGAAGAGGCTATGCATGTGTGGAAACAAAAAGTACATCTGTGGTTTTACCTCAATTTTTCTGTAAATAAATGTTTTAATATTTTAGGATGTTTACAAAACATAAGATTTACTACATAAATGTAGTAAAGAGGGGTCTCTCTGTCATAACACCTGACACCTGATCATGCACCAGGCCATCGAAAATAGTCTCAGCACCTTCTGATTATGGAGTTTAAACAAAAATCCACTATCTAGAGGAGAGGCAAGATGGCAGAAGTGTAGGGGACCCTGTTTCAACCGGTCCCCTGAATTTAGCTGGGTATCTACCAAATCATTCTGAACACCCAAGAAATCAGCCTGAGATGTGAGAATGTATATCTGAATCTCTACAAGCAGAAAAGTGACTGCTTTTTGCAAAGTAAGATGTGCAGAGGCCTGAATCTGAGGGGAGATATCAGAAGATAAACAGAAGGGGGAGGGAGCATCCATAAGCTGGCTCCTGGAAAGTGATATAACACCGGAATGCAAAAGCATCCTGTGCTGGGGACCAGGCAAAAACTTGCAGAGCTGCAGCAGCTGGAGAAGGGCTTCAGAGCAGTGCTCAGACAGGATTCAGGAGCTGTGGGTGTCCACGTGGAAGCCCACAGCCGCTTGTGGTTTTAGAAGCACAAAGGACAGGGATACACCCCAGGACAACTTGTGAGAGAGTCATTGTGGGTGTGCACTGCAGGAGGCGGCTGTTTTCAGTGTTGGATACAGAAATGGAGACTGTGTGTCCTGGAGGGTTTAGTGAAGAGAACGGACTGCGATTTCTCTGCTCTGGGACAGAGGTTTTGGTGTGACGATTTTTGCGCTAACCCTCAGAAGAGGCATGGAAAGCCACCAGAGAATAAAAGCTCAAAAAGTTGGTTTCCATGGAGCCCAGGCCCTGACCTGGGCCCCGAGCTGAGGCCCCGACTCTGCCCAAGCAGGCTTGCCTGAGAAACAGAAAGGCAGAACCCTCTCCCAGAAGACAGGCTGGAAGAACAAGAGGAGGGCAAACCTAGGGTCCCCATAAGACTGTAAAACCCCCACACCAGGGGAAAATAGTATACTGAGCTCCAGGCATTGCCTCACGGCTTATGTATTTTTCAGATACAACTCTTTATTTAATTCTTTCTCTTATGCTTCTTCTCTGTTTTTTATTTTTGCCTTTTTCTCATTTCAATTAGATGTTTAATATATCAATTTATATCTATTTCATAGTAGCTTTTTTTTTCTTAGTTCACAAGTTTATTATGAAAAACACTGCAGTACTCTTGTGCAGTAACGTCATCTTATAGGAGGGGGATAAAACAGTTCTGTTCAAAACAACTCACCAGGTCTGACAATAACAAAGAACAACACGAGGCTGAGATTTCAGAAGGGAAATAAACTGAGTGCAGACAAATCAAATAAGTAAATTAAACAGTATCCCTGAAAATAAACAAAACGATTTCAAAACTCACAAGTAGAGGGGAGGCCTTTGTACTTATTTTTAAAAATGTTCACTAAGCTCCAATGATTGTTTGCTGCTATCCTTATCTACAGTCATGCTGGGTAAAGCTATAGCTAAGTGGAAGTTAAATTGTATTCGCAAGGTGTTAATGTTTACATTTTATTATCTGCAGTCTCTCAGAGAAAGTAAAAGTAACTACAAATAGCACTGTGCTAGAAACTGGTTTCTTGACCAACAATGTCGCTTCAGGATGCAATGAATTGGTTCATTCTAAAGTGGTCATGAAGTTGATGATAAGAGGCTTTGTATTTTTATATGGTACATCTCTTTGTCCATGTGAAAACAAATGTTTTGAGTGTTAACTATTCTCTGACACTTTGGGGTTACTGTTGCTCTTCCCATTTCCATTAGGTCAATATATGGTTCATGGCAATAATGTACAAGTCTAAAATTTCATTACAGGAAGTAGCCTGGGGTACCATGAGTAACATGTGGCTCACCTCTGAGAGGTGCTGGGTCAAACTGCAAGAAAGAGTATTTTAGAGTATCATCAAATTCCATGATCATAGCTTGATTACCACAATAATAACAATAATTTGGAGCACTGAAAATCGTTACTACATTTTGGCGGTGGCACCAGTTATATCCCTCTATCACCAGCTGGTGAGCTCTGGACACCAATGTGAGGCCATTAGCATGATTAAATGTTTCAGAAATGTCTTGCTCAAAGGTGTAACCAGCTCCTCGAGGAGATATACCCCAACCACCAAGATCATCTGGATCTGACCATAGCAAGTCACACATTGGACCCTCATGAGGAGCTTCTTATAGGCGATCAAGTGCTTTGATGTGATCCAGTGCATCTATGGATAGTAAGAGGCCACCATGTAGACAGAATATCTGCCATCCACCAAGGCAGTGAGAAGAAGATAGTCAAAAAGATCTGTAAAATATTTCCAAACATTTGCATTTCCGTATTTCCTTAAACACTCATCATAGAAACCATATACTTGTGTGATCTGTCTGCTCTCATGATTTCCTGGAAGAATGGTGATGCGTTCACGGTAACGAACCTTAAGAGCTACAAGCAGAGTAACTGTTTCAACTGAATAATATCCTTTGTCAACATAATCTCCCATAAACGAGTAGTTTGTATCTGGTGATTTGCCACCAATTCTAAACAGTTCCATGAGATTATGAAATTGCCCATGTACATCTCCACAGACGGTGACTGGACATAGAACCTCCTGCAGGTTAGATTCTTTTGTCAGGATTTCTTTAGCCTGTGTGGCCGCTGGCAGCTGCTCAGCACTAGCATGAACCCACGGACTCTTCCTGTAGCTCCCAGACACCGACCGCTGCCCTCCTCTGCTCGATCTAGTCCTGGAGCTCAGCTTTCTGTAATGGCGGCCACCGGCGTGGTGACATCATGCCCGGCGTCAGGAGGCAGCGGGATAGAAGGTCATAGTAGCGTTTTAACTTGTCCTTTTTCACACCTCTATTTTTTATAGATTTATGCTTCAATGTAGTCCTTTTTCCCCTATTTAATATTACCTTTATATACAAGTTTTACTTTCCCTGTAATTTTGGGAAGTAGTGTCTTCTAACAAACACAACAAAATACACCTGGAAACAACTGAAACACCATACTTTGTCCACACTGAGAGATTATAGCCCTCCTTCCCTCACCTGCTTTTTTTTGGTAATTTTTAATTTCTTTAAATCTTTTTTTAAATAAGTTATCTTCTTGTGCTTCATTTTGGCTTTGTTTTTTTGGCAGTGGCTTCCAACCACTGCAGATTTTCCTAGGGTGCATCGTGCTTTGATCATGGTTGATATATTGGGCTCTGTACATTCCCTCAACCATCCCTCAACAGAATGACTAGGAGGAGCACCCAACAAAGAAAAGAACCAGAGACGATGCCCTCTGCTACAGACCTAATGGATTGATACAAGCAAGATGTCAGAGATAGACTTCAGGGTAACAATTATGAAGTCAATAGCTAGGCTCGATAAAAGCAATAGTGAAAATATACAATCACTAAGGGCAGAAATGAGATCTAATCTTGCTGAACTTAAAAATGCTATGAATGAGATACAGTTGAAACTGAATACTCTAACAGCCAGGGTAAATGAGGCAGAAGAACAAATTAGTGATCTAGAAGATAAGCTGATAGAAAGGAAGGAAGCCTAGGAGGATAGTGATGAACAGCTAGAAGTCCATGAGATCAGACTTAGAGAAATCAATGACACCATGAAACATTCCAATGTTAGAATTATTGGGATCCCTGAGGGGGTGGAGAGAGAGAGAGGCATAGAAGGTATATTTGAGCAAATCATAGCTGAGAACTTCCCTAATCTGGGGAAGGAAACAACCATTCATGTTCAAGAGGCAGAGAGGACCCCTCCCAAGATCAATAAAAACAGACCAACACCCCGGCATATGATAGAAAACTTGGAAATCTTAGAGCCAAGGAAGTTATCTTGAGGGTGACTAGAGGAAAGAAATTCCTTACATATGGAGGGAGGAACATCAGAGTAACATCAGACCTGTCCACAGGTACCTGGCAAGCCAGAAAGGGCTGGCAAGACACATTCAGGGTACTAAATGAGAAGAACATGCAGCCAAGGATACTTTATTCAGCAAGGCTGTCATTTAGAGCAGGAGAGACAAAGAGCTTCCAGGACTAGCAGAAACCGAAAGAATATGTGACCATCAAGTCAGCCCTGCAAGATATTTTAAGGGGAATTCTACAAAAGAAGAAAGACCCCAAGAGAAATATAGACCAGAAAGTAACAGAGACAGTCTACAGAAACAGGGACTTTACAGGCAATATGATGGCACTAAATTCATATCTTTCAATAGTTACTCTCAACATGAACAGCCTATATGCTCCCATGAAATGGTACAGGGTTTCAGATTGGACAAAAAGACAGGACCCATCCATATGCTGCCTCCATAAGGCTCATTTTGAACCTAAAGTCACCTCCAGATTGAATATGAGGAGATGTAGAACCATTTATCATGTAAACAGACCTCAGAAGAAAGCTGGGGTACCAATTCTTATATCAGACAAATTGGATTTTTAAACCAAAGACTGTAGTAAGAGATGTAAAGGAAACTTAAAGGGTCTATCCCATAAGAAAATCTAACAGTTTTAAGTATCTATGCCCCCAACATGAGAGCAACCAACTACATAAGTCGTTAACCAAAATAACATATTGATAATAATAACTACTAGTAGGAGACCTCAACACTCCACTCTCAGCAAAGGACAGATCATCTAAGCAGAAGAACAACAAAGAAACAAGAGCTTTGAATGACGCATTGGACCAGATGGACTTCGTAGATATATACAGAACATTCCACCCTGAAACAACAGGATACTCATTCTTCTCAAATGCACATGGAACTTTCTCCAGAATAGATCACATATTTGGTCACAAATGAGGTCTCAATATATACCAAAAGATTGAGATTATTCCCTACATACATTCACACCACAATGTTTTGAAACTGAAACTCAATCACAAGAAAAAATTTGGAAGGAACTCAAACACTTGGAGGTTAAAGGGCAACCTGCTAAAGAATGAATGGGTCAACCAAGAAATTAAAGAAAAACATAAACAATTCATTGAAACTAATGACAATGAAAACACATGGGTTGAAAATCTATAGGATACTTCACAGGTGGTCCTAAGAGGGAAGTACATAGTCATCCAAGCCTCTCTCAAAAAAATAAAAAAATCCCAAATGCACAAGCTAACCTTACAACTGAAGGAGCTGGAGAAAGAACACCAAATAAAGCCTAAACCAAGCAGGAGAAGAGAAATAATAAAGTTTAGAGCAGAAATAAATGAAATAGAAACCAGAAGAACAGTAGGAGACCAACAAAACCAGAAGTTGGTTCTTTAAAGAATTGATAAGATTAATAAACCTCTGGTCAGACTTATCCAAAAGAAAAGAGAAAGGACCCAAATTAATAAAATCATGAATGGAAGGGGGAGAGATCACAACCAAAACCAAAGAAACAGAGACAATTGTTAGAACATAAAATGAGTAGCTATATGCCAACAAATTAAGCAACCTGGAAGGAATGGAAACTTATAAACTACCAACACTGAAACAGGAAGAAATAGACAATATGAACAGACAAATAGCCAGCAAGGAAATTGAAGCAGTAATCAAAAGCTTCCCAAAAAACAAGTGTCCAGGTCCAGATGGCTTCCTGGGGGAATTCTAACAAACATTTAAAGAAGTAATAATATCTATCCTACTGAAGCTGTTCCAAAAAATAGAAATGGAAGGAAAAATTTCTAAACTTGTTCTATGAGGTCAGCATTACTTTGATCTCAAAATCAGACAAAGACCCCATCTAAAAGGAGAATACAGACTAATATCCTTGATGAATATGGATGCCAAAGTTCTCACCAACATACTAGCCAATAGGATCCAACAGTACATTAAGAAAATTATTCACCACGACCAGGTGGGATTTATTTCTGGTATGCAAGGATGGTACAACATTCACAAATCAATTGATATGATAGAGCACATTAATAAAATAAAAGATCATATGACCTCAATTGATGCAAAAAATCATTTGACAAAATACATCATCCTTTCCTGATTAAAACTCTCCAAAGTATAGGGGTAGAGGGAACATATTTCAATACTATAAGAGCCATCTATGAAAAGCCCACAATGAATATCATTCTTAATAGGGAAAAACTGAGAGCTTTTCCCATAAGGTCAGGAACATGACAGGGATGCCCACTCTCACCACTTTTGTTCAACATAGTACTAGGAGTCATAGCCACAGCAATCAGAGAACAAAAAAGAAATAAAAGGTATTCAAATTGGCAAATAAGAAGTCAAACTCTCTCTCTTTGCAGATGACATGATTCTTTATGTGAAAAACCCAAAAGACTCTACCCCTAAAATTGCTAGAACTCATATTACAATTCAGCTCATGGCAGGATACAAAATCAATGTAAAAAAATCACTTGCATTTCTATACACTAACAGTGAGACTGAAGAAAGAGAAATTAAGGAATTTGTCCCGTTTACCATGTAACATCAAAAACCATAAGATACCCAGGAAGAAACCTAACCAAAAAGGTAAAGGATCTATACTCTGGAAACTATAGAACACTTATGAAAGAAATTGAGGAAGACAGAAAGATATGGAAAAACATTCTATGCTCATGGATTGGAAGAATAACATTATTAAAATGTCTATGCTGCCCAGAGAATTCTACACATTCAATGCAATCCCTATCAAAATACCATCAACATTTTTCACAGAGCTAGAACAAACAATCCTAAAATTTGTATGGAACCATAAAACATGCTGAATTGCCAGGGGAATGTGAAAAAGAAAACCAAAGCTGGGGGCACCACAATGCCTGACTTCAATCTATATTACAGAGTTGTGATCATCCAAACAGCATGGTGCTGGCTCGAAAACAGACAGGCAGGTCAGTGGAACAGAATAAAGAGCCCAGAAATGTACCCTCAACTATATGGCCAAATAATCTTCAACAATCAGGGAAGAATATCCGATAGAAAAAAGACAACTTTTTCAATAAATGGTGCTGGGAAAATTGGACAGCCACACGAAGAAGAATGAAACTGAACAATTCTTTTACACCATACACAAAGATGAACTCAAAATGGGTGAAAGACCTAAATGTGAGAGAGGAACCCATCAAAATCCTGGAGCAGAATACAGTCAGTAACCTATTGACCTTGGATGCAGCAACTTCTTGCAAGATAAGTCTCCAAAGGCAAAAATGAACTATTGGGATTTCATCAAGATATAAACTTCTGTACAGGAAAAGAACCAGTGAACAAAACTAAAAGGCAATATATGGAATGGGAAAAGATATTTGTAAATGATGTATCAGATAAAGGGATAGTATCCAAGATCTATAAAGAACTCCTCAAACTTAACACCCCAAAAACAAATAATCCAGTTAAGAACTGGGCAGAGATATGAACAGACACTTCTCTAGAGAAGACATACAAATGGGTAACAGACACATGAAAAAACCTCCACATCACTTGTCATCAGGGAAATACAAATCAAAACCATAATGAGATACCACCTCACACCAGTCAGAATGGTAAAGTTAACAATACAGGGAACAACAAATATTGGTAAGGATGTGGAGAAAGGGGAATCCTTTTACACTGTTGGTGGGCATGCAAGCTGGTACAGCTACTCTGGAAAACAGTATGGAGGTTCCTCAAGAAGTAAAAAAATAGAGCTACTCTATGACTTAGCAATTGCAGTACTGGGTATTTACCCCAAAGATAAAGATGTAGTGAAAAGAAGGGTACATGCACCCCAATGTTCATAGCAGCAATATCCACAATAACCAAACCATGGAAGGAGCTGAGGTGTCCTTCAACAGATGAATGGATAAAGAAGATGTGGTTCATGTATACAATGGGATATTACTCAGCCATCAGAAAGGATGTATACCTACCATTTGCATTGACATGGCTGGAACTGGAGGGTATTATGCTAAGCGAAATAAATCAAACAGAGAAAGACAATTATCATATGGCTTCACTCATGTGGAATATAAGGAATAGTGCAGAGGGTCATAGCAGAAGAGAGGGAATACGGAAGGGGAAGGAATCAGAGATGGACATAAACCAGAAGACACTCTTGAGTCTGAGAAACAACTGAGGGCTGCAGAAAAGGGGGGCCTTAGGGGACTGGAATAAATGAGTAATGGGCATTAAGGAGGTCATACGTTATGATCAGCCCTGGGTACTATAAACAACCGATGAATCGTTGACTGTTACATCTAAAACCCATGATGTATCATATGTTGGCTAATTGAATTTGAATAAAAAATAAAAATTTATAAGGTATTTTTGAGGAATAAGGAGAATCTTAAACAACTTTGTGCCCTGGAACAGGTACAAACATGAAGAATTAGACCCAACATGGAATAAAAAGTGACTTCCAGCAGCTGGTGACAGTTTGTGATGGAGTGGAAGAAAGGAAGGTATTTCCACTAAAGTTACTGACTATCGATGCATACTGTCCATCACCGGTCAGTCAGGCTTTGTCCTTCCCAAAATACAGGTTCCTTCCCTAGATTATCCATGCCATAAGACCCTTGGTCTGATCTGATTATGTTTTAGTATATGAATTGGTAATTTTTTGTTCACTTTCATGAACCAAAATCATCTATTACTTGTGAAATCTCAGTTAATTCAGGTTAGATTAATATTAGCTATTTTGTGATACACTGGACTCTTGAAAATTCATCATAACCCAATTATGGACAGGTGAGGTATATTGCTCACATCTTCACATGAATTGTTTTTTTAACTGACAATAACCCTATATGAAGCTTATTGTTATGCCCAACTTGTAGATGAGGAAACAGAAATGAGGGAGTTCCTGGAAACTGCCCAGATCATGAAGGTAGTAAAAGGTAAGTCTGGGTTTAAATTTTGCCTTTCTCCTTAACCACCATGATGCAGAAGAGAGGACTGGGTGGTTTTCTTCCTAATGAGTTCATCCATGCCCCCTAAAACCTTTGCTAATTACCTACTGGGTAATTACCTACTGGGACAGGACAGAGACAAAACCCTCCCCAGAGATCCCATGGCACACTGCTGTATTTAATCTCTGCTTTATGCACTAGCAGAGATACCCTGGGTTGGCTGTGAGTGTGCAGCACCAACTTCAACAAGATCATCAATTGAAGGCTTTATTGTAAATAGCCTAATGCCTGACTTAATGAGCTGCGGAATACAAAGAAAAATGTGGAAGAACTGAGACTCCCTAGAAGGTGACAAGAATGGACACACATGATGACCAGGTAGAACACAGATGAAAGAAGTCATTGTCCTAGGCTCCAGTGGGGAGACATAAGGGTTAGAAATAATTTGCGATACTCTATATGTGGTAATACCTTCAAGGCACTTTAGAAAGAAGCTCCTAGATGTATGTTAAGGATAAGGCTGCCTGGGTGGCTCAGTCCATTAAGCATCTGCCTTCAGCTCAGGTCATGATCCCAGGGTTCTGGGATTTAGCCCTGGAAGGGCTAACTACTCAGTGGGGAGAATAGGGAGTTCTCCCTCTGCCTCTCCCCCTTCTGGCTCTCTCTCTCTCTCTTTCTCTCTTAAATAAATAAAATCTTTTTTAAAAAATACAATAAAACCCTCACGGATAATTAGCATGAGAATTCAGTGAATGATGAGAACCCAGGGCAGATTATATTTTTGATTGTTACATAGATCAATTATATTTACTGATACCCAGATTATAATGGTACTAAACCCATCAGCTACTAGTCAGTAATTAGTCTCAGCAAAATAGTTACACTCTCTGTATATAAACATAAAAGCAATCCTTGTTTCCCTGACATGTATTTGAAGACATCTTTGTGGTTTTTAAAGGAAGAGGTTCTAACAGGACAAGTTTGGTTTGTTTTTTTTTTTTCAAAACATGTTACATTATTCAATACATATCACAAATATATAAAACATTGGCTGTGTATTTATAGATTAAATATATGGCGACATATTTGGATTTGCTCAGTAATTATGCAAGTTTCCAGAATAGATTCAAATCAGTAGTGCATTTATTCGGAAAGAGCAGTAACACTCTGCTTTTCTTCCATGATCCTCCAGATCAAGCCAGTAGACTAAGGCATGGAACAAGGAAATGAATCCTCCACTACAGATTTCATTCTCCTTGGCTTTTTCTCTGACTCCCAGCATCCTAGACTCCTCATCTCCATTGTACTTCTGATCCTTGGGGTGGCCATCACAGGAAATTCCATCCTGGCCCTGCTGATCTGGGGTCATGCTTGCCTCCACACTCCCATGTACTTCCTGCTCAGCCAGCTCTCCCTCATGGACCTTATGTTAATCTCCACCACTGTCCCCAAGATGGCTACCAACTTCTTTTCTGGACATAGCTTTATCTCTCACATTGGCTGTGGAGTCCAAATATTTCTGTACTTGATGCTAGGAGTGGCTGAATGTGTTCTTCTGACTCTCATGGTCTTTGACCGCTATTTGGCCATCTGTAGCCCCCTGAGATATCCAGTCATCATGACACCCCGAGTCTGTATGCAAATGGCCACTGGCTCGTGGGCTGGGGGTCTGCTCATCTCCTTAATGCACACAATTTATGCAATGCACTTCTCTACATGTGGCTCCAGAAAAACTCACCATTTCTTCTGTGAGGTAATGGCCCTTCTGAAGCTCTCCTGTGAGGACACTTCAACCTATGAGAAAGTGGTGTTAGTGTCCAGCACTGCTTTCCTTCTCATACCGTTTGGACTCATCGTGACTTCATACATCTTCATTTGCTTTGCTGTTCTCCACATGAACTCCCCTGAGGGCAAAAACAAAGCTCTAGCTACATGCTCCTCCCACCTTGGTGTGGTAAGTCTCTACTTCGGTCCAGCCATGATTATCTACATGACTCCACGTTCCTCTCTCCCCTCAGAGGTGGACCAGCATCTCTTTGTGTTTGATGTAATCATTACCCCCGTGCTTAACCCCCTCATCTACAGCCTGAGGAACAAGGAGGTATTGGGGGCTCTGAGGAAGGCTCTGTGGAGAAAGCTGATGTTTAAACAGAAAAGATGATGTCATTTGTTTCTTAAAACACCCAGACTCTTTATTGTTCTCCTAGTTAATGTTAATGCTATTACAAAAAACCGAACTCTAGATTTCAATTTTCAACTCACATTACAAAAATTATACTTCTTACCTTTCAGATTTTTAGTAATGTGTACTATACTACAATGGGTCAGGGAACTTCTATTTAACAGTATTACCTAAATTGATTGTTAGTTCCCCTGTAAATCAAATTCTGGGAGGTGACCTAGACATATATATACAACAAACTTTACATGATTTTAGATATCCTCCTAGATAACATGGTCCTAATGTTCCTTTTCAACCTCATGGCCTACACACATCATCATGTGTGTCAGACATGCCTCATGTTGGTTTATTCAGCCTTGGACTTTTCATATGATTTCATGAGTCATCATTTTTTAGACACAGCATGGTATTACCTCTGTCACATGTGTCCATCTATTGAAACACTGCTCTTCCATGAGTTGTCTCAAAACTCTTTAATTTCCTGGCTTCTTTATTACAGATTCTGCTAGTTTCCCTTTACCTATGACTTACCACATTTTTTCAGGTCTGAAAAAATATTTATTAATAATATGGTTACTTACTCTAGAAATTTTCAAAAAATACAGTGAAGCGTGGGGAAGCCCATATTCTGACCAACCAGAGGAAAATACTATCAACATTTTGTATATAAAATCTATTAATTACTTTCTATGTAACATATTTTTCTTTTTAAATTATTTTTCTTTTAACTGAAATAGAGTTGACATAAAATTATACTAGTTTCAGGAGTACAACATAGTGATTAGACAATTACATATGTTATAAAATCCCCACCACAGTTAGTGGAGTTACGGTCTGTCCCCAGAGAAAATTATTGCAATATTATTGACTATATTTCCTATGCTGTACTTTTCATACTAGTGAGTTATTTGTAATATAACTAGAAGTTTGCATCTCCTAATCTGCCTTCATTTATTTTGCCTATTCCTCTCCCATCCCCTCTGGCAATCATCATTTTATTCTCTGTATTTATGAGTTCTTTGTTTGTTTTTTTGTTTGTTTGTTTTTGGTTTTTTTTAAGATTTTTTATTTATTTATTTGACAGAGAGAGAGAGATCACAAGTAGGCAGAGAGAGAGGAGGAAGCAGGCTCTCCGCCGAGCAGAGAGCCCAATATGGGCCTTGATCCCAGGACCCTGAGATCATGACCTGAGCCGAAGGCAGAGGCTTTAACCCACTGAGCCACCCAGGTGCCCTCTTTGTTTGTTTTTGCTTCACATTGTTCTGCTTTTGAATTCCAAATATCAGCAAAGTTATATGGTATTTGTCTTCTCTGTGTGACTTATTTCACTTAGTTAAATATCCTAGGTCCAACTAGGTTGTTGGGAATGGCAAATTTCATTTTTTTTCCCCTGAGGGGTACAGGTCTGTGAATCATCAGGCTAACACATTTCACAGTACTCGCCATAGCACAAACCCTCCCCAATGTCCATAACCCAGACACCCTATCCCTACCCTCCCACCCCCCAGTAACCCTCAGTATGTTTTGTGAGATTAAGAGTCTCTTATGGTTTGTCTCCTTTCCGATCCCATCTCAAAATTTCATCCTTTTTATGGCTAATATTGCGCTGTGCATATATATACCACTCTTCTTTATCCACTCATTTATCAATGAACATTTAGGCTGCTTACATATTTTGGATATTGTAAATAATGCTGAAATAAACACAGAAATGCATATATCTCTTTGAATTGGTGTTTTCATTTTGGGGGAGAAATATCCAGAGCAATGGAATTTACTGGATCGTATATGGTAATTCTATTTTTATTTTTTTGAAGAGCCTCCATAATGTTTTCCACAGTGGATACACCAATTTACATTCCTATGAATAGTGTACAGGTGCTTCCTTTCCAGGGGACCCTCTTACACTGTTGGTGGGAACTAAATTGGTGCAGCCACTTTGGAAAATAGTGTGGAGATTCCTCCAAAAATTAAAAATAGAGCTACCCTATGACCCTGCAATTACACTGCTGGATATTTACCCCAAAGATACAGATGTAGGGAAAAGAAGGGCCATATGTACCCCAATGTTCATAGCAGCAATGTCCACAATCGCCAAACTGTCAAAAGAGTCAAGATGCCCTTCAACAGACAAATGGATAAAGAAGATGTGGTCCATATATACAATGGAATATTACTCAGCCATCAGAAAGGATGAATACCCAACTTTTGTATCAACATGGACAGGTCTGGAAGAGATTATGCTGAGTGAAATAAGTCAAGCAGAGAAAGTCGATTATCATATGGTTTCACTTACTTGTGGAGCATAAGGAATACAATGGAGGACATTAGGAGAAGGAAAGGAAAATTGAATTGGGGTTAATTGGAGGGGGAGATGAAAGATGAAAGACTGTGGATTCTGAGAAACAAACTGAGGGTTATTGAGGGGAGGAGGGTGGGGGGATGGGTGAGTCTGGTGGTGGGGGCACGTATTGCATGGAACACTGGATGTGGTGCATAAACAATGAAACTTGGATCACTGAAAAAATTCAAAAAACACATACACACGCAAAAACAAAAAAAAGTGCTTCCTTTCCTCATCCTCACCAACACTTCTTTTTTTTTTAAGATTTTATTTATTTATTTGATGGAAAGAGAGAGAGATCACAAGTAGGCAGAGAGGCAGGCAGAGAGAGAGGAGGAAGCAGGCTCCCTGCTCAGCGGGGAGCCCAATGTGGGGCTTGATCCCAGGACACTGAGATCATGACCTAAGCTGAAGGCAGAGGCTTTAACCCACTGAGCCACCCAGGCGCACCCTCACCAACACTTCTCATTTGTCTTTTTTAATTACCAGCCACTTTGAATGATGTGAGGTGATATCTTAGTGGTTTTTATTTGCATTTCCCTCATGATTAGTGACGTTGAGCATCCTCTTATATGTCTGTTGGCCACCTGAATGTCTTCCTCAGAAAAATGTCTATTCAGGTCCTCAGCTTATTTTTTTAACTGGATTATTTTTGGCATTGGGTTGCTTTACATATTTTTTATATTAACTTCTTATTGAACATTTCATTTATAAATATCTTCTTCCATTCAGTGAGTTGGCTTCACTGTGCAAAAAATTTTTAGTTTGATATAGTCTTAATAGTTTGATTTTGCTTTTGTTTCCCTTGCCTGAGGAGAAGTATCCAGAAAAATATTGCTAAGGTTGATATCAATGAAGTTATTGCCTAGGGATTTTTTTAAGGAGTTTTGTGGCTCCAGGTCTTAAATTTAGGTCACTAATCCATTTCATTTTGTGTATGATGTAAGAAAAGTTACCAGCTTCATTTAGAGCTTGGGACAATGGTGGAGTAGAAGCACCCTGAGTTCACCTGGTCCCATGTACACAAGACATCATCCACATACAAGTCAATAAAAGGGAAAGTGACTGAAGACTGACGGAACAAAGTGAACAACTAAATATAGAGAAGAATCTGCATCTGAAAGGTTTAGGAAGATCCGAAATGGAGGTTTCCCCTAGGAGGGAGGAAGATGCACTTGTGGAAAGGGCAGGAAAAAATGTGCCCTTGCACCAGGAAGCTCACACAGAGAAGACTAATCCCCATAACATTTGGCTTTAAGAACCAGAGGGGCTGAATTCCATGGGGTTTGTAAAACCAGTGGAACATGGAGCCTGGAGCTTGAAAAGTCATCCAGCACTGGGTGAGCTGGGAGGGCCAGTGAGAGCTGGGTTGTTGCTGTCAAAGAGACAACAAACTGCAGAGAGGCAACATAAAATTGGCAGTTTACACAATGCTGAGGACAAATAGGAGACAGGTTGTTCTTATTGATTTTGGAGCATATTGAGGGACTTCTTTGAAAATGAGGGAGGTTGCAGGTGCCATTTTCCTGCCCTGCCACTCAGCTTAGAAACAGAGCCACCTGCAGGAGGCAGGGCTACACAAACACTTGTAGTCTTAAAACAGGGCTCAGGGCAAATTCTGTTAAAGCTGCTATACATGCCACTCAGCCATGCACCACCAGCCACCATCATGCCCCTGCCCACCTGCTGGGTGCACAGCTGTTACCATGTGCAGCACCCAGGGGAAGGACTGAGCCTAGCCACATGCCCTCAACCAGTCATGCATGGGCCAGCCCTCACCCAGGCATCCTCATGTATTGCACTAAGTCTCATGCTCCTGGTCACACAGTACTTCAGTGCAACTGACATAGGACTAGTGACCCAACATATATTTTGCTAACACACCACTGTCCTACTCCCAAGTTATTCATTGTGCTTGCCCCGATAGCTGGCAAGCCTGTGTCCCACCAACACCACAGAAGCAAACACAGCCCATAACAGTCAGAGAGTCAGTACAGATGAATACACTGAAAGGAAAAACAACTCAGACATGAGGGCAGGACATGAGTAACACACTTCAGGAGCTCTTCTTCATAAGATCACCACATTCAAGAGCAGAAGACATTTCCTTCCTAAACACAGACACAGATGCAGAGAGGCAGACAAAATGAGGAGACAAGAGAAAATTATTCCAAATGAAGGAACAAGACAAGGCACAGCCAGAGAGCTAAGCAAAACAGATATAAATAACATGCCTGATAGAGAATTAAAGCAATGATCATAAGGATAGTCACCAGATACGAGAAAATGGAAGAAGATGTAAGTGAGGTCCTTAACACAGATAAGGAATAACATAACAGAGAAAAAGTGCACCCAAAAAAGGAGAATGCTTGAGGAAATGAAGAACAGGATGGTAGAAGCAGAGGAATGAGTTAGTGACCTAGAAGACAGACTAATGGAACATAATCAGGATTAAAAGCAGAGAAAAAAGGATCATGCAAAATGAGAATAGACTTAAGGAACTCAGTGATTCCATCAAATGTAATAACATTCATATTAGAGGAATCCTAGAAGAAGAAGAAGAGAGAAAAGGTTACAGAAAATTTATTTGGAAAAATAGTAGCTGAAAGTTCCCTAATCTAGGGAAGGAAATAGATATTCCCATCTAGGAGGCATAGAGAACTCCCCACAAAATCAGGAAAAGAGACCCACACCTAGACATATTATAATTAAAGTGACAAAATAGAATGATAAAAGATGTTAAAGTAGAAAGACAAAAGAAGTCGGCAATGCACAAGATAAAATGTGTAAGGCTAACAGATTTTTCAACAGAAACTTTTAAAAAGCCATTAGGGAGAGGCACGATATGTTCACAGTGCTGAATGGGAAACTACATCAAAGGTACTCTAATCACCAAAGCAGTCATTCAGAATAGGAGACATAGAGAGACTCCCCAGAAAAACAAAAACTAAAGGAGTTCATGACCACTAAACCAGCTATCCAAGAAATATTAAAAGGGACTCTTCGGATTACAGAGGAGAGGAGGAGTTAAGATGGTAATGAGCAGGGAGACCATGAACTTGTCTTGTCCCTTGAACACAGCTAGATAGTTATCAAATCGTTCTGAAAACCTAAAAAATCAATTAGAGGTCTGAGAGAACAAAATCTGCAAGTCTCCAAGTAGAAAAGTGACCACGTTTTGGAAGGTAGGAGGTGTGTAAATTCACTTGGGGGAGATACAGCTGTGGATTTGATAGCAGGGAGGAAGACAGCTTATGGCGGCTACTGCAAGGAATTACAAGTGGCAGAGCACAAAATCTGAATTTTTGGAATCTTAAAGGTGCTCAGGTGGCAAAGGGGGGTGGAAACCCAGGAGTGACAGGGTGGTCTGAGGATCCCCTGGGTTGCAGGAGAAATGGGCGGTTCCAACATGCTCCAGGTTCCCAGGCAGAGGAACCAGGAAGCCAGGGGAGAGCGGTGGGTCTTGGTGCCAGCTTTCTGCTATAAACCGCAAACAGCCACATGGTCATGAGACTGCTGTCCTGGCCGGCAAGCTTGGCAAGACCTTCTCTGGGAAGAACACTGTGGGTCCCCTCCTTGGAAGTCCCTGGAATTTGGAGTTTTGCAAGTCAGTCTCATGCCTGAGATAAAAATATTCAGACACAGGCAGGGTGAATATAGGACTCAGACAGAAACAAGGGACACAAATAGGGTGATTGATTGCTCTTCCGTGAGGGCTCACTGAAGGGTAGAGGGCTCAAACTTTCAGCTCCTAGGCCAGAGCAGGGCACAGCAATTTTCATCCCACCCATCAGTGCTGAAAGCATTCAGGGAACAAAACAGTGCCATCTAGTGGAGGCCAGAGCTACATACCAGGAGCCCTGCCCCGCTGCACCCTGGAGATACGTTTCCAACGAAACAAGACAGCCTGAGAATCAGTACATCAGACACCCCTTTCCCCCCTCCGCCAGAAACCAGCACAAACAACTAGCTTCCACCAAGTTCGTTGGTCATAAAGTGCTGCACAGCTTCATCTCTAAGGGTAATAGGGTCTGCTCCCTTTCTATTTTTATTCTTTTTTTACTTATTTTTTTTATTTTCATATATTTCCAATATATATTTTACTATTAATTTTCTTATTTTTACATATTACCTTTAACATATATTTTTTTCATTTTCTTTTTAAATTAGTTAACTAGTTTATAAAAAGGTTTTATTTATTTATTTGAGAGAGAGAGCACAAGCAGGGGGAGAGGGAGAAGCAGGATCCTCGCTGAGCAGAGAGCCCGACCCTGGGATCCATGGACCCTGAGATCACATCGCGAGCTGAAGGCAGATGCCCAATCGACTGAGCCACCTAGGCGCCCCTTTATTTTTTAATTTAAATTCAGTTAGTCAACATATAGTACATAGTTTCAGATGTCGTGTTCAATAATTCGTCAGTGTTGTGTTACACCCAGTACTCGTCACATCACCTGCCCTCATTAATGTTGATCACCAAATTACCCAATTCCTTACCCACCTCCCCTACAGCAACCCTGTTAGTTTCTTAGACTTAAGAGTCTCTAATAGTTTTTCTCCCTCTCTGAAGACTTCCTATTCAGTTTTCCCTCCCTTACCATATGATCTAATGCACAGATTCTTGTGTTCCACACGAGTGAAACCATATGATAATTGTCTTTCTCTGATTGACATTTCACTCAGCATAATACCCTCCGGGTCCACCCACGTCCACGTAAATGGTAGGTACTCATTTTTGTTGGCTGAGTAATATTACATTCTATATACATATACCACATCCTCTTTATCCATTCTTCTGTTGAAGGACATCTCAGCCCTTTCCACAGTTCGGCGATTGTGGATGTTGCTGCTATAAACACTGGGGTGAAGATGCCCCTTTGGATCACTAAACCTGTATTTACTGGGGTAAATATCCAGCAATGCAATTGCTGGGTCGCAGGGTAGGTCTATTTTTAACTTTTTAAGGAACTTTCATACTGTTTTCCAAAGTGGCTGTACCAGCTTACATTCCCACCAAAGGAAGAGGGTTGGTTCCCCTTTCTCTGCATCCTCACCAACATTTGTTTCCTATCTTGTTAATTTTAGCCATTCTAACTGGTGGTATCTCATTGTGGTTTTGATTTGTTTCCCTGATGACAAGGGTTATGTAGCATTTTTTCATGTGTCTGTTGACCATTTGCGTGTCTTCTTTGGAGAAGTGTCTGTTCATGTCTTCTGCCCATTTCTTGACTGGATTATTTGTTTTTTGGTGTTGAGTTTGAGAAGTTCTTTATAGATATTGCATCCTAGCCCTTAATCTGATATGTGATTTTCATATAGTTTTGTTGACTGTTTCCTTTGCTGTACAGAAGCTTTTATCTTGATGAAGTCCCAGTAGTTCATTTTTGCTTTTGTTTCCCTTACCTTTGGAGATGTGTCTAGCAAGAAGTTACTGTGGCTGAGGTCAGAGAGGTTACTGACTGTGTTCTCCCCTAGGATTTTGACGGATTCCTATCTCACATTTAGGCTTTTCACCCATTTTGACTTTATCTCTGTATAGGGTGTAAGAGACTGGTCGAGTTTCATTCTTCTGTATTTAGCTGTCCAGTTTTCCCAGTACCATTTATTGAAGAGACTGTCTTTTTTCCATTGGGTATTCTTTCCTGATTGTCAAAGATTAGTTGACTTCAGAGTTGATTGTCCATTTCTAGGTTCTCTATCCTATTCCATTGATCTGTGTATCTGTTTTTGTTTCAGTACCATGATATCCTGATGATTAGAACTTTGTAATCTATCATGAAGTCAGGCATTGTGATGTCCCCAGTTTTGGTTTTCCTTCTCAAAATCCCTCTGGCTATTTGGGATCTTTTCTGGTTCCATACAAATTTTAGGATTATTTAGTTCTAACTCTGTGAAAAATGTTGATGGTATTGTCATAGGTATTGCATTGAATGTGTAGATTGTGCTGGGCAGCTTAAATATTTCAACAATGTTTGTTCTTCCAATCTATGAGCATGGAATGTTTTTCCATTTCTTTGTTTCTTCCTCAATGTCTTTCATAAGTGTTCTGTAGTTTTTTTGTTTTTGTTTTTGTTTTTTTTAATTTTATTTTTATTCTTTGCCCAAGGGGTACAGGTCTGTGAATCATCAGGCTTACATCTTTCACAGCATTCACCAAAGCACAAACCCTCCCCAATGTCCATAACCCATCCACCCTATCCCTACCCTCCCACCCCCCAGTAACCCTCAGTTTGTTTTGTGAGATTAGGAGTCTCTTATGGTTTGTCTCCTTCCCCATCCCATCTTGTTTCATTATTTTTCCCTCCCTACCCCCCACAACCCCCCACCCTGCCCCTCAAGTTCCTCATATCAGAGAGATCATATGATAATTGTCTTTCTCTGATTGACTTATTTCGCTCAGCATAANACCCCCACGACCCCTCACCCTGCCCCTCCAGTTCCTCATATCAGAGAGAGCATATGATAATTGTCTTTCTCTGATTGACTTATTTCGCTCAGCATAATACCCTCCAGTTCCATCCATGTCGTTGCAAATGGCAAGATTTCGTTTCTTTTGATAGCTGCATAGTATTCCATTGTATATATATACCACATCTTCTTTATCCATTCATCTGTTGATGGACATCTAGGTTCTTTCCATAGTTTGGCTATTGTGGACATTGCTGCTATAAACATTCGGGTGCACGTGCCCCTGAGGATCACTACCTTTGTGTCTTTAGGATAAATACCCAGTAGTGCGATTGCTGGGTCGTAGGGTAGCTCCATTTTCAACTTTTTGAGGAATCTCCATACTGTTTTCCAGAGTGGCTGCACCAGTTTGCATTCCCACCAACAGTGTAGGAGGGTTCCCCTTTCTCCGCAACCTCGCCAACATCTGTCATTTCCTGACTTGTTGATTTTAGCCATTCTGACTGGTGTAAGGTGGTATCTCGCTGTGGTTTTAATTTGTATTTCTCTGATGCCGAGTGATGTTGAGCACTTTCTCATGTGTCTGTTGGCCATTTGGATGTCTTCTTTGGAGAAATGTCTGTTCATGTCTTCTGCCCATTTCTTGACTGGGTTATTTGTTTTATGGGTGTTGAGTTTGAGAAGCTCTTTATAGATTTTGGATACTAGCCCTTTATCTGATATGTCATTTGCAAATATCTTCTCCCATTCTGTCAGTTGTCTTTTGGTTTTGTTGACTGTTTCCTTTGCTGTGCAAAAGCTTTTAATCTTGATGAAGTCCCAATAGTTCATTTTTGCCCTTGCTTCCCTTGCCTTTGGTGAGGTTCCTAGGAAGAAGTTGCTGCGGTTGAGGTCGAAGAGGTTGCTGCCTGTGTTCTCCTCGAGGATTTTGATGGATTCCATTCTCACATTGAGATCTTTTATCCATTTTGAGTCTATTTTGTGTGTGGTGTAAGGAAATGATCCAGTTTCATTTTTTCTGCATGTGGCTGACCAGTTTTCCCAACACCATTTGTTGAAGAGACTGTCTTTTTCCC
>LNAC01001277.1:23625-43915 GCA_002007465.1 Ailurus styani
TCGGGCCCCGCCCCTCCCTCTCGGCCCCGCCCCCTCCGGCTTGGCTCCGCTTACGGTCATGGGGATGTTCCAGGCCATGTACACGTGGGACTTGAAGCTGTCCATCCACACCTCGGCTGCCCGCAGGGCGTTACGCTTGGCATAGTAGTCGATGTCGTTGTTGTAGGGCTTCCTGGTGCGCTCGATGTGGGCCACGCGCGAGCAGGGCAGCACCTCCATGCTGCCGCCACACTGCCACACCTGGGGGGACAAGGTGGCTGCCGGTGGCCCACGCCCTGCTCGCAGGCCGCAGGACACAGGTTCCAGAGGGCACCAGCCTGGGGCTCGTTCCCGGGACGATGGCCCAAGAGGAGCCGTCTGTGGCCTCAGGTTAAGTGCCCCAGAGCCCAGGTACCCGGCCGCCGCCCCTGGGGGTTTCCTACCAAGTTTCATCCCCACCGCACTCCCAGGCCTGCTTGGTGCAGGGGCCTGGCCCCGGGGCGCTGGCACAACAGCAGCTGCCCCCGAACCTGCAAATCTAACGTGAAAGGAGCTCGCCAAGCACTCCACACACTTTGATCCCGCCCCTACACGCAAACCCTGCTCCCGGCACCCTTACAGCTGCTTCCTGGAAACAAAGCCCCGAAGACCCTCACGCACGGCCCCCTCTGATGCGCGCCCCAGTCTGTCTTGTCGCAGTGCGCCGCCTGACCGTCCTGACACCTCTCTGGGCTGCCTTTCCTCACTACAGAGCCACGGCCTCCTTCAGGGACGATGACAGCAGATCCCTGCCTCCTCCCTCACCAGACTTCACCTTCAGGGAGCGGGAGAAGGAGGGGGAGCCTCACAGCTGTGGACCAGGGTCCTTCCTGACACCACCCACAGCCGGAACAAGTCACGTCTGGGCAGGTCGGACGCCCTGCGTGTCGGGGGGAGGCTGTGGGTTCCTCACAGTCTGGGCTCGCTGAGGCACGAATTCCCAGCACACAGCCACCACCATCTCCCCCTTCCCGGCCGGCCCCGGGCCGCCCCTCTGCAGCCGAGCACAGAGCCCGGGGCGCAGCTCCCCACGACGCTGGTGCAGACCCTCCCCCCGGGACGAGGGGCGCGGGCTGAGGTTTGCTTCTCCGTGCTAAGCTGAGCGACGGTGGCCTACACTGTGTCCTGCTTCCACAGCCTGGCGCTGGGAGGACGTGGGGGGGGGCACTCACAGCACTTCTGCCCACAAGCCTCCAGCTGGACTGCCAGGAGGCTGGGAAGGCAGGTGCACACGCGGTGAGCCAGGAACCTTCCAGAAGGCAAACACGGAGGTGCAAGAGCAGGAGGCCTGCGGGCTGGCAGGGACAGCGCCGTGCCTCCCGCACACTCCTGCGGCGGCCACCCTGCGTCTCTGGAGGGGCCGCTGCGCCCCCGCCGCCGTCCCTGCCCGCCAGCCCTGTGCTCCGGGGCTCCCCAGCCTCAGCGCTCTGGCTCCCTCCCCGGGGGCGCGCCCTCCCCGACCTCTGCGCCCGGCTGCCCGCAAGCCTTTGCTCAGACGCCCCCCTTTGTGTTGTCCTCCTCACCCTCCCATGTGAAGCTGCAGCCCCTCGGGGCTCCTGGCTCCCCTGGTCTGTCCGCCCCCCTAATGTGTGAGCTCCGGGGCCACCGCCCCACTTGCCACTCTCAGAACACAGTCTGTACACGGCCGGGGCTCAGGAAGCCGTGGTTCATGAATGAATGAATCCCCTCTTAGGAATCGGTTAGCAGCTGTGAGCGCTGCGCTGCCCAACAGGCGTTTCCACAGGACCGGGGAGGCCAGGTAGGGTGGCCACAGCCACATGTGGCCACTGCGCCCTTGAAATGTGGCTGGCGTGGCCGAGCAGCCGGTGTCTTTATTTTGTTAGATGTTAACTGATTTAGAATGGATCAATGAAGCCGCGTGTGGCCAGCGCAGCCACGGGACAAGAGGGCTGGAAGGGCCTTGCTGGGTCTGGCTCAGTGGCTTCAAGCTTTAGTCACGAGAGAACGGCTTGTGTGGGCTTTGAGGGGGAGTTCAGTGCCCCTTCAGCTCCCCACCACTTTCTTGGGTGACACTGGCCTCGGAGGGAAGGAAGGGTGCAGTGGCAGGGCGCTCCGTGGCCCCCGAGCCAGGACCCAGTGTGTGGGAAGTGAGCAGGTGAGCTCGGCCTGGGGGTTCTGGGCATCGCCGCACGGGCAACTTCCTGGGGGGCAGGAGTGAGGTAGGGCCAGTGGGGGCATTTCTCCGTGGAGGGGGTGGCATCCTGGCTCCAGACCCTAACTCAAGTCGCATCACAGACCCCATGTTCCGGTCCCCCTGCAGCTAGAGGGAGCAGTGCCAGACCGCGGTGGCCGATGAGATGAGGCGGGGCTCCTAGGACGAGAGGTCCGGAGGGCTGGCAGTCCTCTTGTGGCCATGAGGCAGCGCACAGGAGGCTCGAGGCCTCTACACCGAGGATGGCCGCTGGAAAGTCAGAACCTGTCAGCTGTGTACTTCGTGAGAGGCCTGGATGCCCATCCGGTCCGGCCTCCCTTAGCGGGTTTTCTGTCCCTCCATTCCCAACGGAGGAAGCTGGTCTAGGACGTGCTGCTGGGAGGTGCAGTGGGGGTTAGCTTTGTTCCCATTACCGAGGCACTGAGTGGTCATGAGGCACTCGCTTCGTGGGGGGTGGGGGTGGGCAGGGAGCCGGAACTATTGCGTGACCCCCGAAGCTGCCTCTTCACCCAGAACGGAGGGGCAGAGTCACAGGGGCTGAATGTGGCGCTCACACCCACCCCGCGCCTCAACCACTGATTATCTCAATCAGCTTGCTTAATTGGCACCCAAACAGAAACAGCAAACACGAAGAGGAGGACCAGGTGCCAGGTCTGCCAGCAGCTGCTCGGGGGTGGGGGATGCCCTCGGGCCCCCAGATCAGAGCTCCTCGGATGTCGGAGCCGGCGCCTAAAGGAGGGTTCCAGAGCGGTCCCACACCCTTGCAGCCGAGACCTACTGCTGAAAAACCCGGAAACTGTGACGGGTCAGCACAGGTGCCAGGGAGCAGCTTCTCCAGGGAACGGAGCTCAGACTGTCCTCGCTGCCACCACCGGGCAGCGTGAGCCACAGGGCTGGGACCGAGCCCCACGGGGGCCTGGCCGTCACAGTGCCCGCTCATCGGGGTACATGCAACACCTCTCACTTGCTGGTCCGTTCTGTCCACGCCACTATGATCAAAATGACGCTTTTGCAGAGGGCCCCGCTATTCAAAGGCCAGTGTGGCTCTGCCCTGGCCTGCAGGGCGCCGGGAGGAGGCTGGCCCTCCATCCTCTTTATGGACAAGCTTTCTGGACTCCGACTTCATTGACTTTGTGTTCGGCCGCCCCTCAGCCAGGAGCATGGCACCCGCCCCTCAGCAGCCCTGGGCTTCTCTGAGAGCCCTGTCCGTCCTCGCCTGCCCTGAGCTGCCCTGACAAGGGACACCTCGGCCCAAGCTCGCAGAGCGGGGCCTCTGGACAGCTGCTGTCGGAGAGGCTGGGACAGGACCCCAGACATTGCTCGTCATCAGAATCTGAGCAGTGGGGAAATCGCACTTGGGAGGAAATGTTGCACAAAGGCCCTGGGGTTTGCAGACCCGAGGGGGCGTGGGCCTGGTGCCCTCCCAGCCTCTGCGACAGAACAGAAGTCATTGGGCTTCATCCGCAACCTGCCCAGGATCCTCACCTCTCTCTCACAGGATTTGCAGGCGACACAGCAGGGCTTCCAGGGACAGAAACTGTCCTTGCTCTGGGCTGCACCACGGTGTGTGCCGATGTCCAAAGGACACGTTTTCCCCCACGTCCTTCCCCCTGTCCATCCCCCATCCATTTGTTCACCCACCCAGCCACCTGTCCATCCATCCATTTACCATCCTCCCATCCCCCACCTATCCATTCATCTACCCATCTGTCCATCCACCAATCCACCCATCTGTCCATCCATCCATCCATCCATCCACCCACCCATCTACCCACCATCCAACCCACTCATCCAACCATCATCCATCCACCCACCCACTCATCTACCTAACCATCTGTCCATCCATCCATCAACTCATCCATACATCCACTCATCTAACCATCCATTCACTTCCACCTACCCATCCACCCATTCATCTACCTGTCCATCCATTTACCACCCTTCCATTCATCTGCCCATCTATTTATCCACCCATCCATCCACCCATCTGCCCACCTGTCCATCCATCCATCCATCCATCCACCCATATGTCCCTCCATCCACCCATTCATCCTTCCACCAACCCGTCCATCTGCATTAGTCCAAACAACCAGCTTGACTAGCTAGGTGTGGTGCAAAGCTGTCCTATGAAGAAGACGCTAGCAAGCGGAGAGGTGAAGAAGCTCAGTCTTCTACCCAGACCTCCAGACCAAAGGCTGGCAGCTGGCAGGGACCAGGCACCCAGCCCCATCGGACATCTCACCTGTGCAAACCCACCAGGTGCCCAGCTGCCATCTTCTTTTTGCTAGTGCGGAATTTCCCCCTCCAACAAACCACCATGGCCTCATATTCACTCAGGAGAAAACCGTGTGTATGACTTTTACAGATTTTGCATCTGAATCTAATTGAAAAGATTTACAATCTGCTCAATACCTTTCCAGCCTGGGCCCAGCGCAGCCACGGGCTGATGTCTCCCCCTTGCCACCCACACCCCGTGCTCTGCAGGAGCAAGTCAGCTCCAGGAGCAGAGTGGACTGGGTTTAGCTTTAGAAAGGAAAGCCCTATCTGCCAGGGCCCAGCTGGGCTCCATTCGTCCACTTTGGACAAGAAGACACCTCTCTCCGGGATGATGTGTGTCCACATACACACGCCCTAACACGTGTGCTGCCATGTTTGTTCCCAGCGCCAGACCCCAGACGCTTCCGAGCTGGACCTTCATTTCAAGCTCCCGCCGTTTGTTTCCCTGGATGTGTTGAATGCCCCAAAAAAACAAAAGAAAAAAGTGGTTTCCTCGCTTCTAAACGAGTGGATCTCAAAGCGTGACCCCCGGACCAGCGGGGCAGCCTTACCCGCATCTGGAGATCAGGAGGTTGCCGCTGCAGACTTCCCGGATCAGAAACTCTGGGGTGGGCCCGGGCCGGTGGGCTGCATTTTAACAAGGCCTCCAGGGGATTCCGAGTTCGTGGAGTTTGGGGGCAGCTGTGCTAAGTGCCTCTCTCCCCTCCGTCCGCCCTCTGAGCAACTTGGGCGTTGGGCACAGTCCTCTTTCCCCGAAACTCTGTCTTATGGACACTTCTTGAGGGCGGGGCTGCATGTCCTCGCGTGTTCTGTCCTCAAGCAGGGGTGAGGCCGTGCTGCCTGGGTCATGCCCGCCCCCCCGGCCTAAATCCAAGCCCCCTGTGGCTGGATGAAGCAACGAAGGAGGCAGGGTCTCTCCCACAGATGCGAAGATCTTCCGTGTCTCCCCCCGCCCCACAGAAACGGTAGGTACGGTATTTAAAAGTTAAAAGCATATATGGTCCCCGCCCCGTGGAAGGAGCGGAGACGTGCGGGCGTGTGCGGGGCCGGAGCTCTGGGGTGTGGGCTCCCGAGCCTCGCAGACAGCCTCACGGAGTGTGGGTCCCCGCGTGAGGCCTGGGGCTGGGCTGGGTGCCCCGACTGTGAACAGAAGCTGCTCCCCGGGCTGCAGCCAGATGTGGTGAGACGGGAGGACGCAGGGATGCACGGCCCCGGGAACCAGGCGACGCGTGCGACAGCCGGCCGGGCGTCTTGGGGTGAAAGCCAAGACACTCAGCTTCGAGCCGGGGCCTGGGGGGTTGGCACGCAGTCATCTGAGACTTCCATCCAAGGACGGGAACCCGTGACGGTATGACTCCCGCGACAGACGAGACCCCAAACAGACGTACCGAACCCACGAGGAAAGCCCACCCCAGGGTCCTCCGCCAACCCCAGACGGGGTTCAGGAAGGAGAGGGAACAGGGGGAGAGGGACGTCCGCAGACCGGGAGGACTTCCGGAGAGGAAGGAGTGGGAGAACCATTCGTGGAGAGAGGAGAGCACGAGTGAGAACGCACAGGTCTGAAGTGGCCACAGAAGACAAATACGAACAGAATGTGCTGTAAATGTGAAACGAGCCCTCGTTAAAACGAAGACCCAAAGCTACGGAAGGGGCTTGGGCAGCCGTCCGGACACGGCTCAAGAGCGCGCTCATCCACCGGGATGTGGGGCTGAGGAGATCACCCGGAACGCGGGGCCCAGCGGGGCGGGGACGGCCCACCAGCCATGTGACCGGACCCCCAGGCCGTGCGGCCGCGTGCCAAGGACCCCGGCGTTCTCTGGATTTGTGAAAAGACGTCAGCCTCGGTCAACAACGTCTGCCGGGACCCGAGGAGAAGACCGGGCAAGGAACGCACCAGGCGTGAGGGGGTCGGGGACCCGGACGGACCCCCGGCCACTCCTGGTGGCGTGCTGACTGCCGGCAAGCTCAAGGGCCACACGGATGGAGCAGGAGTGGCTCAAATGTCTCTGAAGTACGCGTGAAAGAGAGAACGCAAGACAACAGCCAAGGAAAGTCTACGGCAATGACAGGGAAGGGCGTGCTGGCTGGAACCCCCTGTCCTGCGACCCAGGAGCGAGGACAGGTGCGCGCGCCCCCGGCGGCGCTGGGGTCACGCGGAGGTGGCCCTGCCCGTCGGTGGGGAAGGGTGGAGTATTTGATGAGTGGAGTGAGAAGCTGAGGTCTGCTATTTACAGACAACCTTGGAAGGAAAGATCACAACCTCACTTGGATGAAACATACGTCCCAAGTGGAGTCAAGGCTTTACTGTGGAAAAGGAACGGCGGGTGTCAGGAGGAGCTACGGTGGCGCGGCTGCTCAGCCAGGCCTCTCCGAGCGGACGGCAAAGGTGCTGAGCACGGGGGACACACGTGCCGACACGGTCTCTGGCTGCGAGGGCCAGCGGCGCGAGGGACACACGGGACAGCACCTGGGTCACACCGCACGGGGCCAGTGTCCCTAAGACCAACCGGAAAACAGGAATGCCATCAGAAAACACTGGCAAAGGAACAAAAACATACGGTCAACACATGTACGATAAACGTCATGCTCATTAGCAAGTGAAAAAATGCAAATTAAGCCAACAAAGATATTTCCTTTTTCCTTGCCATTTTGGCAAAAAAAGTAACAATATTTATTTAATCAGATTCCTGTGCTGTTCAGGCCTGGAGACTGCCTCCCGCACGCACCACGGGTGAGAAGTCGTGCACAGAGACAGACACATGGACACCCGGACACACACTCACGGGCACACACACAGAGCAGCGGGGGACAGGACGGGAGTTCGGCGAGAGCGATCAAATGCCCTGAAAATGTGCATCCCGTCCGGCAGCGATCCTGTCTGCCGACGTCCATCCTGGGGGACAGCTGAGCCGTGAAGCAGACGCGGACACGGTGCACTGACTTCTGTGCTGCACCAGGTGGCAGAGCCCGCGGACGGTCTGGACCGAGTGCGTGAAGCCCAGGAGCCCAGGCGGAGTGAGCCCGGCCTGTCCCGAGCCTGCAGCTACGACGGCACCAGCGTTCACAGGAACACTGCCCACGGATGCACATGCACACGTGGGAGCACTCTCCGTGGCTCCCGCCACAGCATGCAGGCCGCGCACGAGGCCACAGACCTCGGGGAACGTCTGCCGCTATGGCTCATGGCGAGGCGTGCGGACGTGTCCTGTGTGTGCACGCACATCCATGGGCAATGCTCCTCCCACGTGTGCACACACATCCGTGGACAGTGCTCCCCCCATGTGTGCACGCGCATCCGTGGACAGCGTTCCCGTGTGTGCACGCGCATCCGTGGACAGCGCTCCCGTGTGTGCACGCGCATCCGTGGACAGCGCTCCCGTGTGTGCACGCGCATCCGTGGACAGTGCTCTCCCCATGTGTGCACGCGCATCCGTGGGCAACACTCCCGTGTGTGCACGCGTATCCGTGGACAGTGCTCTCCCCATGTGTGCACGCACATCTGTGGGCAACACTCCCATGTGTGCACGCGCATCCGTGGGCAACACTCCCGTGTGTGCACACGCATCCGTGGACAGTGCTCTCCCCATGTGTGCACGCACATCTGTGGGCAACACTCCCATGTGTGCACGCGCATCCGTGGGCAACACTCCCGTGTGTGCACACGCATCCACAGGCAATGCTCCCACATATGTAAACCGTCTCTGAAAAGACGTGCACCTGGGCTCTGACAGAGAATTACTGAGACTTTCATTCTGTCCTGCTTTGCTTACTTCAGTGCTTTTCTAATAAGAACCGGTTTTCTGAAGTAGAGGGAAACAGTATTCAGAAATGCCTGCACAAACACTACCGAGCACTTACTGTGTGTTTGTCATCGCTCAGGCGCTGTGAGCTTGCATTTCACCGAATCCCCGCCAGCCCTGGAGGGCGGTCCTACCACCCCTGCCCATGACAGATGGAGAAACAGGCTCAGAGAGAGGCCCCGCTGGCTGGTCTCTGAAGGGCTTTTCCACAAAGACGTTCAAGTGGACAGAGGTGCTCCCCCGGCCCGGAGGTCTGACCCCTCTGCTCATGGGGGGCCCTGGCAGGGCAGGCGGAGTGGGCCGTGGACTGTGCCCCATGGGCTGCAGGGAGCGGGGAGGCAACCTCACCACGTCAGGCAAGACCCACCACTTCAACTAGAGCGAGCCCTTCCTGAAAGCCCCCAGAGCAGGACTTCACCGTCAGCTGCCCACGCCCCGGTGCCCGCTGCCCACAGAGGAGCATCTAGGACCAGCTCGAGGCGCACCCCGCACCATCTGACGTCCGGTGGCAGTGCGGGCCACGGAGCAGCGTGGGCAAGCCTCCCCGCGCCCTCCCGGAGTGACCCCACCGCTCCTCCGCTCTGGCGAGACGGGAGTGCATCTAACTCCCTCTGGGACGACGAGGAAAGACCCGCCACCCAGTCCCTGGAGGTTTGATGCCAATGCCCCCCTCACAGGGCCGGGTCTGAAGGTGCGGTGAAGCCCCCAGCGCTGCGAAGGCTTTCCCGTGACACCACGGAAAACAGCAAGTCTGAAAGTCTCAAAATAGAAGGTAAATGATTTCCGTCTGCGTTCTGCGGGTGGCTCCCCCAGTCAGGACACACGCCACTTTGTTTTGTCTTGACCTTTATTAGCCTAACGGAGGCTATTCATTTCCTCTAATGGCCTCTCGGACTCTCAGGGGAGGAACCATTGGCATTTCCACAATCACAGAAATGGAACATGGCCCCAGGACTACAGAATTACTCCTCTAAGTGGGCCGTGCTGCGCAGCCACCTTGCTAAGGACGGATCAGAAACAGGGTGGCTGCAAGGCATGTCTGTGTGGAAAGGTGGGAGAAAGAGCACAGGGCCACGGGGCTGCCTGTGGTCTCTGCCATGAGGGCCACACGCCTGCTGGGCATGCTCCTGCCTCAGGGCCTTTGCACATGCCGCCCCTCGGCTGGGAATGCCTTTCCCTGCAGCTGCCTGGCTTGCTTCCTCTCCTCCTTCACACCTGCTCAGATGTGGCATTCCTGCCCTGACTATCCCACCCAAACCAACAACGGGCTGTCCCTTCCCTGCCCGTGTTTTCCCACAGGTGGCGCAGACAGCGTGCCACGTGCCGGATGCACGCACCTCAGGTGAGGAGAGACCCTGCGGAATCCCCAGCACCTAGGACGGCGTGGGAGACACCAATGAGAAATTGTTCAACAGACAGCTTGCTTTCCTTCGACGTGATCCCCACTGGGCCCTGGCGGCTAGCGGGTCACAGGCAGGCCCTCTCCCTTCCAGATGACTCCCGTATTCATTCACAACTGCGCGGAACCTGGACTGACAGGGCACAGATGGTGTGTGCCTGTCCCCTGCCCTCGCCCCTCTGTACCGGTCTCTGGCCGGCGGCGGGGGGTTTGTGGGGAGACCCTGCTCTAGCCCTGGGGACGGGCTGGTGGCGGGCGCAGCGAGCCACTGTCCTGACACCACCACCGGCGACGGCGTCCCAGCTGCAGGCCTGAGTCCGGCCCCAGCGGTGGGCCTGACGGCAGCCGGGCTGGGAGCAGGGGCGCGGCCGTGCCGCTGGTCCTCCCCGCCGGCTCGCATTGTCTTGCTGGGATGCTCCTGTTTCCCGGCAGGAACCTTGAACCCGCAGCAACAAAGTAAAGTAAACACAGACGAACCTCCACGCCGACACGGTTTATCTGTGTAAACAACACTTAACACACGTGAAGCGATGCTGTGTGAGCACGTCCACCTCGAGCGTCTACACTGGCGTCTGCTCTGTGCGTCTACACCGTCCTCGGATCCGTATCCGCACCGCGTCTACGCCATGTCACCTCCCTCTGCAAACCAGCCCCGAGGCCCCCTGGCAGCGCCAGCCCCAGAGCCCTCCCCACACCCGGCGGCACCCAGCTCAGCCCCGAGCCCAGAGCCCACTGTGCAAAGTGGACACCGAGGCGGGGGAACGTTCAGGTCCCGCCACGGTCACAGAGGTGGGGGCTGAGCACAGCCAGGCACCAGGGTCTCCCTTTGCCAACACCCCTCTTCGAACACCCCAGAGGGCTCCCGTCTACGCCAGCGCCCGGCTCCGAGGCCTCATCGGCCACCCAGGCGGGACCCGTGCCCGTCCCTCCCCCACCTCTCAACACCAAGCCGGCCGTGGCTGCTGGCCGTCCACAGGGCCCGCCTCGCCCGCGGGGCTGGGGGGCTCTGCCACGGCCTGTCACCCCCGTGTCCTCGCGTTGACCAGGCATCAACCCGCTTCTGGACGTCACAGTGCGGACGCCCCCTCCCTGCGGTCACTCGCCACGCGCGGCCTCTGCTGGGCGCCCCCGTCCCCGCGGGTGTCCCGTGCCCCGGCTCCCCGACACGCGGCGCTCCGCCCTTCACCGGGAGAGCCCCCGGGGGACTCAGCTCCTCCCGGTTCTCTGACCTGCCAGGTCCGCGGGGAGGGTGACGTCCAGGGCCAGCTCCTCCCGCCCTCCTGCCACGCTCTGCTCAGCCAGCGCGCGCTCCCAGGGGAGTCGCCGTCCGTCCGGAACCTGGTTCCTGGCCTCGCGGACCCTGGTCTTGGGAGAACCCCGTCGCCCCGCTGTGGGGAGCTCAGCCTGCCTTCCCTGCTTCCTCTGGGGATGGGGCTGTCCACCTGCCCGGCCCCGTGTGTCCTCACGCCTCTCGGCCCCGTTTCTCCCTCCCTGTCCTGCCCCCCAGGCCGCTTCTGCCCTCCCCGCAGGCCCCTCTGAAGCCACGGCCCCTGCCTGGCTGACATTCCCTGCCCGGCCCACTGGGCTGGCTTGACCCCCCCTCTGCCCCCCGGGAGGAGCCTGGAAGGGGCTCTGACCAGAGGGGGTCCTCAGGGCCATGCAGACCCTCCTGCCCTTGGCCCAGCCGGGCTTGCCTTGGAAGGAGACCGGGGAGCAGGAAGTATTCGGGGCTTCCCGCTGTCCTGCGTGGACACCTTGCTGTCCCTCCATCCGCACCTGGACGCGTCCTCCCCGCGCTGTCCTCCCGCAGCTCTGGGCTCCCGCTCCCCCACCAGCCCAGCTCCGGGCCCCTCGGAGTCTGCCGCGCGTGCCGACGGCTCCCGGGACCCCCGTGTGTGCGCGCGGACCCGCGGCGGCCTCCCGGGGCTCCCGGCCCGGAGCGCGGCCCACACTGAGCTAGCTCCGCACGCGAGGATGGCAATCGTCAGTGAAGGATTCGCATTGGATGATCAACACCGTCGAGAAAAGTCAGCACACGGAAGACTCTGCCGGCGTAAACTCCTGAGCCCGTTTTTAACACGTATGATTGAAGGTTGACTCCAAATTTTCTATTTAAAATGAACCCGTGTCAGAGAATTAAGTAGAATGGCAAACATTTCTGAAATGCCTCGGAGAACTTGAGGTTTGGTAGACGTTCACGTATCGGATACACTTCCCGAGCACCTGGGGGGTTTCTGCTCTGATATCACACATTCAAGTGCTCAAGCAGGACAGTAAACAGATTACGTTTGCACGTGTCGTTTTAAAAGGTTCAAGGGAATTTAATTAACTCAAGGCAGAAATGGAACTGACTGTTGTTTAATGGTATTTAATCTGTTAACCCGAGTTAATCAAACATGAATCAGAGAAAAAGGGGAGGTGAGTGTTCTCACTGGATTAGATTTATACCCATAATAATAATCGGAGCCCCGAGGTTTAACTTAAAAGCTTAAAGCAAACATGTTTCTAACGTGTAACTTCAACCAACTGTGGGACGAGTTTTCAAGACCAGCCTACACTCATCTCCGTGAGTAAAGTCTGCAGGAGCAAAGGCGAATGACACCCCCAGAGCCCCAACCAACCGGAATGCAGCGCGGCGCGACCGCGAGCCCTCCGAGCCCCCCGCCTGGCCCCGGCTCTGCTCCTGGGCGTCTGCGGGTGCTCGGCCCCGCTCCCCACGGAGTGGGGGGTCGGCGCTCTAAGGGGACCTCCAGAGCTTGGAGGAGCAGCGGGGGTCTGAGGGCCGAGGCCTGGGCTCGAGTCCCCGAGTCCCAGACCCTCGAGGGCCTCCTGTCCTGCGGGGCCCAGGGTGACGGGGACGGAATCAAGGCCCTCGCGCTGTGGCTTCCCGGAGCCAAGCACAGCGGGCCCGAGGTGGACGCCGCGGTCCATGAGAAGGGACCCCGTTCCCGAGCCACGCGAGCAGAACCACACCACGGTGTGAACCCGTGACCGACTTAGACCGGAGCCGCGGGGGGGCGGGGGCGTCCGCACCGTCGGGGAGAGCGGCCGGGCGGGAAGGGATGCGGCGGGAGGGCCACGTTCTGTGGAGGCTGGGCCTGGAGTCCGGGCCACAGGGACGCACCTGGGCTGAGGGCCCAGCCCGGTCCCCAGAAGCCGCGCTGGTTTTCGAAGTGATGGCCTTGGCGCTGCAGGTCACACGGCCACGGAAAGCCTGCCGCCCAGCCTCGCCGGGAACACCAGCCTTCGAAGGCGTCATGCGCTCCAAATCAAAGCCCAATTTCCTTACTTTTCAGACTAAAATGTGGCACTGAACCATTTTTACTTGAAGCACCTTCTCCAGAGGAGAGTCAGAGCCCACGTCGGCCCGTGGTGGGGAGAGAGCGGGCTCTGCAAGCCCCGCTGCAAGTTCACCACGGGGAACTCCCCACCTGCCCAGCTGTGCAGGCCAAGTACCAGGAGGCAGCTCTGACCTCCCTGGGCCCCCACCCGCCCCCAAGCAAACCCGGGCGCTTCTTCAAGAACGCACCCAGACCCGGCAGGACCTCACCACCTCCTCCCCGGTCCACACCACCTCCCCTCCCCGCATGGCTCCAGAAGCCCTCTCCCCCTCCACCCTGGAGCCCCGGCGCCAGAGGGATCCCAGAAACACAGAAGCCCAGCCTCTGCTCAGAGCCTCCCATGCCTTCCGCTTCCTCAGAGCTGAAGCTGGACCCTCTCCTCCTCCCTCCCCCCCCAGCTCCAGCTGCACATGCGTGTTTGCTTCCGGGCCACATCAGGCATGCTCCTGCCCCAGGGCCTTTGCACCTGCCATTCCCCGTGCCTGGAACACCCTTCCCTTCCCCTGATCATCCACAGCTCCCTCATGGCACCTGGAGTTCTCTCTAGAGATGTCCCTTCTCGGGGGAGGCTTCCCTGACTGCTGTCTTTAAAACTGCCCCCTCTTCTGCACTCCTGCCCCCCACTGCTTCCTTTCTCTGTTCGGTGCTTCTCCCTAAGTGACATACTTTCTCTTCCCACCACCTCGCTGGAAGGTGAGCTGCAGGGAAACAGGATCTGCGCCATCTGTTCCCTCCGTAGCTGGAAGCCTGGCGCACAGCCAGAGCTCACGTGCGTGGTAAATGAGGCCCAGCTCCCTGCAGGAAACGTGGGCTCCGGGGAGGGGTACCTTGCCCAGTGCCGGCAGGGAGCTGGCTCTCTAAGCGCTGAAGCTCTCCAAAGCCGCCTGCTCAAATATGTCGAGTCCTGGTTCTGAGGGCTGTCCGGGCGCTGTCCCTGAAGGGACCTGTGTTCCCAGCCGCCAATATTCCCGAAGGCCTGAGCAACAAAGTGCCCTCCCTGGGGGGCGAGGTCAGACCTCAGCTTTGGGCATCCAAGAGAGAAGGAGCTCTGCCTCCCCAGAGTCCCTGATTTGCAACCAAGATTCTTCCAGAACTTTCCATGAGTTCTCTAAGTTGCCAGGGGAGGAAGTTTGAAACCAGGACGGGCCCCTGGGACGCAGAGAAGAGGGTGGGAGGGGTGGGGGCCGAGGCTCATAGATCTCAGCTCGGGGCCTCCCTGGGGGGCGCCCCCGTCCGTGCAGCCCCGTGCTCTCCCCCGCGGGGCCCTGGTGGCCCAGTCCTGCCTGAAGCCTTTGCATGAGCTGCCTCCATGCCCCCCAGGAGCAGCCACGGGGCCTCCAGTGCCCATGACCCCCACCTGCACCCCTGTCTCCCACATCCAACGGAGATGACCCTAGACCCCTGGGCACGGCAGGCGGGACAGCTCGAGGGCGGGTGTCCCCCTGTGGACACTCAGGTCCCTGTGCCGAAGGAGCAGCTTCGAATGCTTCCAGGCACGCTGTGGTGCCGTGCACGCCCCAAGAGCGAGTGGCGTTTGCTACGGAACAACGTGCAGCACGGTGTCCCCTGTGGTGCGGTTTCTCACGCTCGCTCCGCAAGCTCCCTCTAACCGGTCTGCACACCCGTTCTCCAGATGGGTCGGCGGCCCCGCGCGGCGCCACTTACCCTCATGCCCAGCTCGATGTTCTCGCCACCATACACCTCCATGCCCGGGTCCAGCAGCCCGATGTCCCCGAAGTACTCCCGGTCCACCACGAACGAGCAGCCGATCATGGCGGGGGTCCTGGCGGGGAGCAGAGAGAGACAGCCTGTGAGCAGGTCACAGCTGTGTAGCCCCCAGCCCCAATCTGCTGCAGGTGCTGAACACAGACCGGGACGGCAGCTGGAGAGCCCAGGACTCGGTGCTTGCTGCTTCGCACCTCAAGGACACAGGTGGGCCCCCCTCGGGGTCGTGCTTGTAACCCTTCAGAGCCCGGGAAAGCACCCAGCACAGGCCAAGTCCAAATGCTAACTGAAGAACATCAGCAGATGACAAAAACCAGCACTCAACTCAGACAAGTCAGTATAGGGGATTTTAAAGACACCGGTTTACTTAGCAACTTGTTTGGTTGCCCTGAATGTCATTTCCCAAGCTTGAGTCACTTGCATTCCTCCTTCATCATTTCGTCCGATCTCTATGCCCGGACTCAGGGCAACACTGGGCCGTGGCACAGGTTGTGCACTGCTCAGTGCTATGGAACCTCATTGACATCAGACTCTTTCTGAATGACACACCTTGAAGTTGTAGAGTGCACAACCTGTGCAGCTGTAGACCACAGCCTGCCATCTGTTCTATTATTTCTGTCATTATCTACACCCACACATTTAAAAACCGTCAATCTCGCCTTGTCTGCAGAAATTGTATCTGTGAAATCAAGCATCTCTGTGCTAGTTACATTTTCCCTAGCATGCCTCACAAATCTACCAGGGTTGTGGGTCCCTGGGACGTGGTCTCACAGAGCACAGAGAGTAAATCGGGGCACAATGAGACAGCATCACTGTGCACGGTATCATGCATTCATTCACTCATCATTCAGTCACGAATTTAGGGAACAGTTAGCGTCCTCTAGGGGGTAAGGATAAAAAGAAAGTGAAAGAAAGCAAGGATAAAAAGAAAGAAAGCCTAGCAAGAAGGAGGCATGGTCTAGAAGGCAGAAGGAAGCAGGACCTCTAGGCTCTGATGAAAGATTTTTGCCTCAAACCAAGGACAAGGCCCATCAGCTTGTAGGCTGAGGGGCTGGGGTCTTCCACGCCCTGAGGGGAGCCAGCGAAGGCCTCCGGCGGCTGTGAAGGCCCTGCGGCCGCTCCCGCACGAAGCTGCTCCCTCCTCTTCCCGCTGCTCCCACATCCCTCTTCACGAAAAACAACAGACAGCGCAAGTGGGTCTCCACAATTTCAGAGAAGCATTTCTGCTCAGTGAGTGGCAAGTCAGGAGTAAATGCCCATCAGTTGTCCAAGAATAACACAGGCATTAAAAAGCGATTATCCTTTTATTTGTGCAAAGATTCAATTTGGTCTGTCATTAGATTTTGGCCACAAATCTAACGGTAACGAAATTTTAATGCTGCCTTTGACTTTTAACAGCAAAGGTTTGACGGGTTACGTTATAATTCACCGACGTACCGCCGACACTTGGCTCGTTTTCTTCATGGCGACGCAAAGTCTCCGAGTGATCTCTGGTGAATCAAAGTGCCAAGTTCCCTGCCAAGTCTATTATAGCTGGTAATGATTTTTTTATTATTGCTCAGAGTTCCAAGATAAACTTGAAACGGAGGCACGAGGTGGCGGGAGCGGAGTCAGCGGCCGCTGCGCTGATAGGCACGAGCTCCTGCGGTGATTACAGACGCTGCGAGCCGCGGGCTGCTCTGGCTGAGCGGTTCTCGGGCTCCGGGGGAGGCGTCGTCGCGGGCCCTCCTTACAGCGGGGCTGCTGTGTGACACGCGCAGCCCAAGGCCGGGGCCCCACCGAGACTCCTGCCTTGCAAGAGACACGCAGACACACACGGACACACGCTCCCAAGCCATGTAGCTCCGGACACCCATGCAGGGGGGTGCTGATCAAATGAAGACACCAAATGTGCCCCTTGGCCTTCAGGAGACCGACAAGGGTCGGGGTGAGCCAGCGTGCTCTGGCGTCGGGAGGACCCCGTGCGCAGGGGCGCGGGCGAGCGAGCACGGGGACGGCACGGGGGGAACGCACGGTGCGCCAGCACACGGAGCGCGAGGGGCCAGTGTGCACGTGCGCCACGCGAGCGTGTGGAGAAACCGGCGTGGACGGGGTCGGCCCTCTCGGGAAGGTCTGAAGCAACGGGTGAAGGCCGGAAGCACCCCGCGCACCCCCAGAGGTGTCGAGTGCGGCGGGGCCGGCAGGCTCTGAGCCCGTGGACCGAGTGGCCTGCCCTGCCCTCGGCTCCTCCGCCTGCACCCCGCGGGCTGGACGGGCCTCCCTCCAGCCGCCCGCGGACACCGACGCCAGAGGGTGTCTGGGGCCCGGAGCCTCAGCTGGGATTGCTCTAGCGCACCCCACCATGGCCTCGGTCCTGGGCGCGAAGCGGCGCTGTCCGCGGGAAGCTGCAGCACGGAGGGGGTCAGCCTGGAGGCCATCCACATGGACGCGATGTGAACTCGGGGGACGGGACCAGCCACCGAGCCTGCAGCTGCAGGGCACCCAGCACCACGGATGCGCCTCTCAGAAGACGAGCGAGGAAGTCAGAGGGGAAGCGGTCACTGTTCCTGCGCGGGGACCAGAAGAGCGTCCCGTGTGNGGAGCATCCCGTGTGTGCCTGGAAGTGCGTCTGCGTCTGTGCATGGATGTGTGTCTGCACACGTGTGCGCGTGGGTGAGTGTGCACAAGCAGCTGTATGTGCGTCTGTGTGTGTTTCTGCACGCAGCTGGGAGCCTGTGTGTGGGGTGCGGGGTGTACGTGTGTGAGATTCGGGCCCTGACTGTGGGAGGGGCAGGGTGCTCGGAGGGGTCGTCAGCCGGACCCGGAGGTCTCCCTTCCTGGAGGCTTGTCCTGGGGCCGCCGTGCCTGCGGGAAGCTGGGTCACACCCACAGGGCCCTCGCCGTCCCCTGCACCCATGGGTGGAGCTCTGCCCCGTCCTGGGGACTGGAGCTGCAGCCCTGCCCACGGGCTCATGCCCACGGACCCCACACACCGCTCCCCGGGGCCGACGGACGTTCCCCGGAAGTGCGGCCACGTCATTCCCATCCGCTCTTCCTCTCCCTTGAGCTGACAGTGCGACGATCGGCAGGAATGTCTCCTCAGGTACATCTTCGAATGCCAGCCTCTCCTGGCCGGGCTTTCGATGTGCCAGCGTGTCCTGGGGAAGGCCGCCGCCAGCTCTCCCCACAGCGACGCGGGCGGGCGGGAGAGCTCTCGGGGCGCTTTCCAGAAGAGACCCGCGTGGGCCTGCACGGACCCGCCACGGGGCTCGGGGAAGCGATGCGTCCGGTTGGGGTGGTACGACCTCCAAGAGCGCCTTCTGCAGGGAGCCGGGAGCCGGGCGCAGCCAGGAGCTGGGAGCCAGTCGCAGTCGGGCACAGCCGGGAGCCGGGAGCCGGGCACAGCCGGGCACGGCATGTTCTCCGGAGGCTCTGCCGAGCAGGCAGCGGTGGGAAGCCCTGTCCAGGCGGGGGCCTGCAGGCGTCCTCCCAGTGAGGACAGGGACAAGGGACGAGGGGCGACGGGCTTCCAGGCTGCGTGCCGGTCTGGCTCAGCTGAGGGCTCAGTACTCAGCGGGTCCCCAGCCACCCGAGAGAGCAGCCCCAGGGACCCGTAGCCGCAGCACCGCAGGCCCGAGCAGAGCCCCCGCCCCCCGACGTCAGCCCGGAGGCTCGCGGGACACGGGGTCTCCAGGAATCCGTGGCAGCTCAAAGCCGGTGTCCAGCACCCCGAAAGCCGGTCGTGTCTCCTTCCCGCGCCCCTCGCCAGCCCAGCCCGACTCCAGAGTCCCACCCGTGCTGTTACATGGACGACAATTTGTCCCTTCGGCTCCGCGAAGGGCACCCGCCGCCGGGCAGATGCCGCTCAGCCTCCCCGTTCACACCCGTGGGACGTCTGCGGCGTTTCCAGGACCGGGAGCAGCGTGGCCGCGGGGAGCATCCGCATGGGTCTCCGCGTGGGCACAGGCCTCCCAGCTCCCGGGCCGACAGCCGCGGGGACGGCGCGCCAAGCGGGCCGTGGCTGCACGATGCGGTTTGGCCAGTTCTGGCTCCAGGCTCGTGGGGGAGCCCAGCAGCGCCCGGCGCAGCCCCCCAGCCCGGCACCTCCCGGCGGCCCCGTCTGCGCCTTCCTCCTGGCGGAGGCCGTTCTCTCTGTGACGTGCGGGCCCCTCCAGCTCCTTTGGCAGCGAGTCGGGTTCAAGGCTTCGCCCATGTCTGATTTGGAGTTTTGGCCTCAGTTTCCCAACGCTCTCAAGTGGGGCTCATGACGAGCGGAGTTTGAGACAAGACCTCATCTGGCCAGAAGGTCCTGCTTCCCGTGCGGTCGGGGCGTCCAGAGGGTGCCAGAAATTTCAGGTGCCTCCCCATGGGGTCTCTGGCCTCACGGACCCCCACAACGGAAACACCAGGCCTGGTTTTGCTCCTAATGAGGGATCATTGAGTGCATCCTGAACGAAGGAAAATACCTTGCAAACTGCCGCTCCTCGCTCCGAGTCGGCCAGGGACCCGGTGGTCCGCTTCTGGATATGGGGGCTCTGCGTCCCGCTCCCCCTGCAGAGGCCCCGGAGCCCCAGCTGCTGCCCCTGCGGCTCTCGGGAGCACCGGGCCCGTCTCGGAGGACGCGGCCGCCGGGACAGCGCCAGGCCCCGAGGGGCGGCCCTTCGGTTCCTGGGGACTCCGGTCTTACTGTTCGGGGCACCTCTGTGCTGACAGCACTATTTTCCTCAAAGTCCGTGAGGGGCCGGGCTCGGGCCGAGCTGCTCAGCCCGTGTCTGCTGGCCTCGCGGCTGGAAGGCCCGGCTGCTCTCGGAAGCCCCCGCGAGGCCCTGCTGGGGGAGAGAGCTCTCAAAGGCCTCGGCGGTTCCCTGCACAGCGAGCTGTTTCAGCGGGATTTGGGCAGGGACCACGTCTGAACAGTCGGGGGTGGGCGACTCCCAACCCCGGAAATCCCAAGCCCCTGTGGGGGGCCCCGGGGGTCAGAGACAGGCGCCCCAGGACCACGTTATGAAGCCTGGGTTCCCAGGGCTCGGCCGACGGGGACGGGGCTGCTGAGTGCAGACCGGCGCTGATGATGGACATGGATCAGGAGGTGGAGGCTCTGGGGGTGACGGGGAGCGGTGGGGACTGTGTCCGCCTGAGGCCCATGCCTGTTTAGACGTGGCCCCTCTCAGCTCCGGCCCATGGCCACCTTGGGAGAGTGCGGGCCTTCCCTCCTCCCAAAAGGTGCGGGACCCGTTTATTTTTAACATGGAAAACTCTCTGTTTACATGTTTAGGAATCGATGTAAGTAAATACTCGTGTTTGAAGACAGCTGTGGGGTCCCTGTCTACAGCCCTATTGGCCGCTCAGGCCCCCTGCCCACGTCTGGGGCTCCCGCACGGCGCCTGCTCCTTGTCTGGGTCTCGCGCCCTCTGTCCAGCTCCGTCTCCCTCCCGCCTTTCTCTCTCTCTCTCTGGGTTCCCGTCCTCGGTCCGCGTCTGCTTCTCTTCACTGGTTCCTCCTTTCTGCTTGCCCGCCTCCGTCTCCCTCCTTCCCTTCCCCACCCCCGCCCCGTGACTGGTCACCAGTCCCGCCCTCC
>LNAC01001277.1:44386-62707 GCA_002007465.1 Ailurus styani
TGTAACCGTGTGCCGCGCTCGCATACTGCTGCACCTCGAACGTGTCGTACTTGATGTTGTCGATGGCCGGCAGGACGATGCGCCGCCGGTCCTCCTGGATCCGCGCCAGCGCGGGCTCAGCCCTGCAGGGAGGTGCATGCCTATGAGGAAGGCCATGGGCATGGGGACCCCAGCCTGCGCCCCAAGGAGGGGCCTGCCGCCCACAGGCAGGGTGACGTCGCGAGGCTCTGCCCGCCAGCTAGACTGCGGCCCGCTGCGCGGCAAGGGCTTCGGCCTGGGAGCCCAGGGCGCGTCTGGCGGCAGACCCGCCGGGCCCGGGGCCTCGCCCTCCCCTTCCTGCGGCAGCCCACGCCAACGCCTGCCTGACCCGAGGGACATGAAGACCATCTGGGCCCCAGTCTGTGACATCCCCTGAAAGCCAGCCTCGTTCCAGAGCCCCTGCAGCCCGCGGAGTCTGCCACTGGCCTGCTTCACAGCCCCGGATCCCACTCCCTGCCCCTTCTCGCCTGCCCCTGGGGAAGGTCCACTCATAAGCACTAATTTGAGACTGATAGTGTGCCACACCCTGGTCTAACCAGCTGCAATACGTTCACAAACTTAAAAAAAAATCCATGCCTCAGAGAGCTTAGGGTCTATTTCAAGGATGAGACAGGCTACTGGATACTGTTGTGCAGTGTGCAACCTACACAACAGTACACAGTGGCCCTGAGAGAGTGGAAGACAGGCATTAACATATAAAGGAAGGTATATTACAAGGTGACAGGTACCATGCGGGAAAGAGAGCAAGGTCAGGCTGATTTGGGGGTGCAGTTAAAAACAGGGCATCAGTATAGGCCGCCCTGGGCAATGAGCAGGGGGGAGGGGCCGGTGGGTGTCGGGGGGTTGGGCGAGGGCGCAGGCAGCACCAAGGCCCTGGGATATGAGCCTGGAGTGGAGAAGTGGGAGCAGCGCATGCAGTGAAGCCAGAGAGCAGAGGGACCCGAGGACGCGGGCTCTCAGGTGACCTCTCTGGGCAGCAGTGTGAGTTGCAGACTTCGGGGAGTCACGGGGAAGCAGGTGCGGCTTTGCCCTTGGACGTGCCCTGTCTCCCGCAAGGATGAGACACCACCAGAAGCCTGGGCTCTGAGTTGGAGTTCAGCTGTGGCCATGGGCTGCCTCCTACCCAGGTGACCAGGGACGGGAGCGGCACGGAGGGCCGGAAGGGCCAGGGCGCAGGCCCCAGGTGGGGCCACTCGTGGGGACAGGTCCTCTGGTCCCACCTGGCGACACCGGCCACACGGCTGGTCCTCTTCCCGATCATCCTGCTGAGCGACAGCCTGGTATCTACCCGCCTTCCAGCTTTGCAACGAGGATTAATTAATTACTGTTAGCAAAGCGCCGGAGAGGAAGAGCCCTCTGCAAATGCCACATCTGCTAACGAGGCAGCATCTTTGTGGAGGCCACTGGGGCGGGGGCACTATTTGCAGACGGATAACTGGGTTTTGGTTGTGAAAATTCAAGTTACACTGGTTTAAAATTACATTTGAAGTGACTGACTCGTGGCTCTCCCAGATGGCTTCCAAATGCCCGAGGGGGCTCACGATACAGTGGAGGGAGGAACGGCCAAGGATGGTTGTGCAGTGTGCAACCTACACAACCCTGTGAAGTGACCCTGGTGGGGGGCAGGCAGTGATCCATAATGAAGGCGAGAAGGGGACACACATCGTGGGAGAAGGGGGGCTGTCTCACGAGGGCGGCAGAGCGGAGAGAAGTGGGAGCCAGGAGGGGAAATGAAGCAGAAGAAACTCACATCTCTGCCAAACGTGCGGGGACAGAACCAACCCTCGTGACAAGCGCGTGGTCCTGGGGCGGCTGAGACGCTGCAGGAGAGGGGAAGGAGAAGCCTCCACTGGCCTAGGAGATGCCAAGCCCCTGCTGGAGCCAGCGGCAACTGGGGGGAAGCCACAACCTTGGAGACCCCGGGATGCCAGAGCCTCGCGCAGCAGCTGGGGACGCGGGCGCCGCGCACAGCGCTGGTGCAGCCCAGCCGCGCAGACTCAGGACCGCGCCCAGCCCGCCAGCCCCAGTCGGCATGGCCACCACCGACCCCTTGTTTCCCGCGGCTGGTAACCCAGAGAACGTCTTACAGTAGGGCTTCGAGGTGTTTAAAAGATGCGTGGAGAGAGCTGATACAAACATTGTGAGTTTTAGTTTCTAGCGAAATGGGGCAAGCCGCCACCGCGGGTCGGCTTCTCCCTGCGGCTGGGCAGGTGGGCGCTGCGGGCCGCCCCTGCTCGCTGCAGCCCCCGGAGACCACCACCAGCGCAGGTTTGACCTGGATTACGGAGCCTGAAGCCCAACAACGAGGACCTTCCTGAGAAGCAGAAGAGGAGAGGCACGGCCACACGGGGGACAAGCCGCGGGAGGACAGAGGCTGCGGGGCTGCGGCACAGCCCAGGGGCGCCGTGGGCCCCGGAGGCTGGAGGAGACGAGGAAGGACCCCCGCGCCTGGCGCCTTGGCTGACACTGTGTCCCCTCAGCGACTTCAGGCCCCGGAACGGAGAGGGTAGTTTCTATTGTTTGGGGCCTCCAGGGTTGCGAGGTTCAGGGCCCCGGGATGCTGGTACGCGGGGCCAACCCTCCCTCTGCCCACCGGCCGCTCCCATGCGCGCGTCCTGTGTCCAAAGCGTCCCCTCGGCTCCCAGGTCACCTGAACCCAGGCCGGCCCCTGGGGGCCTGGTCTGCAATCCCAGGAAGTACTGATGTGGCCCCGAGGCCTGGACCCAGGTGCCCGTAGAGGCTTCCTAGACGTCACTCACGCAGTCCTGGCAACAGCCTCCGCCCCGTGCACGCTTCCAGCATCCCACCTGAACACCAGGAGACGGGCGCGCCCCGCCCTCCCCTGCCCTACCCTGCCCTGCGCCCTCCCCACCCCGCACCCTGCCCTCTCCATGCTGGCAAGCTGGGCGTCCCACCGTGACCGTTCCCTTGCCTCGAGCGTTCCCGCAGGATCGCCGCCCCCGCCCCCTGCCCCGGCCACGACACGGCCCCCTCCCATCTGCGCCGGGCGCCCCACACGCAGCCATCAGAGAGGTTAGGGGAACAGCCAGCGCTGTCCAGAATCCTCTGAAGCACGTCCTGCTACTCATCAAGACGTCCTCGGACACCAGCTCTGAGGACGGGACGCACCCCCTGCCTCGGACAGCGGGGTCTGGACAAGGCGGCAGGAGCAGCCTGGGTCCGACACTCCCCGGGGACCGGCCTCCCCTGGACCGGGGAGAGCGTGGGCAACAGACGCCCTTCTTCAGGCTGCTCCGGAGCGGGATGAGGCTTCCAGGAGGCCCAGGCTCTACCCTTGGCACGTATGAGGACCCCGGGGCCCCGCGCCGTAGGCCAGAGGCGACACAGACCTGTGCTTCCTGCTGGCCCACAGGGGCTGCCGGGGCACCAGGCTGGCAGGGCAAGCACCAGCCCAGGGAGAGCGCCCCGGCCTCCCTGCTGGGGTGCGGGGTGCAGGGTCACACCGCTTCTTCGCCCTGCACACCCGCTCCTGAGTCACCGCGCAGCCCCGCCGCTCCCCGGCCATGTGTCCCTGCAGGCGGCTCGTGAGAGACCCACGTCCCCCCGCCAGTGCACAAGAAGCTGCTTCCAACGGGTGCTCGGGGCTCGGGCAGCTCGCGGTGGGCTGCATAGCTGTGTGTGTGCCTGAGCTCGCTCTGCCCCGCGACCCGCTGGGAGCGTGACGCCCGCACTGTGCGCCTCACTGGCGGCTCCCCCGGCAGCTGGGCGTGCAGAAGCCCCGCTGGACTCGGACGCCCGGCCCCTGGCTCATGGTCTGCTGGCTCCTGCGGGGGTCCCCCCGGCCAGCACCCCGGCCGAGCCCCCCTACCCCGCTCTCACCAGCCCACGCCGAACTCCACGTGGGCGTCGAAGAAGCCCACCACGGGGGCCGTGGCCACCTTCCAGCCCTGCAGCCGCGCCCGGATCAAGCCTTCCCGCCGGTGGTTGCGGACGATCTTCACCAGGCCCGGGTACCGCCTGTTGACGTACTGGTCCAGGCTGGCCTTGAGCTCCACTGCAGGGGACACAGACAGCCTCAGCATGCCTGCGCCCCGGGAGGGCCCCGAGGTCGCCCCAGGTCGGCGTGGACGGGCTGGGCGCTGTGTGCCCCGGGCCCGTACTCCACGGCCGAAGAAGGGCCCCTGCGGCGGCCTGACGTGCTTCAGGGGCTGGGGAGACCGCAGGGCGACAAGACCCCGCCCGTGAGGCTGGCCCTCCGGTGTGGGGACGACAGGCGAAACCAGCCATCGGGACTGTCGGGACTGTCGGGACTGGGGCGCGGGCCATGGAGCCAGGAGCCCCAGGGGCGGGTTCCTCCCCGTGAAGAGGAAGTCCACGCCCGGCGCACACAGGCCGGTCCTCGCCGTGGGGCATTCAGCCGTGACACCCGCTACGACACGCATGAACCCCGATGACAGGTGCTCTGTGACCCCAGTTCCCTGAGGCCCCGACAGGCGCCACCTTCCTAGAGACGGCGGGCGGGGTCGGGGCGCCAGGGGCTGGGGGAGCGTTGAGCGGGAACAGGCCTCCCGCTGGGGAAGATGGAAAGTTCTGGAGACGGATGGCGGGGACGGCTGCACCACACTGTGCATGTGGTTCGTGTCCTGAGCTGAGCACTGGCGTTTTAAGTGGCTAATTTTATGTCATGAGAATTTCAGCTGGATAATTTACTAAAACCTCAATGAGGACACAGGTGAAAACCCACGAGGGACTTGAAGAAGCTCCAGAGGCCGAACTGGACCCCGACAAGCACATCGACAGCCGATCGGGGCTGCTGGAGAGGAGAAGGCGGTGGGGCCCCTCCGGGGACCCGCCTGCGGAAGGCACCTGCCCCGGGGCCCAGGGACGGCAGCCCAGCCTTCCCAGGCACAGCCTCCAGCCGCATCCTGCCCTTTCTGGGGAAGGTGGCCACCCGATCCTCGCTCCTTTCACGGGGTCAGCTCGGGGCCCCGCAGTGTAGACAAACAGCCCGGCCCTGGGTTGGACGCGGCACCTCCTGCCCTTGGAGGGCTCCAGAGGTATCCCCCGAAGTTCCTGCTCTTCCCTCCCTCCTGAGGCGCAGGGGAGGGGCCGGCACGATGAGCCCACAGGACCTCAGCCTGGGGGCCACACACGGTGGGTTCACCCGTGGGGGGGGTGGCCGGCCATGGCTCGGCTGGTGCCCAGGCGCCTCTGGACCCCTGGCAGGGCTTTGAGCCCTCCGTGCCTAGTGGGCGGAGGACGTGTGCGGGGTCCCCGCTGTGAGCGCCAGCCCAGCTCCCCCGCCAGCGGCCCCTCCGCCAGCCCGCACCCCAGTCACTGGCCAGAAGCAAGAGCCGTGCTCAGCAGATAGGGAACTCAGCGGCCCGGGCTTCTCTGGCCGACATCTGTGGGGGGCGAACAGAGCCCCCACGTCAAGGCCCCCCACAGCCTCAGAACGGGACATCATTTCAAAGCAGGGTCTTTGCGGATGTAACTGGTGAAGGATCGCAGATGAAATCCTTGGACTTAGGGCGGGCCTCGTCCAACAGCAGGTGTCCGCACAGGAGGAGATGCACGCGGGGACGCCGTGTGAAGACGAGGCAGCGGGGGAGGGATGCAGCCCTGGCAGGAGCATGAAGGGCACCCGCGGTCCCCAGAGCCGGGCGAGACGGGGAAGACCCTGTCGGACCCCCGGGCGTGCGGCCGGCCCACCCTGACTCCAGCCTGCCTGTGCTGTCGGGGTGCCCCGCTGGCCCCCACTCACCGCTGTCGCTGTTGTCGTCCACCAGGATGACCTCCTTGAGGAGCCGCGAGGGCGTGCGGTTGACCACGCTGTGCACGGAGCGCAGGATGACGGAGAGGGCCTCATTGACAAAGATGAAGACCACGGAGATCTGGGGCAGGTCGGCGGCATAGGTCATCTGTCTGCACCTGCGGGAGACACGGTTCACGGTCAGCGGTCAGCGTGGGGAGCGCCTGCTCAGCCCGCTCTAAATCCCACAGCCAACGGACGAGCAACAACAAGGCCATAGGGGGGACACCCAGACCCAGTGACGATGTCCGTCAGAAGCCACGGGCTCGAGGGCTCCGAGACTCAGCCTGCTGCGTCCTTGCTGAGTGTCAGGGAATGGTGGTCCTGTCACGTTGTGGCCCAGTGGTGGGCGGGACCCAGCCCTGAGCCCAGCGCCATCAGCACTGGTCCCGGCTGCAGGGTACGTGCAGTGGGGGGCTGTGGAAGCAGCATCTACAGTGAGCCCTGCACCCTGGGTGTTGCTCCTGAAGTGAAACCCAGGTAGCCGGCGACGGGCTGCGGGGGGCCGGGCCAACGTCAGCTGAGGGCTACTGCAGGGGACACGGAGCCTGCAGGGACGGCCTTGTCATCGGGGCTGAAGGGAACAGCCTCGGCCAAACCTAACCCCTGAGGGGCACAGGAGGGGGACATGCGGTTCTCCCAGGGGTCTCATTGCAGGGGTCTCTCTGAGGGGCTGGGGCGCGGGGCGAGGGACGTCTGGTTCTTCGATGTAATTAAATGATACCCCTTTGCTAAGGAGCCTTCAGGAGGCACTAACGTGATAGGATAAATTCACCAGGAGGCAAAGGGAGACAGACAAGAGCTAACTTAGTAAACAGTCAAAAATAAGGTGACGGAGAAAAGAGAAAACAAGAGTAAAGGAAATACAAAGATACACGTGAAGGAACCCAGTTGATCGTTTGCTGCCACAATAAACGTAAACACACCAAATCTCTCCTTAAGACGGCAGAGGCCACTTGGCTAGACACACGCACTCACACACGTTTTCACACATTCTCACAGTCACACACGTTCTCACATTGACTCACACCTCCTCACACTGACTCACACTCACACACACGCTCTCACATTGACTCACACATCCTCACACTGACACATTCTCACACTGACTCACATTCACATTCTCACTCACACTCACACGTTCTCACACTGACTCAGGCTCACACACGTTCTCACATTGACTGTCACACTCACACGTTCTCACACTGACTCACACTCACATGTTCTCACACTCACACTCACACACAACCCTACTCCAAAGGGCCAACTTCCCTTCTATGGAGTGAGTGCAGCTGGGGTTTGAACCCGAGCCAGCGGCCATGCCCGGGGCCAGGGGCCACCCTAGCGCTGGCGGGAGAGCACCAGCGAGCCCTCCTAGCCCACAGCGTGCTAGCATGTCTGCCCTCGCTGTGGTGCACAGACAAGAACAGTGGACACAGCAGCGTGACCTCGCAGAGGAAGGGGCAGAGGCAGTGACCAAACAGGGCCACGGTGGGGACCCTGGGGCTGTCTCTAGACCAGGCAGCCGGGGAGGAGCCGTGAACAGCCAAGCAGTGAGGGGGCCCTGTCCCACTTGGCTCGGCTGCAGAACAAACACCACCGACAGGGCAGCCTAAACCACACACGTGTGCGCCTTGTGGTCTGGAAGCAGGGAGTCCAGATCCGGGGGCAGCAGACCAGCTCCTCCCGAGGCCTCCCCACTGAGTGCAGACACTGTCTTCCCACTGTGTCCTCAGTGGCCGCACCCTGTGCGTGTCTGCGCCCTGCTCTGCTCTCCACGGGGACTCAGTCGTGGGGGACCCCACTTCACCTGTCACCTCTGCAAGGCCCTGCCTCCACACATAGTCCCATCCTGAGGTGCTGGTCAGGGCTCCCGGGCATGACCTTGGGGGACACAGTTCAGCCTGTAACAGACCTGAAGGACAGGGAAGAACCAGCAGGTGGAGGATGGGGGGACAGGGAGGAACCAGCAGGTGGGGTGCACGGGGCATGATGAGAAACGGGCCGTGCTGGCGAGGCGGGCTGTGGTGGGCTGTGGAGAGCAGTGTGCCCCTGCCTCAAGGGACAGTCCATGACCCTTTCTGCCCTCCACAATGGGGACACATGTGCCGCCGGCCTCCCCCCACTGCTGTGGCCATGAGTCCCAGGGACTTATTACAGCGTGGCACCGGAGGAGGCAGCAGTGGGACACGGGTGGCCCCTGTGAGGTCCCTGTTCTCATGACCTTCCAAGGGGTATAGATGTTCCTACCAGGCCACCTGCGCTTCACCCTGGGGTCATGGCAGCTGCTCACCGTAGAGACACGCCGCCTTCACCGGACGGAAAATGCTTTGTGCAAGCTCACGGTCTGCTGGTTCCTGATGCAGACACTCTGGGGAGGGCACAAGGCCCCCCCAGAATGCAGGGCGATAGAACCTTCCAGATACACTCTCCATTCTCTGCTCCGCAGGTCCATCAGGCGGGAACAAGGCGAGTGGTGCAGGGGATTCACCGGCTGGCCTCTGGGAGCAGCCCAGGGCTGTGGCCTCGGGCCCGCTGGGCTGGGGGCTCAGAGGACGTCGGCAGGACCCAGGGCCTCTTCCCGCTCCACGACTTCCTGGGGCTGGGAGGTGCTCTGGGGAGGACAGTCCGCTTCCCAGCACTGGTGCGAGCAGAGGTAGGGGGCTCAGGGTCGGGATCAGATGGGGTCTCTGCTCAAGCCGGAGGGCCCAAGGAACGAGCAGAGACCTGCCGCTGACTGGTGCCCCGAGAGCCACAGAGCGAAATCCCGCGTATGGAACTCACGGGAGAGGCAGGACCCAGGTGCAGAGTCCGCGGGGGGCTCACATCGGGGGCACCACTCCCCGGGCCCAGATAAGGCGCCCCCGAGTTTCTCCGTGACACAGCAGGCCGGTCTTCCCAGCCCAGTGCTCCACGACCTGGACACACGTTGTGCTGGGTTAGGTCGGTTCCTGGAATCATTCGAGCCCAGGGCATCCCACGAATTTCATTCTGAGAGCCTGATTCCGCGCTGGGCCTTCCGTGCCACCCCCCCCAATAATTTCTCCGTCTCTGCCTTAGAAACCACGGTCTGGGGGGACTTTTTCCCACGAAGTGATGTTGCTTCTTGAGTCTCTTCTCCCTTAGTTCCTGCGGCAAGGACAAGTCCCACTCGGGGGCTAGAAACCCACAGGGTCACGTCTATTACGGGATCTGGTGCTGGCCAGACAGCCTTCGTAAAAATAGCACGACTACGGTCATGACGCCTGTGAAGCACGGGACAGGTTACCGCAGAGCTTGGCAAACACAGACGTGTACAGCGCTCCAAGTGACAGAGAGCAGCTGGCTTCAACCCCGTGCCGGGGCTGTCCCCTCCCTGAGCCCAGAAACACCCGCCTGTGTCTGGGCGCAGCTGGGGGGGCAGTCTGGGGGGAGGACAGTCTGGGGGAGCACGGCTGGGGGACAGCCCGGGAGGGCACGGTTGTGGGGACACACAGGGGAAAGGCCCGGGGGACACAGGTGTGATATAAACAAAGCGGATGCTGGCGTCCGTGTCCGTGCGCTTTGCAGCTGTGGTTTGGGGAGGCGGGATGTTAGCGGCCAGGCCCTTCGGCCTTGTCTCTGTGCCGAGCGTGGGGTCATCCCCAAGCCTCCCCGTGCCGGCGGCCCCACTGCCATCCCAGGAAGCAGGGAAGGAGGGAAAGATCATGCCCTCCCCACCCGGCACACGTTCCCCAGGTCCACATGTGTCCCACTGGCCACGGCTCGGCCCCTGCGAGGGACGCGGACAAGCAGCCTTCATGTGGGCCTGGGCCCAGCCACACCTGGGGTTCAACTGAGGACGAAGAGAGGGAGAAAAGACGGGAGGGGGGGCCTGGGGGCTGAAGGGGTGATGCCACTGCCCAGGACTGCGTCCCCCGAGGGAACGGTGGGCTCCGCGCAGGTGGAGGGTGAGCCTCAGCCCCACACAGCACGGGGAGACCAGGCTGGCTCGGGGTGTCCCTCCCATCTTCAGTGTGCGCGGCCGGGGTGCACACACGGAGCTCCCTGTGTGAGCCCCGCTCACAGTAGCGAGCCCTGGGGACGCCGCTGCCCGTGGGCGCCTCACCCATCAACAAGCCGCTGCCCACCCTCGCCAGCCCCTCCCCGTGCTTGCTTGCCTGCCCCCCGCACCCCTCAAGGCAGCCCAGGCTGAGCCCCCGGCCCGGAGCAGAGACGCTGGCCCCCAGGCACCGCAGGCAGGACACCACGGGCCTGACCACCGTCCCGGGCCTCGGCGGGCAGCGGTGAGCGGGCGCACACAGTCCTGGGCTTTGGGCCGCGGTCCACAGCCACGCGGTTCCAGGGGTCGAGCCCTGCAGGCATCACACGGACGAGTGTGGCTCTCTGCCTGCTGTGGGACGTTCAAACGAGCGCGTCCGAGAGCAGGGCCCGCTCCCGGGCACTCCCGCGGGGCAGGGCGAGGCCACCTTTGCCCACGGCGTTCATCTGCCCCTGACCAGTCTCCCCGCCGGGAACGTGGCACCTTCTAAGTTGTGAGAATTAGAAACAGTGCAATGTATACAGTCCATTTTGGCGCAGCACAAAACTGCATTAAAATAATGCAATCCGCTGTCCCGTTAGGGAAAGTTTGCATTCAACCCAGAGCAGCCGGGAAGGGCCGTTACCAGGGAAGGCCCGTCGCTAATGAAGAGTAAGAACCTGGCCCTACTGAAGGACAGGAACTGGCCTACACGGGAGCCTTCCTCCCGCCTCGCCTGTGTCACCTCCCTCCTGCCTCCCAGGGGACCGGCCGCGGGTGCTGGGGCTTGGCCTGGCCGCACGTGGCCACACGTCACCTGAGGCAGGCCGGCTTCCCACCCGGCTCTTTCTGCTGAGCGCTAAGTACTTGTTGCGGCTGGGCTGTGGCTGCTCTGGGGACAGCGCGGCGTGGGGACCCGGTCACCCGCACGCCCACCCTTCCTGCAGTGGCCATCACGGCCCCCCGGCTCTCTGCGCGCCCCCCCCCCGGCGTCTCTCATTCCAGCTGAGATCTTCTGCCACGTGCGATGAGGGGGTCCTGATCCGGCCCGGGCCCTGGAATGCGTGTCGCCCGAGCTCGCCGTGCGGCAGGAGGGCTCCGTCTGGACACGCGGCGAGCTTCTACCTCAGGACACAGGACAACCGGGGAGCCAGCGTGCTCAGCACGGGCGCTCATGGCCACGTGTCTGATGGCCGCCCGTCTGAAGAAGGCTCCATCCATGGGAGCTGGGCTTCCCTCGGCAACAGGGCTTCGTCCTAACCCTGCCCTCCGCCGGGTCACTGTCCCAGCTCGGGGCCTTGGCTCTGTGGGGGCAGGGAGAGGGCCACCCACCAGCCCGTCCCTGAGTTTTTAGCCAGCCCCCCCAGATCTGAGAGGTCAGAGACCGAGTGGACCAAACACCACAAGCACCTGAGAGAAGCAGACAAGCATCCCTGCCTCCCACAGCTCACAGGGAGACAGGCAGACGGCCCAGGACACATGAGGAGGGGTCTGTGGAGCCTTCTGAGAAAAGGTCCTCTGTTCTTGAAGACAGATAAGGTGTAGGAACATATTTGTTCTAGCCCTTCGGGAGGGTGTGAGGATGTGACACTGGGAGCTGCAGCAGCCACATTGTGACCATGAGGATGGATGTGGCAGAGCAGAGAACTGGGGAGAGCTGGGGTCCTTGATGCTGTCAGGCGCTGCCAGCTGAACACCTCCGGACCCTGACTGCAGCCTGTTGGTCACGGGAGGTCACGGGTCCCTTCCTTGTGCAGCCACTTCTGGCTGAGTTGTGGGACTTTCACCTGAAGTTGTTGTCACTGACAGAGAACACCCACTCCTCCCTGGGTGTTACCCAGCCCCTGTACCTCAAACACACATAGTCTCAAATAGGGGCAGCCGCCACCGTGCTTCCCAAAGCGGCCGCAGCTGCAGGCCACACCCCTGTGTGCCTCGGCCGGGACCCTCCCACCGCAGCCAGCCCCCTCCCACAGAGTGCGGCAAAGTGAGGCCGCATGCCTGAGCAGAGTCACGAAGAGCAGGAAACCCAAGGTAGCATGGAGTCAATCCGACCACCGCACGGGGGTGCTCAGGTGGACGGCTGGTGGTCGGCATCCACACACGCAACCACCCCGACGATGCCAGCCCCGCCACCACCCCGCCATGGGGCTCCCAGCCACGGAGGGCCCCCAACATCACACCCCCAGCTGAGTGCAGAAGGTCCCCACGCGCCGCACCAGAATTCCTGCCTCCGTGTCTGGTAACATGCATGGTCCAGTGTCCATGTAGCTAGCGGGGGGTGGGGGGTTGCGCTAGGCAGACATGTGCTGGGCACACGGGGTGCTTCCTGCAGGTGCGCGGGGTGGACGCGCGTGTGGCAGGTCCCGGCTGGCGGGGGGCTGAGCTTGGGGCCACGGAGGCGCTGGCTCGGACCCCGTGTTCCCCGCCCACGGCCAGAGCTGCAGGAAATCCTCAGCCACAGGGACGGGTCTGATTTATGAACCCACAGAGGAGCAGGGCTGGTTACGAGGCCCTTCAGAACCTCGTCTAAGGTCTCGGTTAGAGCACGCGGCAGGCACGTCCCGGCCGGCCTCTCAGGAAACGGGGCCACGGCAGCGACACTAATGGAAATTTATGGGGACGCCCTTTGTGCCGCCGGAGGAAGGAGCGCGGAGGAGAGGCACGCGCTTCCCGGGGGAGCGGCGAGCTTCGCTGCTGACGGCAGGACGCGCCTCTGTCTCCCGCCGGGGCCGCCGGGTCCCAGCGGCCACACCTGCCGGAGCCGTGAGGGATGTTTCTGGGAACTGTGGCCCGCAGGTTCTGGGAAGCAGGCCACGCTGGGGGCGCCCCTGCCGGCTGGGGGGCCACGCTCCACCCGCGCGGGCACATCCACACGAACACGGAATCCTAGACAGGCGAGGCCGCAGCTCTGCAGGGCCTTCCCGCGGGCCGGGCAGCAGAGGGGGCCGAGGCGGGGCTCGGGGGGCCGAGAGGCAGAGCGCCCCCCACAGCGCGGGGCAGACACGTGCGGGCAGCCTCCTGAGTCCCTCTGCCCATCCAGGCAGCTGGCCGCAAGACCTCCCAGAAACACGGGTGTGCGTGCCCAGCCCTGCACACACACACTCGCTTGCACGTGCACACACAATCACACGCGCACACACACAGCACCTCACACGGAGACCCAGGGACACACGGCAGAGACAGACGGCCCAGGAAAGACATCAACGGCTCGTATTTCTTTGCGGTGCGGAGCTAAGGGCGCACACGTACTGCGGAGTCACGGGCGCCCCCAGACCAGGTGCGCACAGCAAAGCAGCCGCAGCCAACCTGTCCCCCACCTGTCTGCACAGAGACAAGGCCACCAGCCGAGACGCAGCCCCCGTCCCCGCTATGGGGCCCAGACTCACCTCGCCGGGGATTCACCGACGGACAGGCAGGCACCCCACCCTCGGACCTCAGGGCAAAGGCCTGCGGAGCCCGGCAGACCCGCCCGCAGGCCCCACACGTCAGAACTGGGGCGCGGGGATGTGGAAGGCCCCTCCCACAGCCCGCCCCACGCAGACCAAGCGGGACAGTCACGGGCCCGCAGAGTCCCTGCCCCGTGTGCTGACGGGCCTGGCCACCGACCCGCAGCCTGGACACCTTCATGCGCCCGGTGGGGGGAGCAGGCTGCAGGGGTGACCAAGGCCACCATGAATCCCCGGGCCCTCGGCAGCGCCCGTGACCTCCAGCGCCTCCAGGCTCTCCCTCGGCCATCCCTGGGGCCACTGACCCGCCATGGGCTGGGGTCCAGCTCAGCACCGGGATCCTCTGTTGGCCGTCAGTCCCGCGGCCCCACGGGGCCTCCGAGGGTGGACACAGCCCTCACCCCGACGGGCTCCAGAGCTTGTGGTGAAGTGGGCTCTGCCCCCGTCCCAGCAGATCCCCAGCTGCAAGGGAGCCCAGGGCGGGCAGCCTCCGCCCTCCCCGTCTGGCTGCAGCAGGCTCGAGCCACCCGCTGCCCAGCCTCACCGGGACCCCTGCGCTCCCCGCAGACACCCCCCACTTGGACACACACTGAAGGCTCCAGGGCGGGCAGACGGGAAGGCTGTGACCGCCGGGTCAGGCCCCCCCGGGGAACAGTCCCGTGCTCCCTGCACGTAAAGAAACCAGGTGCCTCCCCTGCAGACGAGACCCGCCTCACCCGCACACCCCGTGACGACTCCCCAGTTTACCATCTCTGCGTCTCAGCCACCCCCTCCTCCGACAGACCCCGAACACAGGCGGCCTCAGCAGCCGGGACCCGGCACGAGGTAACAGACTCCAGTTCCGCTCGCGCCCCATCCACTCCACCTGACTTATCGGAGCTGACAGCCAAGCTGTTCGTGGTGCAGACGGTCAACACGCACCGAGACTGTGCAAACATGTAGCAGGGGGCACATTACTGCCCGTGATGGAGGACAGGCTCGGGCTCGGCCGCTCGTTTTTATGATCCTGTTTAATTTGGATTTGCCAGCCTCCCCTTTATTATCCCGTGGGCCATCTTAATAATCAAGATCTATGTTATGTGCTTTGTGGGATAATTAAAGCTACTGCTTAATTAGAAAAGCTACCCACTCCAGACAAAGGGAAATCAATAATGTATCTAATGCGAGAAAGTGAGTGAGGACTTTGGTTTGAGAGTGGACAGGACTGTTGATCGGGGCAGGGACACACGCACACACATGTGAACACATGGACACATGTGTGCATGCATGATACACACATGCAGACATGTGTGCGTGCATGAACACAGGCACCCTGTGCACACACGTGACCATGCGCACGCATGTGCACACACGAACACATGTGCACGTGCATGGGTGCACACATGCGGACATGTGTGCACACGCATGAACATGTGCGCACATGCGTGTACGCGTGAACACACGTGCACGCGCATGCACACACGAGTGCACACATGCAGGCACGTGTGCTCATGCATGAACACAGGCAACTTGCGCACCCGCGTGCACACATGAACACGTGCACACACATGAACACGCACACACACACATGCACGCACACACCCACACCCCAGGTGTGTTTCCAACGGCTGCACTATCAGGATCCAACACAAGACCGTTTCTCATCGGGCAGGGGGGCTCCACGGGGAGGAAGGCTATTTAGAAAATCAAAATCTGAAAGCTTAAGAGGGGCACCGACGAACTTTCACTGACATGTTTATTCAGTTAGTCTCCCAGAGATGTTTGCTGAGGGCCTACTGAGCACACAAAGGCTCCCACAAACACCCAGGAGGTCCGCATTCTGCACTGGCCCATCCCGGCCTTCCTCCTGCCGGCTCCGGTCACCGACGACATGTGACTACCTCCAGGCCAGCTCCTGGTCACAGCAACCGTGACCTGATTCCCCATGGAGGCTCCTGGAGGGCCTCTGCTGGGGGTCCGGGGCCAGCGGCTACGTGTGGGCTGTCAGGGGGAATGGAATGGGGCCGTGGGGCGGCAGCAGCTGGCCCCGGCCATGTCTCTCCCTGCGCGCTCTCGGGCCTGTCCCCACATGCTCTGAGCGGGTGCGTCTGGGCTTCCTCCCAACATGGCGGCCTCAGGACAGGCGGACTCCTTCTGTGGCCACTCACGGGCCAGGGCCAAGGCTGGGCTGGGCAGCGTGGAGGCCACAGATGCCCCACCACTTCACCTGTGCCCTCCTCTATCGGACAACCAGCCACAAAGCCCACAGAATCTAGGGGAGGGACATAGAGTCCAGTCCTTGAGGCAGGAGAGGGAGCAGATTCTAGAAGATTCTAGAAGCCAGTATCCCCTCCATGGCTGGCTTATGTGGAGAAGGTGAGATTCTGAGGGGAAATGCATGCAACATAGCAGAGTTCAGCAAACTAGGGCCCATGGGCCCAATCTGGGTACTTGACCCTTCTTGCCTCGGTTTCCTTGTCTGCAAAATGTGGGCACTATCTGTCCTCACAGCCCTCCTACGGGGTTGAGTGAGTCCGTGCCTGGCCTGGAGGCAGTGCTCTGCAGCACGCCAGTCTTAAATAAGCCCCAGGCATGGGTCTCTCCCAGGATGGCTGGGGCCCGTGTTCAAAGCCAAGGTCACACGTGGGTGTCGCCACATGACTAAGCCCCACGCAGCCTTCTGCTGCGGGATGACAGCGACAGCAAGTCCAGAGGGGCCCAGGAGGCTGGTGAGGGAGCCAGGGCTCGCAAGGGCTTCTCTCTGGTTTCTAGTTCATCACTCGCATGCGCACAGGGCGAGGTGTCTGTGCAAGTCACAATCATCAAAGCCTCCCCGTTTCTCTTTTAGAAAGCAATGGATATAAATGAACATGTAAGAAAATGGAACCCACATTCTCTGTTCCAAGGAGGCAGAGAGCTGTGCCCCTTCTGATCGGACTCTGTAAATCAGATTTCTATCAATTAAGGTATAAAGTAAACGTTGGCGCTTCCAAAGTTTGCCCTGATGTCTTCTGTAACGTGAGGCTGACAGGGAACTAACTGATCACTCCAGTCTGGTTTTAATTTGGCAGACGGAGACTTCCTAAAGAGGGAGCCTCTGCCACGGGATGGAAAGAAGTTGGGCCTCAGTCCTCAAAGGGAAAACCAGAGAAGCACCTGCCACTCAGGCAAATGTCAACACAGTGAGGTGCTGGAGAAATCCCTCTGAGGTCTCAGGGATGTGCAGGGATGTGCCAGACAGAGCAGGGAGAGCCCGTTAAGAAGCAAGAAATACAATCCAAATATTTGAGCAAAGACTTAAAAACGTGTGTGTGTGTGTGTGTGCGTGCGTGCGCGCGCACATGCACTAATTTACTACAGAGCCTAAAGAACTTTTCATTTATTTATAACTTATTACGATGTTGGCTTCAGGAACAGCTTGATCTAAGTGCTCCTACTATGGCCCGGGAGAACCTGATTCCTCCCCACCTCCCAGCTCAGCCACACCCTGCACTGGGTTTTTCTTTGAGTTCCATGGGTGGACTGTGGGAACTCCAAGCTTTCTGCTCCTAATATTAAGATGGTATAGCTCCCACGTTCCCACTATTGCAGTTTTCCTTTGGCTGAAAACTCTGATTTTTTTCCCCAGTGACTTCAGGTAATTCCAACATGCACTCTGATTGGACTGGCCCAGAGCACGACAGCCCTGAGCCATTGCTGTGGCTGGTGGACATAACGCTCTAATTGCCATAATCCTGAGTCATGTGACCTGCCCTGCAGCTGGAACGGAAAGTTTCCACGGGTTCCCATGTGGGAACAGGAGCTGGCGCCCAAGGAAAGAGAACTGGATTTCAGGGCGGCCAACAATGGCATCTAGGACACACACTCACGTCTGTTCTATAAACGCGGTGGTCTGATGCTGGAAGATTCAGCAGGATGGCCAGGAGAGCCCTGCGCCCAGCCCAGGGCTGGCGACGGCTGGACAACGGGACGGCCAGCGCTCTTAACCCTGTTGAACTTACGGGAGGTGGGCGCCACTCACTTGCCAAGTCAACTGCTACCGTGTACACAGGAAAGGGTTCACACAGCAGGCTTGTCCATAAATACCCTCCCTGCACAGGAAAGGTCTGGCACTTGCCAGCTCCCAGGAGGTGACTTCGGAGTCCTTGGGACACCGTGCGTGACCAGAGCATCATTGGTTACGTGGGGGCTTGGGCCACGTGGGATCGTCTGCGCTGCACTGCGATCTATGCCCCAGTGTCAGCCTGACCTCGGGGGGCTGGGGACGAAGGTCAGTCCGCCACCGAAACCCTGGACAGCAGGGCTGGAGTGGGCCCCCGTTGCCAGACTTCGTAGGTGCTGGGAGGGTTCCCTGCTGTCTCTGTGACGCCCCTGGGAGGGGCGGCTGGGAACTCCCGCCTGGTCCCCCCGGCCGGCCCCCGGCCCTCTTCTCCGTGATGTCATTCTGTCCTTCTGTCCTTCGACAAACCACAGCGGGAGTAAAACGGCGCTGCCCAGGGCTGAGTCACTGAGCCTGGGGTGGTCCTGGCGGGGGGAGGGTCTCCGGAAGGCACCATGGTGCCCAGAAGCCCAGAGCCAAGAAGTCAACTCCCACCACGGAGTGAACCTTCCCGAGGTCACCGTCCAAAGGTCAGGGCACACTGGGGAGCGCTCAGAAAATGCCGCACACACTCACGCACATGCACACGCCGTGCACACACGCGCCGTGCACACACGTGCACACACACACCCTTAGAGCACAGACTGGGCACGTCCCGAATCGAGCCGCTCGAGCCCATGTCAGTGACTCTGTCACATCGAGACGTCACCTGCATTATTCACTCAGCGTGTTTCTTCAAATCGGCCAGCTTTATACCAAACCGCATTTTTCACTCAGGAAAGGAATCTCTATCCCATCTCGCAAAAGGAAAGCCGGCGTTACCCATGCTTTGATGGTGCCCGTGAAGATAAAAGAGCCTTCTCTCGTGCGGCACGGGGCTGAGGCCCCGGCTCGGCCGGGACAGAGGGGAGTTCTTCAGGGCGCCGCGCCGGGTGCCCGCCTGCGCGTCCGTGTCCGGCTCGGGGGCCCGCCGCGCGGGGCC
>LNAC01001277.1:75856-87070 GCA_002007465.1 Ailurus styani
TCCATCCATCCACGCATCCATCCATCTACCTACCCACCCACTCATCCAACCATCCAACCATCATCCATCCATCCATCCAACCAACCATTCATCTATCCATCTACCTACCCACTCATCCATTCATCCATCCAACTATCCCACCCATCCACCCACCCATCCATCCACTCACCCACCCACTCAAACATCCTTTCACCCACCCAATGAACAGATATTTATTAAGAACCTGTTATGTGTCAGGCATCATGCTATCCATCTGTCCAAATACCACCTAATTTCAGCTGTTTTTCTTCTTTGTCTTTGCTCACATTTCTGAAGACCAACTATGTGTCAGGCACTTGGCTAAACACTTTGTATGCATTACCTTATTCAAAAAATTTTTATTTATTTGAGAGCGAGAGAATGCACAAGCAGGGGGAGAGGGGAAAGAGAGGGCGGTGCAGACTTCCTGCTGAGCAGGGCGTCCAGGCGGGTCTCAATCCTAGGACCCCCAAGATCAAGACCTGAAGGCAGATGCTTTACTGACGGGAGCCACCCAGGAGACTCATTCATATGCATTCTTTTATCTAATCTCGAAATCTAAATGTGGAAGGATAATCATTCTGCCCATTTCACTGACCTGGAAACCAAGGCTCCCAGAGAGGAAGTGACCTGGTCAAGGCCACCCAGGTAGGTTTCAGACCCAGATCCACCTTCTCCTTGTGCAGCTCCAACACTCTCCCTTCCACAAAGTCTGCCCTGACCATCCCCATCAATGTCCCCCATTCTTCCTCTGTGCTCCTCTGAATTTCTGCACTGCTGGTAACTTGCTACCTTCCCCCAACTGGAAACTCTCCGAGGAAGGGCATGTTCTGAGCCAGCTTTCCATGAAAGGAGTGTGAACTGCATGAAGCCGCTCCCTGACGCCCCTCCCCAGCCGCCCGGGAAGCCTGGGCGCCGTGCACGGCGGGCTCACTGCATCAGGAGAGGAACTCCCGGGTTGGTCCGGGGGGTTGGCTGGGTGATGGGCGCACTGGGGGTGAGCAGGCTGAGCCCCGGCAGCCCCTCGTCCTACTGAGTGGAGCCCACAGCCAGGCGGCGCTCCAGGCTTACCCCTTGCTCGCTTCCGGCAACGACACCGAGAGACAATCGTGACTGTAAGCCCCTAGCAGGAGAAGCAGCTGGAAGTGAGGAAGAACCTGACCCAGGCGGTGAGGGGCTCATCACAACAGTCTCCTCCCACCAAATCGGATAAGCATGCTTGCTTCCGTGTCCACTGCTGAGTGCTCAAGCACGCACGGTATTAACAAGCATTTTCCACCATCTGCTCGAAATGGGGTGAAAATACTCCATGCATAAGCCAGGCCGTTTCTCTGAAAGAAAATCAAGGCTTGTTGGTTTCAGACCTGGCTCCACACAGAGCCGATCTGACCAAACTACTCTGTTAAAGATAAAAACCGTCCCTTTTCTTGCTGTAAGAGGCGGGAGCGGCAACACGCGACACTGAGCTAAGCTGATGTCTGCATGCGACTCCGGCGAGGCACAAGGGGCGGGGGCCTAGAGCCAGACAGGTCTGGATTCAGATCCCACCTCCGCCAGCCCCTGACCTGCCCGGGCCCACGTGAGGGGGAGATCACCGCCCTCCCAGGCCGCGGCGGGGGCGGCGGGGCCAGGCACCCTGTGCAGCACACGCCATGGGCTTCTGCAAACACGGGGTGTGCAGGACAGAGTCTGCAATAACCCAGTCCTGGGGTCTTGCTCAGCAAGACTCCCGGGTCTTGGAGGCCGGGGGGCGGGGGGCAGGCGTGGGGAGGGGGGCAACCCTTCCCCTGCAAAGGTCCCCGGGAGCCCCACTCCATCCTGGGAGCCTGCTGCGCCTGTCCCCCGCCTCCCCACTGTCCCCCCGGCAGACCCCTGGATGGAACCACCCTGGACGGGAGGGAGGGGGTGGAGGCGGGGGACAGACTCCTCCCCGGATGTGGGGGCACGAGGCAGACCCAGCAGCACCCCTGCCTGCTGCCTGCGGGCCTGCTCCCAGTCTTGCCCCCAGGCCGAACCCCTCCCCCAGCCGTACCACCCAGCCCATCTTGCAGACTGGCCGTCCCCCAGCCTCCCAGTGTCCCCATCTCCCGACACGCCCCATCGCAGACTGAACACGACCTAACACACCTGCTTTTTAAACATCCGTTTAAGGCTGCGGCGGCGCCTTAGAAAGAGGAAGGAGGGAGGGGTGGTGTGTACCTCCACCCCAGCCGATGACCTGGCTTCCTGCCTCCCCGAGGAAACGGAAGAGTCGGAAGAGAACCCCAGAGTTCCCGCCCCGTCTGCTGCCCCAGAGCCGGCCTCTACTGCGGGGTCTCATCACTGTCGCGCCCTCGGGACGCACTCCTTTCCATGCACCTGTGCCCCTCCTGTCTCAGAAATACCGCCCACCCCTTGCTACAGGCTGACCTGTGCCGCCCCTGTTCCAGGCAAGCGGGTGCCCCCCAGGGACACTGGACACTGTAGGGAGTGGGGTGTCCCTGGCATCGCGGTGGGGGCCGGGGTGCCGTTGGCCACCCGCCCCGTGCACACGGCAGCCCGAGCTGGGAGACAGCCGCGCAGAGAACATCTACCCGGCACCTCCTTCCCTGAAGAGGAGCCCCCTTGTGGGGTCTAACTTCTCCCCACCCGCTCCTCCACTCAACAGACCATTGGGTCACCTGCACCCCGCGAGCAGGCAGCAGGACTGTGCGAGACTGACCGCACAGAGCGTGAGACCAGGAACGTGTGCACACGGAGGAAAGGCCGTCCGCAAGCCACGAAGACCATTCCCGCCGAAAACCTGCCCTGCCAGCACCTTGACCCTGGGCGTCCAGCCTCCAGAGCCATGAAACAGTGAAGTGCTGCTGTGCACGCGGCCTGGTCCGTGACGGCAGCCCCCCGATGGGTCTACAGCACAGACGCCCCCAACCAGCTTCCTAGCCGTCCTGCCGATGCACTGAGCACGCGCTGCCCCAGGACCTTGATACCTGCTGCGCCTGGAGCATTTCCCGCCACCCACACATGTCCTGCCCGGGCTTCCATCTTCATTTACAAGCCGGTCTCTCCCTGACGCCTTGTCTGGGCACCGAGCAGAGACGCTGGTGCCTCCGGTGATGCTATCCTTCCCACCTTACTTTGCTCCTGAGCGTGTGTCTGTACAGTGTGCCTCCTGTGGTCAGCAGACGGACAGGCCCCAGTTCCAGAGCTCTGGGCATGACTCGGTTACGTGGTGAAGAGAACGGCTGCTGGTCAGCTGACCCGGGGCTGGGGGTGGCCCCGGCTTACCCGGGGGGCCGCTGTAATCAGAGGCCTTCTCCTTGGGAGAGGGAGGTCGATGAGGGAGAGGCAGGGAGCCAGAGAGGCCTGCGGGTGGAAGAAGGGCCCCGGCCCAGGAAGCAGGGTCCCAGACGCCGGGACTCCCCCAACCCGCAGCTCCACGAGGAGCCAGCCCCGGGGACGCCCGATTTTGGCGCAGAGAGAACCGCGGTGGACTCGGACCTCCGGACCTGAGAGAACTCGTGTGCGCCCTGTTGAGCTACTACGTTGGTGCTACCTGGTTACAGCAAGAGGACATTAAATCTGCTGCTGTTTTTCCTCCCGTCCCTCCTCACTGGGCGCGGGAACCACGAGGGCCGGGGTCCACACGGCGCTTCGGCGCTTCGCCCCGTGGGCTGGTGCCTCCGGTTCAGCCGGGAACACGCCAGAGGGATCAGCACAGAGATCGCCCAGGGACCCCAGCAGGAGATGTAGCGAAGGCCTCCGCGAGGCTGGGGCCCCAGAGGAGCCACCCTGGGGGGCCCTGGCACCACCGCCCCAGGGGACCTGGGGACCCGCACATGACTGACCCTTCCGTGCATCTTGGAGGGAAACCTTATGATCTTCCCAGGAACACTCTGAAGATGTGTTCTTGGAAATTTGAGTCTAACACCGTGAGAGATACTATTTGCGTTTACACGACGCACCGTTGGGTTTCGACTCATGCTGCTGGGGGCTGGGCCCGGGCTGGGCTCTAGGGACGCGTGGCCCCCCGCCTGCTGACCGCCGAGCGCCCAGGGCCCCGCTGTGGGTGACCGGCGCCCCACACACCCGGAGCCGGCCAGGTCGACACCGTCCGCCCGTGCGTTACTCTCGGGCAACGCCAGGCTGGGGGCCACCGGCCAGCGTCCCCACTGTGACCCCCAGGGCCGGGGGACCACCGCGGCTGCAGGAGGGCAGGGGTCTCCAAGGGGGTGATCTTGCTCTGGGGGACACGCAGCAGGAATGATGTGCCCACGTATCCGCTGTGCTGCCAGAGAAGCCCTGACACACGGCACCCACCGGGCCACAGGCAGTGCTAACAGGACGGGGGCTGGCCACGCCTGCTGCCCCGGGGGAGCCCGGTCTTCTGTCTGGTACTTACAGGGCTGCCGCCCGCGAAGGTCTCGTCTGAGTCACAAGGACCCAAGTGAAACCAGGGACATGCCCACCAGCTAGACAGAAGGACGTGGTTTCGCCACCTCGGGCGAAGTCTAAGGGGCTGTCCCTCCACCTCCCCAGCTCCCGGGGTGGCCTGCATCCTCCGCTTGTGGACACGCACCTCCCCCCCAACCACCCCCCCCACCGCCTCCGCCGCTGCGGGGACTGCCTTCCTGTCTGCGCCGCTCCTCCGAGTCCTACAAACCCCTGGATGGGGGCCCACCTTCTCCAGCACCACCTCAGCTGACCTGCATACCTCTGCAAAGACTCCGTCTCCACATAGGGCCCCGCTCTGGGGGCCGGGGTGGGCGTGAATTTGCGGCGTACTTCAGCCCAGCGCCCCACCCAGAGCCCCCCTCGCACCCGCCCCCCACCTGCTGCTTTCTCAGCCTTCCTCCCTGGGGCGTGAGCCCCAGGGCCGGCCCCTGCATCCCGATCACTCGCGGATCCTGACTTGGCATCAGGGGCGTAGCAGGGGCTCACAAAACACATGGAGAAATGAGATCTTGCCTTCCTTCGAGGAGGGGAAGGCCCGCAGCTTGGGGAGGTCAGGTCTACCGGAGTGAATGCCGGGGCAGGAAGGGCCTGTGGCCACGCTCCCGCCTCCCCTCCAGCTCACACCACCCTTCTCTACACTTGTCCTGTGGTCCCAGCATGGGCGGCACAGGTCACGGACGATCCAGGAGGATCTGCAGCTGCCACGTCCGGAAGCCCGGCTGCTGTCAGACACGTGATGTGGGGAGAGCACGCATGGCAATCAGACAGACTGACGCCAGCCGGTCACCGTGCAGAGGGGTGGGGAGACCGTCCCGGCCCTGGTCACCCTGCACGGAGTTCCCGTAAAGGAAATCCCAAGTCACAAGGGAATTCCCAAGGGACCCCTCTCACGCTCTCCTTCAGCACCTGGCTGTCTTCCTTTCGGGGGAAACAGAACCGTGGTCCTAAGATGTGGATCCCAGCCTGGGATGCCTCTGTGGGACACCGGATAGGGAAACATCTAAGAACTTATCTTCATCACGTTTCCAGCCAACGAAGGATAAACTGTCCTTTCAGAAAGTGGGGCCTTTGAAATATGCAGATTGCGGAGCTGAATTGTAAATGCAATCACTTAGCCCCGTACCTCCCAAGCCCGGGATCACCGCCTGCATGAATTATTCCTAGAAGTGCAGCTGTGGATTTGCAGGCACATGTCCCCACGTGGAACCAGGCCTGGGGAGCTCCGCCTCCCGCCCCGAGAGCCAGGAGAGGTGTTTGTCTCGGGTTGGAGCACCCCGGACCCTCCTTCCCCCGAACACAAGGGGCCAGGTCTGCGGAGCCAAGCCCGGAGTCCGGGAAGTGGCCTCATCTGTGGCTGGATGGGGCTGGCAGGCCAAGAACCGGAGGCAAAGGGGAGGGAAAAGCAAAACCCGCTGCTCCCACCTCCTCGGAGACAGGGAGGCTGTGCCTGTGCGGCCGCCTGAGGGGCCCGGGAAGCCCGCAGCCCCGCGCTGGAGCCCGCGCAGGGCTGGATGGGCATGCTGGTTTGCCACTCACGGTAGTAAGTCAACAACCGCGGAGCAGGAGGACGCGAGAGAGGCCGACCTAGGGGCCTGCCGAGTTCCCGCCGCTGCCCAGGGAAGCCAGACTGGCCAGGACCCTCGAGGCCTCGTGCACACCACGCCGAGTCTGCAGCCGCGGCCCGCCGAGCCCGGCCTGCAGGGCGCAGATGAGGCGGGGTGAGGGCGGGTGAGCTCCAGCTGGGAGGCCTCCGGACCCAGCGGGAAGCCGTCGGTGGGACTATAACCCAGCAGCGGACAGGAAAGCTGTCAGGCGGAACGGACCCTCCCCAACACCCAGTATCTGGGAGCATTTCCCACACGGGCCTGATTCTCTGCACAGAAAAGCCAGAACCTCTCTCCAGAAACCCGCGCCTTCTCTGCACACGGGGTTCCCGGGGGCAGGTGTGCCGGGCCGGCGCCCCGCGGGGCCGAGGGTTGTCTGGCGGGGACAGCCAGACCCTGGTGGCCCCACGAATCCTTCGGGGTCTCCTCCGACCCCCACCACCCTCCTCTGCAGGCTCTCAGGGGCCGATTCACTCATCATTTGATGATGCGAACAGTATGCGCCGGGGACGTGAGACCCCCTCGCTGTCCTCACGCAGCTTCTGTTCCCTCGGTCAGGGCTGCGGCGGCGGACACCCCCGCCCTCCGCACACCGTTGGCGGCAGTGCGGAACTTTCCGGACAGACTCCCCACCTGCGCGTCCCAGCCGAGGCGGCGGCCAGTTGGAGGAGAAGCGCAGACCGGAGGCCCCAGGCAAAGGCTGGGTCAGAATCCCTCGTCTCCGCCTCGCCTGCCTGCAGCTCAGGAAGGTTTCATCACGGAAGCTCAGCGCGCTCGATGTGTGGGTTGGATTTTGGCCTCCTGGTCAGAAATCGGGGGTCCTGCTGCCATGGACACGCGCCCCTTAGCACGTGACCACCGCCTCCCCCCAGGGACAGGCGGCCGCTCAGGACACAGTCGGCCACAGACCAGGCTTCCTGAGGCAAAGCCGCAGTCCGGGAAGGGGCCACACGCCGGACGGGATTTTTGGCAAAAGGACACAGGGTGAGTAACACTGACTCCCACCACGAGATGCATTGCCTTTGGAGGTCTGTCTTGATGTCCTGACCACGACAAGGACAGAGTCTGGGTTTCCTGCTAACGTGTCCCTACACGCGCCTCTACCCAAGCGTCTCCCTTTCACAAAGCGAGCGAAGCCCTGGGCTCAGAGCCCCGGGGCGACAGCGCGGTCCAGCTGGGCTGGAACAGAACCCACGTCTTGTCTTCCTCACTCTGGTCACCTCCTGCTTGCGGGGGTGGTGCTGATTTGCAGCTGTCTTTTTAAATAAACTCACTACAAACAAAAGCAGTGAACTGTTCAGAGAAAGACCTGCTCACTCGCTCATTCAGCAAGTATTTACGGAGCACCAAGAATATGTGGGGTCCGGCCCGGGACCGTGGGGGTTGGAGCTGCACGCGGAGCGGACGAACCATGAGATGAACCCCAGGCCGGGCATCGTGCACACATACGGTAAAGACGGCGTTGTCACACGAGGATTTCGGAACCTCGAGAGGAAGCGAGCGGGCATCATCTCTTTTCCAGAGGAGGGCGAGTGGCTGGCGGGGGCTGCCTGCACCCTGGGAGACCTTAGGCCCACTGGACCCTCCGTCGCTTTACCCCGACCGCTGGACAGCCGTAGAAACGCAGATCATCTTGCAAGTGCGTGCTGCCTTTAGCCGCGGCCGCCACGCGGTCACCGCAAGCCGCGCTCTCCCGTGCGCTCTGGGCTGGGCTGTCTGCACACCGGACCCAGGCTTGCCTGCCCGGACACCAGACACAGGCTGGTGCGGGGGAGGGGGGTCGAGGTAGCGGGGTGAGCGCGAGTGCCCTCTGAATTTAGAAAGTTCTGCCGTCGAAAGCGACCAGCCACACACAACGGACACCACCCTCCGTGGCCCCGCGCCGTTCAAACCGCGGCCCCTACGGGTCAGAAGAACGTGTCCGGAGGCACGAAAGGAGCAGGGCGGCCAGCTTCTGCCCCGCAGGGAGGGGGCCCTGTCCTGGCTGGGCGCGAGGCCTGGTGACGCCTGCAGCCGTGCAACGCCCACGACCACAGGGGCAGAGCCCCGGGGCCACGTGCTCTGCCTGGCGGCTGCTTCCCTCCAGAGAAGTGGACGTGGAGTTCCCCGCTGCCCGCCCCACCCCCAGGACGGGCTGTGACCCTACGGGCAGAGGGCTTGCCAGCCAGGCAGCCAGATGGGGACGTTTCCGTCCCTGTTCTTCTCATGGGACTAGAAGCTCGAATCCACGCTCACGAGACGCACACCGGCCACGCACACGCGACCGCGGAAGCTGCACTTTATGTGCGACTTAACATTCAGAAGGATGGTTTTTGGCTACAAACATTTTTTTTCTTGCCTCAAGCACTGAATTTAGAAGCAAAGTCTCATGTACATACAGGATGTGACTATCTCGCATTCCCTGAAACAGTATTTTCTCCCCAGTCCTGCGACTCTGGGTGTGCACACAGCAGTCACTAGGTCTTCGCGGAGGGCAGTCAGACAGCGCAGACAAAGGGCACCGGACCGGCTGGAGCAAGGGCACGGGTGTCTTCCGGACACCCCGCCTTCCCCCCAGCTGCCGTAAGCCAGGAGAGCCGCTTCCAGGAAGCACTCAAGGCCGAGGAACTAGAAGTGACGTTCACTTCGTCTGGATGGCTTCCCTCCTTCCCACACCCGGTGGAGGCTGGCACGGGTTACTTCTAAGCAGGACAGGTGGTCATGGGAGGCGCAGGGCCCCTCAGTACCTTGCCACACGGCAGCCCGCACTGGGTCGGAGGGCTCAGCCTGCTTCCAAGCAGCCCCTTGTGAATGAATGTCCACTCCCTCCTGCACTTGGCCTCCTTAGGGACCCAGCCCGGATGCAGGAGAGACTGGCTCTGGTCATCTCCAGGAACGAATACCGAGTGACTCCTGGGTGGTTCGCTGTGCTCGGTACACGGCCTAGAAGTGGGGAGCAGGACCCTCCTCAGAGGGGAGCGGGAGAGAGAAAGACAGAGACTGAGACACAGAGTGACGGAGTCAGAGAGAGACAGAGAGGGATGGGCAGAGACAGGGACACACTTGGAGAAAGAGGTGGATGAAGGAAGGGGAGAGGGGAGAGGCTGGGTGGGCAAGGGGCTGACACTGGTTCTCCCAGATCCCTTGGCGACATCCTGCTGTGTCGGGAGCGCCCGCCGAGGTCCTGGCCTGGCCGCCACCGAGCTGGCTCCCTCTCACCTTGAAGGGTGAGGCGCTGAGCTGGGCGTCAGGATGTTACACAACACAGTGTGCTGCCAATGTTTCCTTATAACCCTCCGGCTCTCCCCATAAAACAGACCATAACACCCTGGCAAATACACTTCAATAAAGCTAGGTGCGATCAGCGGGGCACGCGGCTTCCAGAGACGGATCGCCCTGCCACACCATCCAAGTGTCAGTCGGACTAAACTTTTCTCCCCTCGTGCCTTCGGCTGCAGAGGAGAGAGCAGAAAAGCCACAGCGCTCACTCATGGAAGGCGGTCTGGGAGGGAACCAGGAGCTGGGAGGGCGGGTGGGGGAGAGCCCGGGGAGTCAGAGGACGCTCTGCTCCCTCCCAGACAGGCGGTCGGCTGCGTGTGGACAGCGCCCTGCTCCGCGGTGTCCCCAAGCCTCCGGGTCTCCAGCTGCTGCTTCCTCCCGCAGGAAGCCCCCCAAAGACCCCCATCCCGGCAGGGAGCACACGAGCCCCAGTGTAGTCCGGCTCCCAGGCACCCCGCCCAGAGCCTGTTACCCACGCTTCCGAGGAGCTTTGCTGGGGCTGCCGGTGCAGAAACCAGAATAGCACAGAACAGAAGGAAAAAGCCCACTAATGAGGTAAACACACGAACTTCTCTCCTTCCTCCTTGTACCTCGGCACAGAGAGAGCCCAGGAAGCAGCGGGACTTTATTCCATCTGCTGCAACCCAAAGTGGAAAATACCCGTTCCTCCCAGCTGCGGCCACCGGCCTGACCCTCAGTCACATGGACGCGGACCCTTGCGAGGGGCCCACGCCTATGGGGGAGAAACGAGGAGCCCATCCCAGGAGCTGGGCTGGCTGTGGCAGCTCCCAAGGACTGTGGGCTCCCAAGCACTGCAGCCCAGGCTCCCTCTGTGGGGCGAACAGCGGCCAAGCCCCTGCTAGACTCCTGACTCCAGCAGTCGCCTGCTCCTGGCCTCACCTTGCCCCAGGGAACTCTTCGTGGAGGGAGCCCTGAGCATCCCCAGGTCAGGAGGCCGAACAGGCCGGGGGGTCCCGGGGAGGCACCTTTCCCCACTAGCATCCAAGACACCACATCAACAACCTCAGAGGGCAGCCCTGCCCTCCCTCCAGGCTCCAGGCCCTCCAGGAGGAGGAGGAGGGACTCCAGGTGAAGACCCCCAGCCGCACAGATCCCAGGAAAGCAGAAGGTGCCCCCTCACTCTTGGCCCTGGGCACTGCCTGCTCTTCCAGCAAGTCCGAGACCCTCTCGAGAAGTTCTTTCAAGTTCTCTCAGGGAATAAGTTGGAGACGTTGCATGTGTGGTTGGAGGGCTGGTTCTCAAGGGTCCCCGGGGGGAGTGAATGGACTGAACGCGCGGCCATCCAGCCGAGGCTCTCTGCTAAAGGGATCCCTTCTCTTTCCTATCTGCCTCCTGCCCAGTCTCCGCCCGAAGGGACACAGAGGGAGTTTGATCCCAGCCCCTGCTGGCGTCGGGCCCTGGGGTCAGCGAGGGTTTCAGTGGCCGGAACACAGAGCCGCGTCCCCAGCGTGGTGCGCCAGCCCCCCTGTGCAGCCCCTTTGTTCCCAGCGGGCCGCCGCCTGGCTCACCGTTCAGCTGGTTGTAGACCACCTCCTCCAGGTGGTCCAGGCGCTGCAGGATGGCTTCGCGGTCCACCAGCGCGCCCGCCTTGGCGTGCCGGCTCCGCACCCGGCGGTCGGCGCCACGCACGATCTGCACCAGCCCCTCGGAGCGGTCCTGCAGGCGGCAGTACACGGAGAAGAGGATGATGCCCACGAACACCAGGATGTTGACCGTCAGCAAAGTTTTGATCTTCCTGGCCACCGCCATGAGCGCGGCTGGAAGCGGGGGCTGCCTCACCCGCGGGGCATCCCCGTGGGCGCAGCGGCCGCAGGAGCCTCCGCCCGGCCCGCCGCTTCGGGGACCATGAGCCAGCCCGGCTGACCGCGGGGCCGCGGGG
>LNAC01001277.1:87900-117430 GCA_002007465.1 Ailurus styani
CCCAGTCCCAACCCCCTCACCCCTCACCCCTTTAGTACCCGCCATACCTGCTGTAGAGCTGAGAGGGTGGAAAAGCTGAGTTCAAGGACAGGTGGACTGGAGCCTGGAATTCCGGGGGACCTAGGGGTGCCACCAGGCTGAACCTGGAAACCAACCGGGACACAAAGAAGGTTCAGACCCCTGGGCGTCAGGTTCTCCAGCGCTCAGACCTCAGGGGAGAGCAAACCTGGCCGTCCCCTGCCCCCCACTGCCCTGCCCGGGGAGCTAGCCCCACAGGGACATTTACAGATGAGGCAACTGGGTGATGAGGGAGGAAAACCTGCACAAATCCCACCGAGTGGGCGCCGCGAGCACCCCCAGGCAGGGCTTTCTGTCTGCTTCTGGCTGCATTCCGGGGCTTGAAATAGCCCCGGACACTTAGCTGGTGCTTGGCGAATATTTGTTGAATAAATAAATGATAGAACATTCATTAAGAGCTGAGTTTGTACTGGGTCCCCAATATACAGAGATGAACATGATGAGGACCTTGGGCTGCAGGGAGCTCTGGCTATGTGCACGGGTGCACACATGTCTGCGCGTCTGTGTGTGCATTTGTACGTGTGTCTGTCTTGTATCTGTGTGTCAGGCTCTTCTGACTCTTGGTCCCACACTGTCTTCTCCAACATACATTTCGTGACCTCAGACAGGCCAGCCTACCCAGCTGGGACATTTGTGCCTCCTGGTGGAGTCTGGTGAGAGCGGAAACACCCATTTCTCCTCATCCTCATCAAAACTTTCTCTTCTTTCTCAGGACATTTGTCTCAAGAAAGTCAGAGACCACCAGCAGGAAGGAGCCAGCCGCTGGGCCTCACGGCCAGCTGTCTCCAGAGTGTTTACCATGTAAAGCACTTCTGAGAGGAGCCTGGGAATTCTGTCTTTAATCATCAGGAGAGTCTTACGATGCAGCTAGTTTGATAAACACTCGTCTGTTTTTGATAAAGAGCCAATCCCATGTCCCTTCTTAGGAAACACCATATTTTTTTCTGTTTATAAAATGCCAGGTTGTAAAATGCTTCCCAATTTTACAAAGATAGTTTTAAGAATAATAATACAAAAAGCTAACACTCACACAGTGGTAAGATGTACCAGCATCGTTCTGGGTCCTTTAGCAGATTAACAGATTAAGACTGTTAACGGATTAAGACTGACAGCCATCACATTACCATGAAAGCTGGTATCTTCTAATTCTACAAAAGTGGAAACTGAGTCACCAAGAGGGTCAATGCCACGCCCAAGGTCACATGGATGGCAAAGCATGGATCTGGGATTCAAGCCCAGACAATTTGGCTCCAGAATCCGATTTATTAGCTACTGTCGCTCAAGAAAAAAAATCAAGCACTTTTCATTATATGTTTATTGAAAGTGATTTTAAAGTGGTTTTGCAGGAGAAAACATTATTTCGCTCATGTAAATACATTGTACTGCATCCTGAAATTTAGCAGGAAACAATACATCCAAACTCTGCATCAAAGTTTGGCTAAATATTTCATTCCAGATACAAGCACGTTGAAAATGTGGGAGACCCTGTGGGTAGGGAATGAATCTGATAGTACAGCAAGCTGGTATTTGTCTGATTTTCAAGCACAGTGATGCTTGCCGTGAGGTATGCCATGGTCCTGTGGGAGGAGGCAGTGTCCAAGGAAGGAGAGGCAGACCCACTGGGGGGCACCAGTGTTTGAGAACACACACCTGCTCAAGGCACACGCACCCCTCCCACCACCACCACAAAGCCCCGCCCCTAGGGGACCTCAGGTAGACAGAAGCCCCCAGCACGTCCGAGGTCCACCACTGCTTTGTGGGTGTAGGACAAGGTCTCCTAGTGTTGCAGGCGTCCCATGGGAAGGCATCAGCGGGTCCTGGGGGGAGTGGCTGTGTTGGCACGGGCGACGGGAAGATGGGGCAGTGGAATGTAAAGAGATGCCAATTCAGGGAAATGCCAGGCTCTTTAATGTTAAAGAGGTCACACTCTGCTGGGAGTTTGGCCTTGAGACCACACTCAGGTCTGATCAGAATTCCCTCTGAGCTGGGCCACAAGTTGGGCCCCAAACTGGACTACGAACTGAGATTTGGCAGAACCTAGAGTGGTTCGCTCCTACCTCATGGAAAGCAAGGCATTTCTTTTTCCCTGTTCGGCCCATGCATGAGGCATGTCATGCTTACTGTCTAGCACATTGGTCAGGATAGGCTAGTTTCTGCTGCAGTGACAAACGACCCTCAAATCTCAGGTGCTTGAACAACGCAAGCCCATTTCTCATCCATGCCCATATCCCTAACCAGTCGCTCTGGGACCAGCCTTCAGAGAGTAGCACCAGTGTCCCCATAGCTGTGCCAAAGGGGGAGGAGAGCCTAGGAGGGCCTTGTACTGGCCATGAAGGGCCCAGCCTAGAAGTGATACCTGCTATTTCTGCTTATGACTTATTGGCCAGAATAATGTCACATGAACCTCCCCAACACCAACAGTGGGGGTGGGAAGTGAGATTCTACCATGTACTTTGGAGAAGAGCACTCATGATCCGTATAGCATCCCTCCAAATGATTAGGGTTTTACTCCAAATTCACTCCAACTCCTAGATACCAGGTTACCCAGAGTAGTAATGCACGATTATTGTTAAATCAGAATTTAATGCAACCATCACATAGCAGAGAATCCTAAAGCAAGCAATGACTGCGATGAATCTTGGTTTAGACCCAGTCATTTTTTTTTGATGCTCTGTTACACATTTATTATTTTAAATTTCCTCTTTTAATGTAAATTCAATTAATTAACATAGAGTGTATTATTAGTTTCAGAGGTAGAAGTCAGTGATTCATCCGTCTTATATCACACCCAGTGATCATTGCATCATGTGCCCTCCTTAATGTCCATCACCCAGTTCCCCCATCCCCCCACTCCCTCCCCTCCAGCAACCCTCCGTTTGTTTCCTAGAGTTAAGAGTGTCTTGTGTTTTGTCTCCTTCTCTGATCTTGTCTTGTTTTATTTTTTCCTCCTTTCCCCATGATCCTGATTCTTAAATTCCACATATCAGTGAGATCGTATGATAATTGTCTCTCTCTGATTGATGTATTTTGCTTAGCATAATACCCTCTAGTTCCATCCACATTGTTGCAAATGGCGAGATTTCAATTTTTCATGGCTGCATAATATTCCATTGTTTATATAAACCACATCTTCTTTATCCATTCATCTGTTGATGGACATCTAGGTTCTTTCCATAGTCTGGCTATTGTCGACACTGCTGCTGTAAACATTCAGGTGCATATGCCCCTGAGGATCACTACCTTTGTATCTTTAGGGTAAATACCCAGTAGTGTGATTGCTGGATCATAGGGTAGCTCTATTTTCAACTTTTTGAGGAACCTCCATTCTGTTTTCCAGAGTGGCTGCACCAGCTTGCATTCCCACCAACAGTGTAGGAGGCTTCCCCTTTCTCCGCATCCTCGCCAACATCTGTTATTTCCTGACTGGTTAATTTTTTGCCATTCTAACTGGTGTAAGGTGGTATCTCAATGTGGTTTTGATTTGATATTCTCTGATGGCTAATGATACTGAACATTTTTTCATGTGTCTGTTGGCCATTGGTATGTCTTCTTTGCGGAAGTGTCTGTTCATATCTTCTGCCCATTTCTTGACTGGATTATTTGCTTTTGGGTGTTGAGTTTGATAAGTTATATATAGATTTTAGATGCTAGCCCTTTATCTGATATGTCATTTGCAAATATATTCTCCCATTCTGTCAGTGGTCTTTTGGTTTTGTCAACTGTTTTCTTTGTTGTGCAAAAGTTTTTATCTTGATGACACGCCAATAGTTCATTTTTGTCTTTATTTCCCTTGTCTTTGGACACCTGTCTAGCAAGAAGTTCCTGCAGCTGAGTTCAGAGATTTCTGACTGTATTGTACTCTAGGATTTTGATGGATTCCTGTCTCACATTGAGGTCTTTAATCCATTTTGAGTTTATCTTTGTGTGTGGTGTAGGAGAATGGTCCAGTTTCATTCTTCTGCATGTGGCTGTCCAGTATTCCCAGCACCATTTATTGAAGAGACTGTCTTATTTCCTTTTTTTTTTAAGATTTTTTTAATTTATTTACTTGACAGAGAGCGAGATCACAAGTAGGCAGAGAGGCAGGCAGAGAGAGAGGAGGAAGCAGGCTCCCCACTGAGCAGGGAGCCCAATGTGGGACTCAATCCCAGGACCCCGAGATCATGACCTGAGCCGAAGGCAGAAGCTTTAACCCTTTGAGCCACCCAGGCGCCCAAGACTGTCTTATTTCCATTGGATGTTCTTTCCTGCTTTGTCGAAGATTAGTTGACCATAGAGCTGAGGATCCATATCTGGACTCTCTATTCTGTTCCATTGATCTATGTGTCTGTTTTTGTGCCAGTACCATACTGTCTTGATGATCACAGCTTTGTAATAGAGCTTGAAGTCCAGAATTGTGATGCCACCAGCTTTGGTTTTCTTTTTCAGCATTCTTTTGGCTATTTGGGGTCTTTCCTGGTTCCATACAAATTTTGGGATTATTTGTTCCAGCTCTGTGAAAAAGGTTGATGGTATTTTGATAGGGATTGCATTAAATGTGTAGATTACTCTAGGTAGCATAGATATTTTCACAATATTTGTTCTTCCAATCCATGAGCATGGAACGTTTTTCCATTTCTTTGTGTGTTTCTCAATTTCTTTCATGACTATTCTATAGTTCTCGGGATACAGATTCTTTTCTTCTTTGGTTAGGTTTATTCCTAGGTATCTTAGGGTTTTTGGTGCAATTGTAAATAGGATCTATTCCTTAATTTGTCTTTCTTCTGCCTCATTGTTAGTGTGTAGAAATGCAACTGATTTCTGTGCATTGATTTTATATCCTGACACTTTACTGAATTCCTGTATGAGTTCTAGAAGCTTTAGGGTGGAGTCTTTGGGGTTTTCTACATAGAGTATCCTGTCATTTATGATTGACCCAGTCATTGATGAGGCTGTGTCACAGGCCTCTGCTTCACATTCCTGAGCTACGAATGGAAAGTCAAGCTCCCACATGGCGACAATTTTTCCTCCTGGAGGTTCCTTGTTGGAGGCCTCGTGGGCATGGCCAGAGGCTGTGCCAGCCATGTTCCCACTCAGTAATTGACCTCCAGAAACTCACTGGCAGCTTGGACTCATTCTGAAGACAAAGTGGGATGCTAACAATACCCAGAACCCCAACTTTGATCCTATCTCCCCCGCCCAACTTAGGTCACCAGTCTGAGCTTATTATGTCACTCTACAGAGTCAACAGAGTGGTTTAAGGAAATCTATTCATTAGCCAAGGACGCCCCCTCACCAATGTGACAGCTGGTGGGCCCACAGCCCATTACCCCTGCAAATGGGCACATCAATCCTTGGCAGGTGTTGCAGGTTCGCAGTGTGCTGAAGATTGGGCGGTGGAGGGCCAGGAGAGTCCAAGTTTGCAGACCAAGCCACCACCTGCCTTCTCCAGGCAGGTTCCAGTGGGTCAAGGGAAGGAGAGGGTAGTGGCCGGCTGAGGATGTGCTCGTGGGAAGGGGCAGAGGGTGAGTGTGCATGCGTGTGTATGTGTGTGTGAGAGGTGTGGTACCTGCGTAAGTATGTGAGAGGGGTGTGTTGTTCGTGTGCATGCATGTGAGGGGGCATGTGCATGTGTGTCTGCGTGTGTCCATGTGGGTGCATGTATATGTCTGGTGTACATACGTGTGTGAGGATGTATGTGCATGCATGTGAGGGTGCATGCGTGTGTGCATGTGTGGGTGTGTATGTGTGAAGGTGTGTGCCTGTGTGGGGTGCATGCATGTGCATGTGTGCACATGTGTTTGGGAGTGTGCAGCTGTGTGTGTGAGGGGTGTGTTTGAGGGTGTGTGAGGGTGTGTGTGCATGCACGTGTGCGTGTGTGAAGGTGCTTATATGTGCATGTGCACGTGTGTGCATGTGGGTAAGTATGGGGGTGTGTACATGTGGGGTGCATATATATGCGTGTGTGTGCGTGGGGGTTGTGTGTGTGAGATTGTATGTGCATGCATGTGTGCATGGCGGGCGTGTGCCTCAGAGACATAAGCGATCGGCCAGGTGCAGGGCAGGCGGGCTGTGTGCCGGGATGAATGCAGGCAGTAAGGCCCAGGGGCCATGCTCCTGCGTCCAAGCGCTGCAGGACGGAAGCAGACGTGGCCTCCCCAGCATGGGACCTCCATTGTGAGGGACCAGGCTGCCCCCTCCACCTCCCCTGGTGGGCATGGGTGCAGGCGCCCTGCCGGCTGCCCGGGGCGAGGAAGGTGGGGCCCGCCCATGTCTCAGGCCTAGGGCCGAGGCGGGATGGACGGTCTTTGCGCAGGGTTCCCGCAGCTAGCAGCCCGGGCAGTGACATGACCTTGGATCTGGGCGTGATCAAAGAGCACCGGCACCTCTGATGGGGAAGCGGCACATCAGGGACCTGCAATCACTGTCCTTGGCAGAGAGATCTTTGATTTCCCTCTGTGCTAGAGGGAGAACCAGCTCAAAGCGCTCAGAACATTTCGGCTGGAAAAAGACCGCTACTGGACGCTCTTCCCTCTGTCAGAGGAGAAAATAGTCATCAAAATGGTTTTCATTTCCACCGACTCTGGTCCGCCCTCCCTCGTTGGCGTCCCTTGAAAGGTTTCGGATGACCCAGCAACCTTGAAGACCCATCGTGTTTCTGGGACCGTGGTTCCCGTGGGTTCCCTGCTCAGGCTCCGCGAGGTCCTGCCCCAGCCGACGGACACCCCGCGCCTTCGGGGCAGCAAACCAGCGCGTGGGGCAGCCCGCCCCGTGTGAGCTCCCGGCAGTGCCCCACGCCCCACGGCCCGGGACAGACAGGCCCAGGTGAGCGCCCGGACGCTGGCCCCGCAGACCGCCCAGCCCGTCCCTGCACCGGCCGACAGGCGACTCCTGAGCCGCGGGGGGGTTCCTTCTCCTGCGGACCAGCCCCCAGCTCTGGCCCCACGTGGGTGCCGTGGTTACCGCCGAGGGAAGCTGCCGCAGGACGTCCGCACAATAGACCTGCGTTTTTCAGCTTTATTGGGTATAACTGACAAATAAAAATTGTAAATACTTAAGACGCACGATGTGATGATTTGATACTTCGTGAGCCCGTCACCGAAGTCCAGGTGCTTCTCCCATGGTTACCGTTTTGTGCGGCTGGTGAGAATAATTCGAGTTCCCGGAACTTCTCCACCTTCCAGTGGGAAGAGCGTGCCCCGCCCAGCCCCCGCCACACTTCTCTGCTTCTGGGAGCTTGGCCTTTCAGGTCGCACACGCGAGGTCCTGCAGGGCTGGTCTGTCTGGGTCTGGTTTGTTCCACCGAGCATCACATCTTCCCATTGACCGGTGCTGACGGCAGCATTTCCTCCTTTGTGAAAGTTAAATAATACTCCACCGTGTCCGCGTACACCCCGCACACATTCTCTGTGATAGGGTTTTGGTTTTTTCACTCTATAGGAACATATAGAAACTCATCGGGAAGGACATGTGTCTGGTGGCTCACACAGCGATTGCAGGGGAGTGGAGCAGCGGGTGTCCGTGTGTGGGAACCACCCCTGGCGCAGCCTCACTCCAGGGTCCGGCTGGCACTGGGTGGCCGGTCAGATCTGCATCACCCTGGCGGCTATGGCGACCCCAACCGAGCTATGGGGTCTGGACAGAGCGAACCCAACATTTCTGTTTGAGTGACAGGACAGAGGGTCAGGGGCTGAGCTATGACCGTGGAGCTGTTGGCCATCAGGTCAGTGTTACTGAACCAACAGTGTAGATTAAAAATGTGTCTTGAAACAAACACACATTGAACAAAATTATGTGTCCATTAAATTGATGGAAATTGATGTGACCAGAAGCTAATAGGAATCTAATCCTGTTTTTCCCTTAGGAGCAATGATTTAGTATCCACTAAATAAGTATTTGCAGTGACTTTAAAGAATATCACTACTAAGAATAAAGTATCCTCAGGCCTAGGTGGCTCAGTGGGTTAAAGCCTCTACCTTTGGCTCAGGTCATGATCTCAGGGTCCTGACATCGAGTCCCGCATCAGGCTCCCTGCTCAGCGGGAAGCCTGCTTCCTCTTCTCTCTCTGCCTGCCTCTCTGCCTACTTGTGATCTGATCTCTCTCTGTGTCAAATAAATAAATAAAATCTTTAAAAAAAAAAAAAGATACTACCCTCCCCCACACACAAACCCAGTGGCAGACGGTGAGGACCTCACATAAGCCCCTGGATCCAGCTATGCCTGAGTCCGGATCCATCACACAAGCCCCACTACAAAAATCAACAGGCTTCCTGTTTGGGTTAAGCTTGTGTGGGCTGGGTCTCTGCTGCTTGCTAACAGAATCTTCCTTAATGGCCCAAAACCCCACTGGCCATGGTCCCAGGAAGTGGCTTCTCTGTTCTAAGCCGTGATTCCCGCTGACATCACAAAAAGACGTTCACTTCCCAAGGACTCTTTCCAAGCTGGCGGCAGGAAAGCTCAGCTCTGTCGGGGAGGCTGGGGAACTGTGAGCTGCAGGAGTGGGGCTCAGGATGCAGGCCACCCCCACCTCCAGCAGACCGGCCTCTCCCTCACCCCGGCTTTCTCACCGAACTCCCCAAAGACAGGCCACGAAGCAAAGCCACCACGCGGACGGATTTATGACAGTCATTGGTATACACGAGTGTGCCTGCTGACCGGGTGCTTCACCACTGCCTTTCCGTTTTATTTCGTACCAAGGAGCAAGCGTTCCCAAACCACATTTACACATTCCTCGTAAATCAGACTTTGTGGAGCGCATCCCGAGCCCTCGGCTCCAGGCAGGTCCTCTCCCCAGGGAACCGCTGCCCTCCCCCACCGAGAACGGGGATGGGAGACCCTGTCCAGAGCGCGGGGCTCGACGCTTGCTCCGGGGTGCGTCCCGGCACTCGCCGTGGGCCCCAGGGGTGTGCGGATGAAGGAAAGGAAGGGTGCACCCTCTGGGCTCCTCCGGGTCTGAGATCCCGCCGCTCATCTCCGCCTGACGCAGAGAGCATTTGCACCTGAACGGCTGGAAGAAAACCCAGCGGGCGCCCCCATCTTCACCCCTGCCTGCTGGGGTGTCTCTGATCCGAGGGACCGCTGCCCAGTCCTCACACAACTGGCTCCTCACTGTGAATGTCCCAGCTCAGACGTCATTGCCCCCCCAGGGCGCACGCGCCCCGTCCGAGGCCCCCCACCCCCGTGCCCGTGACGGTCCTCGTCACCGGAGAGCCGGCACCGCGGGGCTCCTGTGTTTCGGCTTCCGACACCTGCCTCCAGTTCTGACACGGCCTCCCAAGGGCAGGGACGGCGCCTGCACTTGGGGGCAGTGGAACAAACCCTTGCCTCCCGTTTCCAGGGCCCCGAGGGGAGGGGAGCCGTGCACGTCTTCCACGGAGAAGCCGTGGGCAAGGTTGCGCACTGCCCTGCGCCGCGGGCAGGCTGGGCGGCCGCAACAGGACCCCAGCAGGCCCCGCAGCAGCTGGGCCTTCGTTGCGAGGGTGGGGGCTTACCTCCGGGAAGTTGCCGGTTCCCAGCTGGAGTTCGGGGTGTCTGCAAACACAGATGCAGAGAGGAGGAGGCCGGCGCTGGCTGGGCGCGCTCGGGAAAGACAAGGCAAGCCCCAGCCGGCTTTAATAAGACCNGAGGGGCGCGCCAGGGGGGACGGCGGGGGACGGGGGGCGCGGGCGGGCGGCGACCAGGCCCCGAGCTCCCGGGGACGCGTGGTGGCCTTCTGCGCTGTCCCAACTCCACAAATTCATTTTAGAGGAAACCAATGCTCTTTTGTGCTGGCAGAGAAGATGTTTCTGCCGCTCTTCCCTCCCCTGACCCGATGGGATTTGTTTTGGCCAAAGTGACCTCACCTGGTCCCTGCCCCAGAGCCCGCGCACCTGCCCTTGCACGTGCCCGCTCCCGGGGTACCCAGGATGCCTCAGGCGACGGTCCCGGGACCTGCCCGCGTGGGTCCTGAGTCCCAGGCTCCGCCGCAGGGCACTGGCGCCACGGTGTGCCTCGGACAGAGCCAGGTGCTTCCGGGCCAGCCGCGAACGGGTTCCCAGCGGTACCAAAAGACGAGAGACCGCAGGCTTCCCCGCTGCCCCAGCCGCTCTACGCTCGCCCGCGGGCGGGCCCCGAGGAGGTGGGGAAACGCGGGGAAACGGGGGCAGGGGCCCAGGAGTGCCTCCCGCCGCTCGCACACCCCACGAGCCTCCTCGGGCGTCCCCCAGACTGCGGCCAGGCCGTCAGGCGTGCGGGCGCCACCTGCACGCCCTTTGAAACAAACCAACTAGAATAACCTGTCACAACCTCATTTTCAAAAATAAATCCGTGCTGGCGTCAAGGCCTTCTGCGGCCGGGAGCGTGGGCTATTCAAATCCCGCGAGCTCTGGCCTGGGCCTTTGCCAACCCTCGCGACTGTATAATTTAATCTAATTGATCAATTAAATCCGAATAATTTTTAAACAAGCTGCAATAACAGTTATATAATTTCAGCACTACATATAATTTTCTTAACGACTTTACCAAAGGAAATTGCTCACTGGGGTTTGCTGGGTGCCTTGTGGAAACCGCCATCTCCCCGGAGGCCCCTGGCTTTGGGAGCAGGCTGTCCTCACGCTCACGGACCGGGGCAGAGGTCGCGGCCCCCCAGGGCGGAGGCAGCCTCCGGGCCGTCTGATTCAGTGGTCCCTCTGGGTCCCTCTCGGTGTCAAGTGCTGGGACGGGTTCGTCACCCGAGCGCATGGGGATCTGGCGGTTCTCCCACCTGCTCGGTGGAGGGAAGGCTCCGCCAGCCGAGCTCCCGGTGCGGCTGCGGTCAGCTGCGGTCAGTCAGCGGCGCCACTCCTCGTGTCTGCGGCCCAGGCTCCCCTGGAGCAGGCGCATGTTCCAAGGGTGCTCGCAGACAGCAAGGGAGGTGCGGAGACGCACAAGGGCTGCTCCCAGCTCCGCTGGCACCGAGGCGGCTCCCGCCCCCGCCGCTGGGATCCTGCGTCCAAGGGGGGATCCGCAGTGTGCCAGGCCACGGCCCGGAATGCAGGGGCCGTGCCTCCATCACCGGGGCTGGCAATCAACCCGAGGTTCCCTGGTTGCAGGCTGCAGACTCTGATCCAGAAGGACGTGAGCAGGAACTGTTTACTGGGAAGACTTGAGCAAGACAGAAGGGGGTGTAAGGAGCTAAGCTCGGCCAAGAGCCAGGAGCATCCTTGATGTGAGTTGGGGAGGCAACGGGGATGGAGGGACAGTGGCTTCAGGCTGTCCCCTCGGTTGAAGGATCATCCCCTTTCTCAGGCTCCAAGTACTCTGCACAGGAGCCAGATCCTAAGAAGAAAGAGGCTGGTTGGCTTCTCTTTTGAGGGCAGGAAACAGTGTCTGACCGGCCCCTCCAAGACCTCACACCCTGGGAAGAAATGACCCAGAAGAGGAGAGGGTGTGGCATTGAACGTCAGCGATACCTCACTGAAAAGAGAGACAAAGAGAGGGAGACGCAGACACAGAGTCAGAGAGAAAGAGAGAGACAGAGAGGCAGACAAACGGAGACAGAGACAGAGCTAGGGGCCCAGAGACAGAGAGGGCGGGTACAGTCTCCAGGAGCAGAGGAATAGGTATCATTGCACAAAGGACAAAGCCCCTTGAAAAGGCGCAGGCACCAGCCACCCGGACCCCTCACTGTCTGTGTCTCGTGCACACATGTTCCAGGTGAGCACACCGTCGGGGCCGCCGCAGCCGCTCGGAAGGCGGCTGTGTGCGTGGAGGGGAGCGGAGTCCCGTCGGCGGCCTCCTGCCCAGCCCCCAGCGGTGTCTGGAGGTGCCCCATTCTGGGGTGGGGGGACAGCTGGAGCCACCACGGCACGCGTCTGCCGGGCTGCGCTAGCCAGCGCCGTGCACGGCCAGCTGGCACACAGACGCGGGTGCCCTCACCGTGCTGGACCCTGGGCGTCCGAGGCCCGGGCTCCTCCCGAGGCTGGGGGTCAGAATCCGCCCGCCTCGCCTCCAGCTGCTGCTGGCTGGCAATCCTCCGAGTTTTCTGGCTTTTGATGCAAAGGAGAGGCCACCCCAACTTCTGCCCTGTCTTCATGCCGCGTTCTCCCTGTGTGTGTGTCTGTGATCAACTCTCCCCTTTCCATAAGGACACAGTGAATTTGGGCCCACTCCCATTTGAACTTGACTGATTATGTCAGCAAGGACTCTGAGCAAGGTCACGTTCTGAGGTCATGGGGGATTGGGAGGCCAACACACGTGCTAGGGGACACAATGTGACCTGTGATAACCAGTTAGGGGCTTGTGACATCGGGCAGGTCACGTAAGTTCTCCTGAATCCCTTTCCTTTTTTTTCTTTTAAGATTTTATTTATTTATTTGACAGAGAGCGAGAGATCACAAGGAGGCAGAGAGGCAGGCAGGGGGGTTGGGGAAGCAGGCTCCCCGCTGAGCAGAGAGCCGGATGCGGGCCTCGATCCCAGGACCCTGAGATCATGACCTGAGCCAAAGGCAGAAGCTTAACCCACCGAGCCACCCAGGCGCCCCCTTCTGAATCCCTTTCTTATCTGAGGAACGTCGCCTGCTGTGCTAGCTAAGGCTGTTGCGGGGTTTCAGGAATAAATGCCTCCGAATGAGACGAATAGGGCCTTCCCAGCAGAGGAGCTCAGCACCTACCGGCCATCACGGTCATCAGTCCGATCGAGGACCAGCCTCGCAGCTCCCGGCCAGCTGCGCAGCACCTCTGGGCTCCTCCTCCCCACCCATCCCTCCGTCAGGTGGTGGCCAAAGCCAGGGGAGGTGGCATTGCTCCCCTCCAGGCTCACGGGGGAGGGGTGGCTCCCTTTCCGGGGCTCTGTCTCCTCATTACCCTTTCAAGGGCCAGAGGGCTCAGAACACCTCGTGGTGAATTTTCCAAGATTTCTCCTTAAACGCAGACACAAGTTCTTCTGTTAATTCTCCATAGTGTAAGTGTTCCCACAGGCTGCAATTACAAGTTTCTGTGGAGCTGAGCTTTCCCAAACAAGCTCCATTTTCATTTGAATATCGGACATTTCGCACAGCGGTCTCTGTGCTCCCCACCCAGCCAGGGAGAGCTGGGTGCCCTCGGAACCCTGGGGCCCGGGAAGCCCGGCCTTGGAGATGGAGGACAAACGGACTGGGAGAGAGGTGGAGTCCTGGTAGAGACCTTGACCCACCTTCCTGTATGGGGGCAGAGGCCACGGGTCTTGCTCCCAAGGCCCCTTGGATTTTGTTCTGCCCATTCTCCCGTGCAACTTTGCTTCAGAGAAGTTTCAAATATTTCCAGCAGATCTGTTTTCTTTAGCCCACCAACACTTTCTTCCAAAATTTGAGTTATTTGTCAATTTTGCAAATCAGACTAATTTTTTTAAGGAGGCTCTGTGCCCAGAGCAGAGCTCAACGGGGGGCTCGAACTCATTACCTTGAGATCAAGAGTTGGATGCTCAACCAAATGAGCCACCCAGGGTGTCCCAGATTATTTCTTTTAAAAGGATTTGTGATGTCTCTAGAAGTACGGAGAAATATGGCCACAGATCGCTCTTGTTTCCTCATGGAAAGTGGAGGGTCCTGGGTAAGTACCACCCCTTCAGAAGGACGTGTGTGACGCAGCCTGCCACGTTTGCTGTGGGCCACATCAGGCATTCAGTCACCTCCCTGGCCTCTGCACTCTTAAGTGTAGAATCACTTTTTTAAACCCCTGACTCCTCTTCAAGTATTCTGTGCCAGGAACAAAGTGCAACCACCATCACCATCATCACCATCACCACCATCACCACTATCATCATCACATCACCACTATAACCATCATCACTATGACCATCATCACCATCACCACCATCATCATTACCATCATCACCATCACCATCACCACCATCACCATCATCACCATCACCATCATCACCACTATAACCATCATCACTATGACCATCATCACCATCACCACCATCATCACCATCACCACCATCACCATTACCACCATCATCATCATCACCACTATAACCATCATCACTATCACCACCATCACCACCATCACCACCACCACCATCACCATCACCATCATCACCATCATCATAACCACCATCACCACCACCATCACCACCATCACCACTATCATCACCATCACCACCATCACCACCATCATCACCATCACCATCACCACCATCACCATCATCACCACTATAACCATCATCACTATGACCATCATCACCGTCACCACCATCATCATTACCATCATCACCATCACCACCATCACCATCATCACTATCATCACCACCATCACCATCATCATCACCACCACCACCATCACCATCATCACCATCACCACCATCACCACTATAACCATCATCACTATCACCACCATCACCATCATCACTATCATCACCACCGTCACCATCATCACCATCATCATCACCATCACCACCATCACCACTATCATCATTATTACCATCACCATCATCACCACCACCATCACCATCACCATCATCACCATCACCATCACCATCATCACCATCACCACTATCACTATCATTACCATCATCACCTCCATCACTGCACCTACATGTATGTAAACACACATACATCCTCTTTCTCTCTTTCGTCAGATTCATTTCTTTAACTCTGACCCATATGGGAGCTCTCACTGCATCCAAGTGTTCTTGGCCTCTACAAGTACAAGTACACCTGGATCAGAGCTGGTAAACATGGCAGTGGGCGAAGGTGAGGTTGGGACCCTGTGTTAAGAACATGCACCTTGCACGGCGCTGAAGAAGATGCATTGGTGAAACGAGCATGCAGTGTGACCCAGGCCCGCAGCTAGCTGTGGAAGGACACGCATGCCATTCGTCTCTATGACAGCTGTCTGTTACTTGGCTGGGCCAGCACCCATTTTTCCTCCTCATACAACTCTTCCCCAGGATTTCTTTGAGGAACCGCCTCTTCTAAATCTATTAATTGATGGGAGGGAGCCCCTACTCCCAGATTCAGAAATAGTCCATGACTTGGTGGCCAGTTAGCATCTTCCCATGCCTCTGGTCCAAGGGTTGGTTTGGAGTTGGACACATGGCCCAACACAACAACAGAACTCAATTCTTTGGATTTTGTTTTGTGGAAGACTGGCAAATGGTGCTCTCTTCCCACGAGGCTTGCACACCTGGTGGGACACGGGCGAGGAGCTGACGGGTTCACCTTTACTGGCAGCCGCGGCCCAGCGGAGAATGAAGAGCTCAGCAGAGGAAGGACAGAGGGAGGGACCCTAGGAAGCATGTGAACCTCTGAACTCAGTTGTGCCTAAATCCAGCTTCGCGACCAATGACTCTGCTCTTTCTGCCATTTTCAGTTGGGTTTCTGTCACTTATAATCAGAATAGTCTTGGCATATTCATATTCATTTCTTTTCCTGGAAGATGTTTCTGGAAATGTCCCAGCCCTGCCTAGCCTCTGCAGGGCTCAGAGGTCACTGTATCCTCTCAGCTTCAATTCCCTTCTCCAAGAAATATTAGGGAAGCGCACCTACGTCCAGGAGGAAACACTGTCCACCGCGCGGCCTCCTCAGCTCCAGTGGGCGGGGGCCCCTCCGGGTGCGGCTCTGCCCGGCCCCCACCCCCGGCTCTGCGCCGGGCCCTCTGGTTGGGGTTCCAGGGCACCATGATGAGTGTGCTCTGCCTGCCCCGTGCCCATCGCACCCACCCAAGCACAGCCAGGCCCTCCGGGGACAGACTGCCTAGGGTACCCGCGCCTTGAGAGTTAAGGCCTGGCCTCCTGACACAACCCTCCAGGCAGGCACAAGAGGCGCCCCAAGGAACATCCTGGCCCCTCTGCCCGGGGAGTCGTGCAAAGACCACCCCAGCCGTGGGTGAGCAAGTCCCCCAGGCTCCTGCAGGCTCCCGAGGGCGTGGGTGCGGCGAGACGTGTGGGCCCCATGCCACCTCCGGCCCCTTCTGCCGGGGAGCCTGGCCACTCTCTTCCCTCAGCTCAAGTGACCAAGATGCCCTCTCCAGATGGCTTTGGCTTTCCCTGTCGCTTCGGAAGTGCTGGTCCCAGGTCCTCACTCGCTAGCTGTGTGATCCTGGACAAGCGTCAGATTTTCACATCTGCAAAATGGGCATGAAAATCTAAGGGTGAAAATTTGAGAGAGAGCGAATTTGGCCTGCTTCGCACAGTCCACACACACGGGCTGTGACGAGCGCGCCGACACACGTGTGTGCAGAACAAGGGCCTGCACGTGGATCTCTGTCAGGTCCAGATCGCCCCGTGATGAACAAGGCAGAGGCGGCAGTGATACCGAAGATAAAACTGATTCCTGAAGACTGACCCACCTGCGGACCCTGCGAATAATCAGAAACAGGTGGGAAAAGAGCCGGAATGTTCCGCCCCTGTGCAGGGCTCCTCTTGTCACCCCGTAACCCAGACCCCAGACCCCAGCCGCCTGCCAGGTCTGAGTCCCCAGCCAAGGGCCGCGGGGACCCCTGGACAGCTGCTCCCTCTTTCCTCCTCCCCTGTCCACGCTTCTCCCCAGGGCCCAGCACTATGCTCTCCGGGCACCAGAGACGCTGGAGGCGATCGGGGGCCTTGATTGAACAAGGGCCGCATGTTCCTTCCCAAACCGTTTGTCAAGCGAGTGAATGTCGAGTGAATGTAAATCTCCTCTCTTCCTGCCAATGCTTCCCATGCGCAGCATCTCCCGTGCCGTGGGTCCGAAAGCTGCCTTTCCGGCCTCCCCCAGGGCAAGAGGGAAGGAGAAGGAGAGGCAGGAAGAGAAAAAAACACATGAATGGGAGAAGAATGTGAATCTAAAGCAGGTTTGGGGCTTCAGAGCCCGTGTTCCCCTTGCACTGTGTCTACCCCCGAGAATGACTCAGGATTGTGGCAAACAGCATTAAATCTGGCTTCCCCCGCGAGAGGCAGTCCTCCTCTGGGTCTGTGGCCCCGCCTACCAGCGGTGATCAGACGGGGATCCTGAATGGGGCCAGGAAGCAGCCCAGGCTCAGTTCTAAGCCTGTCTCCCCTCTCCAGACAGCCACGAAGGTCCCAGATGGCACCCACGGGCGGCTGCGACACCGCACTCGGAAACATGGGCCCTATGAGCTCACTGGCGGCACGGCTTCCCTTTGCCACGTCTCAAATGTCTCCTCGAAAGCGTGACCAGATGTTCCCAGAACCTGCCGATTGCTCCTATCAACCCGATAAACCTCCCAGGTGTGCAATGCTGCATGCTCAGGGCTGAGTGGAGACGAGCTTGGGGCCCAGCCAGCTCACACCCAGGGCGGTGAAGGGACGGGGCTTGTGGTCCAGCTCTGAGCATCAGCCCAGCATCTGGTAAGAAATGAACCCACGGGGCGCCTGGGTGGCTCAGTGGTTTAAAGCCTCTGCTTTCGGCTCAGGTCATGATCTCAGCGTCCCGGGATCGAAGCCCACATCGGGCTCTCTGCTCAGCGGGGAGCCTGCTTCCTCCTCTCCCTGTCTCTCTGCCTACTTGTGATCTCTCTCTCTGTGTCAAATAAATAAAATCTTTAAAAAAAAGAAAGAAATGAACCCACGATGTGTGCAGGTGAGCTGCAGAGCTAGGCAGAGCCCACCTTCTCCCCTCTTCCACCTGGACACACAGCTGGACTACATTTCCCAGACTCCCCAGCAACAAGGTGCATCCATGTGACTGAGTTCTGACCAATGGCGTGGGAGCAGAAAAGATAGGCCTCCCTCCCAGGCCCAGATCTGATCCCCACTCTATCCCGGCCCCGTCCCCAGGCTCCGCTGAGTGGAGAGGCTCTCGGGGCTGGGAGGAGGGACAGAGCCACGGGATTCAGAGGGGCCTGGATCGACCCTGCTCCTGCCAACCAGCCCCTGATGACCTACATTGAATAGTGGCATGAGATTCTAATCCTGAAAGTAAACATTTTCTGTATTAAGCCCCTGAGATTTCATAGTTGTATCTATGTGGTTGGTTATCTGTGGCAAATAACAGAAAACCCAACATGAAGAGGCGTGAGCAGAATACACAGGATTTATTAGCTCCTGTAACTGGGAATGAGGGGCAGGCAAGGTCCAGGTATGGCTTGATCAGGGCTCCAAAGCAGCCCAGGAAGCGAGTGGCTGTCTCCGTGTAACCCTCCAGGCTGGCTCGGAGTCGGCCAAGCACCTGTCCGCGGGGGGCCGAGGGGGCGCCTGGCCACGCCCAGTGGGGGCCGTCCGCAGAGTTCTCTGTGTGTCTGGAGGGGTCGCACATCAAGGGGAGTGTGTTCCCACTGTCCCGGCTGAGGCACTCCGACCCCTCAGCTCAGGGTCACAGGGCAGCAGAGGTGTGGAGCAGCAGCTGAAGGCCAGTCCCTGGACAATCGTGGGGGCACGGCTGCTGGTTCCCGGGACCAGGGAACACAGACACAGTGGGAGGGACTGTGGGAGAATGGCATGTGGGGTGCACACGGCGCATGACTCTTCTCCTCTGGGGCCCTACGCTTTCGGGAAACGCTGGTGGCCTCCACATCCACAGTCATCCCCGCCAGCTGACCCAGCGTGGCCTGCGTCTGCCCTGAGATTTCTGCTCCGGGGAGGACGGCGGGGGACAGGCCCTGGGCGCACGTCCGCGGGAGCGCCCCCTGCAGGAGGGAGCTAAGTGCTGGGACGCCAGACCCCCCGCTGGAGGAGCCCTCCTGCCCTGGACGCTTCCATCACAGCCCCCCTCTGCCGGCCGGTTCGTGGCTTTTCCAGTGCTCGGGGCCAATGGACCATGAACGCTCCAGGCCGGTTCCACAGACAGCGTTTCTCCTTCTCTGCTGTGATCAGATTTCAGATTTACGTCGTGAAGCCGGCTTGTGAGCCTTCGTGGCTCGGAGCCATGCTGGGGGGAACAGGCCCCCGAGGGCGTGTGGGGCCGGGCCCGCCCTGAACGAGTCCCCGAGGTCCGGCCTCGAGATCCTACCCAGGACCCCCCTCCTCCCTGACGCGCCCCAAATCTACCCTCAACTAGAAATGTGCTGGCGACCCTCCCGACGCAGACAGCAGACGCGCTCGGTCTCATATGAATCTTCTCCACCTCTTAGAAACGTAGCTTTGGAAACGGTGGCTAGTTTCAGGGTCTCCAACGCACAGTCACTCTGTGAAAACAGAGTCGCCTTCCGTGGTCTGGTCTCCCCAGTCACCGAAACGCAGATGGAGGCTCCCCTCCCCTCTGGGCCCCGCGGAGCCCCCACTGCCCGACGCTCAGGGACCTGCACGGCCCGCCCACGGCGACCTCACCCCCTTCAAGCAGGGGTGAGCACGCCCGGCACGGGCACCTGCCCGCATCCTACTTCGTGCCCGCAGCAGACAGAAACGCTGGCGACTTGCGTCTCTGGCCCTTCCCTCCTTTCGTCAGACTCTTGGGGAAACGTTTGGAGCCGAGGAGAGTGACTCACGCAGCTTCTGTTTGGCACGGCAGGTTCCAACTTCCAAGGGATTCGGTGCAGCCCCGCCATCTGGAACGTTCTGACTCCGATCCGTCGGTGTTTACTTTCTAAAACTTTGCCTTCCTGCGGCCTGAGATGGGGAGCAACTGTGTGTGGAAAATATGTGCTTCCTTTCATATGTTGCTGTGACACATGACAGCTTGCCTTCAGTCTTTTAAAAAACACAAGCCAAAAAAAGAAGGAAGGAAGGAAAGACGCGCCTTGCCAAGTGCTTTCCTCCTGGAGGAGAGACCCCGGGGATTCTGGAAGAGCGGAAACGGTTCCGAAAGGTGGAGACGGCTGCCGGCCGCCAGCCTCCGGGGGCCCGACGGGCGAAGAGGAAGGTCCCGGGAGCGCCATCGAGGAGGAAGCACGTCACCTTGTACAGGGCCAGGCGGGCCCCGGCCAGCAGGAGCCACGCGCATCTGCCTGGGCGGCTCTGAGATGTGGGGCTGGGGGAGGGGCGGCCAAGGGCGAGGCCCTGGGAGTCCTGCGAGGGGACAGTGGGGTCTCGGCGCCACGCTGACCCCCAGCCCCACGTCTGTCCGGGTTCTTGGTGGTAAGTGGTGGTAACCCAGTTAGAACTCGCTTCTTAGAAGCCGTAGCTTCAACTCATGAAGCCTGACTTAGCAGAAAGGCCCGTGAGTCTCCGGGTGCGTCTCGCCAAGCCCCTCTCTCCAACTCACCCCTGGCTTTCTGGTCTCCCTGGCTCCCTCCACGCCAAGGCTCCAGACCCACACTCTGTAAGGCTTGGTCTCTGGGGCTGCGCCTCCTCCAGACTGCCCCTCTCAGTCCCCTCCCCTCCCCCCGGCGATGGAGCCCAAGGGTCCACGGCTGCCAGGCAAAGACTACATTTCCCAGACTGCCTTGCAGTGAGGTGTGACCATGTGACACATCCTGGCCAATCAGCTGGGATGAGGGTGATGCCCACATGGCCAGTGGGATGTCCTCGCTTCCCAGGTGGGAAGCCATCCTTAGGACCACACAGGTGCAGAGTGGGGGAGAAGACACACCCAACAAAGGAAGCTGGACGTTGTGGGGCAGACCTCTCCCCATCAGAGATCTCGCTCAGGCCACGGCTGATCTGAGAAATGTCCCAGCTGGGCACAGACGAGCCTGAGAACAGTCCCCTGAGCATCCATCAGCCTAGGTCTGCGTCTCTCACCAAGTTTGCAGAAATGTGATCCTGGGACCACCTGATGAGTGTCTTTCCTTCCTGCTGGACTGGAAGGCCCCCGAAAACCCAACTGCACACCCCGCCCACCACCATATCTCCAGGTACCGGCGTTTGTTGAATGAATGATGGAGGGGTACGCGGGCAGACAGCCCACTCAGACGCGGGCGAAACAGACTGGCTCTCTGTGGTTCCTGCAGCGGGCCATGGTCCCAAAGCAAGGATTTGCCCCCAGATCGGAGCAGTCCGCAGGGTAGAGCGAAGCTTCTGTCTGTGGTCTTGACACTGTACCAGAGACACGGCCATCTTTAATTCAACCTAAATTGCCCACATGGAGAAGCCAGGAAGCTGGGCTTCAAGGAAGGATTCATCAGCCAGGACATCTCCTGTGTCAACTTGGACAAAGCGGTTTAATTGTTCCCATTATCTGTGAGCGTTTATTATCCTGGCTATTGATCTTCTCTTTTAATGAAGCCCATAATTAAGCGACCAGGAGGTTTGCCTGATCCTAATGAATACGCTCCCAGGCCTGGCTCAGCCAGAGAGTCCCGATGGCCGGGAAGGAGAATCACCATCTCCTTGCTGCTCCTGACCTCTGCTGGTCCTTGGCTGGCAGAGGGACGAAGGCGGAGGGAGCCCCCAGGCTGTCCTGGGGACACTGTCATCAGGGGGCATCGGGAAGGAGTAGAACTGTTGGGAAGGAGTAGAACAGAGAGGTGGGACAGGCTCTTCTTCCCCTGGTGTCCCGTGAGGGGAGGCTGGCTGCAGCTTCCAGACCCAGGTCGCAGCAGTGACCATCTCTCAGCTCGGGAATCTCGTCCTCCCTTGTTTCCGGCGACTCCTCACTCACGCGCCTGACCTTGTCCCTTGTGTGACAGACTCCTGCTTCTTTTGCCCAGTGAGAACCCAGTGAGTGTCCCTCTGTTGTGACAGCAGCCAGCTTTCCCTGGGAGGTGGCTCCCATCCTCGGTGTCCCCTTCTCTGTGCCCAGGGTGGGGCCCAGGGATGGCCAGGACGGGGGACATGACCCGGCCAGGCAAGGTCAGGTGTGATCAGCGTCTCTGCAGCCGCTATGGAGAGAGGCTTTCAGGGGCCGCCTCCCCAAGAGAGCCTGCCGGCGGAGGGAGCCAGCCCAGGAGAGGGCAGGGCCGAGAGCTGGGGTGAGAAGACCCCTGAGAGCAGGGCTCTGCACCTGAAGAAAGTGCAGCCTGAAGCTCTGGCTGTCCAAACCATCAGGGGCCTGAGCCCTTTTGGGCTGGACCCAGTCTGGGCTGAGCTGCTCTCCGTTAGGTAGAAATAGGGTTCACGTTGGCCACGGATTTCCCGCCCCTGAGAGCACAGCAAGGGGAGAGGTCCGTTCACAGGGCGGACCCGGCTCCGGAAGCGGGCGGAGGGCAGAGGTGATGCCACTGCGCGTGGCCCCCTGACGCCCATGCCCAGCCAGTGGCCCCAGACTGTGCTGCTGTGCTCGTTCCAGACGACGACCAGGAGATGCCCCCCAGCCTCCCAGTGTGCCCGGCCTGGGGACAGGGCCGAGGCGGGGATGCCCCAGCTGTGCCCTGAGCCTCCCTGTTGCACAGGATGCTTCCCCTCCCTGCTCTCTCCCCATCTTCTCATTCCGGACTCTTAAAGCAGATCATCTTCCATGTCTGAAAAGTGGGCCCAGAAGGGACCGTTCTCCCAGAACAGCCCCCACCCGTCCCCCCACCCAGGCTTCCGTACTGGAGGTCCTAGGTTCCACACACTTGCCGCCACTTCCTCCCAACGAGGCGCCTTGAGCACACACTGCCTGAAGGCCACCCTGTCCTACCAGCCCCTGGGCCTCAGGAGCCTGCAAACTTACTCCCTTCACAACTAGAGGCCAGGAATGATTCCTTCTAGCAGAGGTGGCCTAGCCTGAGCTGGCCTGATCTGTCCACCTGCACAGAAAGCTTCTCTTCTCGCAAGTGGGACGGTCCCCTTGGGCAGACGTCCTGTCGCACGATGTGCGGGTAGAGGCAGCCACAGTGACAGCGAGGGCAGGACATTTGGCCAGATCACCTTGGGGACAGCTCCAACAGAGCCTCCAAGTCTAGACCACGGACACCCCAAGTGCCCCGCGGGATGTAGCCAGGAAACACTGCCCCCTCCACGCACCCGTTCTACATTCGCTCCTCCATGCTCCCCACGGAGGCTCCCTGCTGTAAGAGCTGGTGCATCAGTTTAAGACGCTTCTGCAAATTGCGAGACAAATACAGGATTCCTCCCTTCCTCAAATTACGGATAATTACACCTGGACTAAGCGTAATAATTACAGACGGAGTCCTGTTGATGCAACTGTCAGGTATGATGTTTACTCAGCAAAGCCCGCCCTGCCTCCGAGGAGGAGGAGGCACGTTGGAGCCGCAGAAGAGAACAATAAGATCGCCCCCGAAATATTTCTGTGCCCCGCCTCTGCAGGAGAGAGCTTAGTCTGTGACAGTTTCTCTCTGTCGGGAAGGGCTGGCTGCTCCACCTGCCAAGGCTGCTTCCTGACAGGGGCGCTGCAGGAAGGGCGCCTGGTGGGGGCACCCTGTGGGGTGGGGGCGCTGTGACTCCAGGCAGAGCCCCCCCCCCAGACCCCGGCGGTGGACCCGATGCTGGCTCTGCTCCTGGGAGGCTGCGTGTCCCTGGGAGTGACCTGGTTCACACCTCCGTGTGCCAGTTTCCTCTTTGGTTCAGTAACGCCACCTTCCTCGTGGGGCTTTACAAACACGGAGTTAGTACTTGCACAGGACACGGGTAAGGCAGCAAAGCTTTTCTGTATGACGCCAACCTGGTGGAGACACCCCTTTGTCCAGACCCACGGAATGCACACAGCAGGATGGAGCCTGATCATTGGTGTAATATTGTGTAATATTGTTCCATCGGTTGTAACAAACCTGCCACGCTAATACCAGATGTTAATTAGAGGAAAACTTATTCGAGGTGGAGCGGGGTGCATGGGGGAACTCTGTACTTTCTGCTCAATTTTCTGTAATCCTAAAACTGCTCTAAAAGAACCCCAAATCTATTACTTTTTAAAATAAATCCAAAAATGTGAATTTCATTTACTCACTGCAGTTCCTCCCACACTGGTCTCCCCACTTCATGTCTCATGGCCCCTTCCCACCTGGTCCCTTTCAATGGATAGCTTGGTTCCATGCTCTGTCCCATTCTGGATTTTCCCCAATGTGTGTGGGCCAGTGAAGCCAAAGCGGACCTCTCCTGGAGACATCTGGGAAGGCTGTTTTTTGTTTTTGCTTTGTTTTTGTTTTTGTTTTCTGACTTAAGTGTTGCCTCTTCCTCCTGTTTGGAATGTAGATGTAATGCTTGGAGGTACAGCAGCCGCTTTGTGCCCATGAGGTCAAAAAGAACTACACTAAAGATAATGGGGCAGGAAGTGAGTCTGAGGTCTCAGGGACATCCTCAAGCAGTTGTTTGAATGTTATACTACCTATTTGTCCTCCTTGGCTTAACCTGCTATAGTCAGCTTTTTGTTAGATGCAGTTGAACATAATCCCAAGTTATGTGTACTGCCTTTGGGACTGGCCCCCTCGAGTCTACACAGCATGGTACACAGGCAGATGGCCTTGTGACCACGCCTTGGCCTCAGTGCCCCAGCCCCTGATCAGCAGCCAGGTCAGTGCCAAAGAACCCCCATGACATGGGCTTTCAACCAAGTAACGGGATTGCTGAGTAATCAAGACTCGATGGAAGTAAAAGACAGATGTTCTACAGCAGGACTTCTCCAGAGAGCTGGGGCATAAGGGAGTACCGGAGCAGGTCCTCAGGACAGGTGTTAGTCCCTATGCGAAGGGAGGGAGCCACTCATTCCAGCTGGACCTGGAAAGCCCCCACTCAGCCTGGAGATGCGTGGCCAACCACCAGTGTCATCCAGGAAGGCCCGAGACAGAGCTGGTGAGTGGGTCTGTGCCCGAGACACATGCAGATACTGGGGGCCTGGGCACAAGGCGGATGCAGAGATGAGAGGGAGCCTGACTGTGGGCACTGGGTCTGTGTGGCTGTGCCAGCAGGTGGGCATGCAGTCCCACTTCTTAATTTGCTTGATTTCGACAAAAAGGAACTTTTGCATTTTCTGGGAACATTTGTGCCTCCCAGCCACCCTGCTGGGCCCAGAAGCCCAGTGACATCACGGGAACAGCCCTCTCTCTTTCTCAGAAGAAATGTCTTCTTTCAGAGCCAGCTCGTGGGGGGCCAGACCTTGAGGCTCTGAGGCCAGTTCTGCAAAAATGACTTCAAGAAGCCATCTTTGAACCAGACTCGGAAGGTGCTGCCAGCGGGAAGGGTGTAGACGTCCCGTGTCCCTCATGCAGGAGGGATGGGAGGGGGGCCTCCCGAGGTCATGAGCAAGTGGCAGCTGAAAGCTCCTTGCCCGTCACTGGCTGTGTGGAAAGGCTGTTGGGAAGGGAATTCCCATCTTACATGAGCCTTTCCCGGAAAATGAGGAGGGAGCTCTCTCCAGCCCCCCAGCCAGGCCAGCGCCACCTCGATGGTGACCTGGACAAGGTGATGAAACCACGCAGCTTTCTGGATGATAAGCCCGAACTCTGGAGGAAACGCTCTCCACGCCGGGACCCATCTGAATGTACTCCGAAGCAGAAACCCAACTGAAAAGCAGCTAAAGGATGGGGGAGTCATGGTCTCTCATCCATAACCACGAAAGCAGGCTGGCTGAGGGTGGGCTGAGGGAGGATGGGGAGCGTTTCTCTGGGGAGCCTGCGGCCCATCCCTGGGTGTCACCGTCAGAAACCTCGGGGAGCCCCTCCTTTCCTCCTGCCCCTTCTCAAGAACACAGACAGTCTCCCAGCAGCCCCTGGAGGTCTCTGCCTGAGCCCCATCAGCCAGGCTGGGTGGCCTGCTGGGTCGGGGGCCCCCGGTCATTGGCACAGCTGACCGTGTTGCAGGATCGGCTGCCCCGGACTGAGAATCACCCAGCGCTGGGGAGGGCCTGCCTCCCTGACTGCATTGCTGCTGCCTGAAGCCCGAACAAAATTGGGGTTTGGTTCGCCCTGGAGGAGGTTGCCTGGCAACCAATAGCACCAGCCACCTTCTCACTCACCGCCGTCCTCTTGGCTGGACGCAGCCTCAGAGGTGCGAGGGCAGGAGGCGAGGGCCCCGGGCCAGTCCAGGGTGCCCAGGGCGGCTCGGGGGCTGCACCAGGAGAGCAGGCGGCCACTCCCGAGAACGCCATCCTGGGCGCCCAGGGCCCAAGCCCGTGTAGCCTGGCGCCGTCACTCATCACTCTGTTCCCAAACAGCAGAATGTGCGTGAGCCCCCCGGGGCGGATCCCTGGGGAGGCTCCTGTCTTCCTTGCACGTGGGTCCTCCCGAGTCCCACCCTCTGCAGCCAAGAAGCATGAGGCTGGGCCCAGGGCCGGGCCAACAGGAGAGGGGTGTCTTGTTTACTCTGATCTGCCTAGATTATGTCAAGGTTCGGTGAGAGAAGGTTCCCTCAGCAAATACCTGCTGGACGGGTGCACGCACATGCACACCAAACATGCGCACTCGTGCATACATGCACACAGCACAACACACATGTACGCAGCACAACACACTCATGCATATGTACGTCACACATGCACACACAGTCCAAACATGCATGCCCATACACACGTGCACATGTGCACATGTACATCACACACGCACACCAAACATGCACACTTGTGCATGCATACACACATCACACGTGTGTGTACACCAGACATGCACAGTCATGCACATGTGCACACATGCACACACACCAAACATGCACACTTGTACACACATGCAATATACATCACACACATGCACATGTGCACATTTACATCACACATGTATACACCAAACATGCACACTCGTGCACATCTCACACATGTGCACACTAGACATGCACACTCGTGCACTCGTGCACACATCACACATGTGCACACACCAAACATGCACACTTGTACACACATGCACATGTACATCACACGTGCACACGTACATCACTCATGCACACTCATGCATATATCACACGTGCACGCACACTCGTGCACATGTGCACACACCACGCATGCACACACACATGCACACACACCACGCACCTTTGTGTGCATGTGCACATGTACATTACACACACCAAACATGCACACTTGTGCACACATACGTGCATACACACGTACACACTCGCACGCTTATAAACATCCATCACCCACACGCATGTGTGTGCACACAGCACACATGCCACCAACATTTAAATCCAGACTCACACAAGAAGAAGCTAATTTATGTTTCCAATTATAAATATAATTACATTTCTGAATACATTAGCATGACTCTTCTCAAATGCATGACTCGCCGTGTGGCAAACAGAGATGAGATTCATGATTGCAGATGAGCCCGCGCTGAGAATTTTAATTTTTATTTTACTTGAAATTCAACCCCAAATAATAACAGTGCCGCTTGGATGGAACACATTTCCACATCCAATTAAAAGAGAAGCGATCGCTCTTAGCAGGACCCCTGAGGCAGTGGGACTAGAGGCTGAGCGATGGAGCCACAGGGAAGGACAAGGTCTTCAGAGGCCACCCCCTCGGGGAGACATCGCAGAGGATGGAAAGGGGTGGTTGTCAGGGAGGGCACACGGACATGCGGCCCCAGGGGACGGACCTGTGGCAGGCCCACGGTAGAGCAGGGCTCAGGACACGTTTCTGGGCTCAGGCGTGACCACCAGCACCCTGGGAGGTTGAGGGAGGAGACAGCTGGTGGCGCCTGGGCTTTCAAGGCCACTCCACCGGCCACGGGAACACAGAGCTGGCTTTGAGGACACCCTAGAGCCTTACCCCAGTAGGAAGTCATGACCACATCCTGTGGCTCGCAGACTCGTGGCCACTGGCTATGAGGACACACTGTCTGTGGGGCGTGGAGGATGGGGCGGCTGGCTTGCAGGCCAGTGTGCTTCTTCCCCACTGCCCACTGCCCCCTTTCGCTTGGCCCTGGACTCCCCCAGGCTGTGTGGGGATGCAGGGACAGGAGGGCGGCCCCGGCCAGAGTGAGTCTCCGTGCGTGCAGACAGAGCGGTGCAGGCCCATGTGCCCGGAGCTGCCAGCGCCGCCCCGGGGGAGACAGCAGGACACGTGCCGTCCGGGAAGCGGGGACCGCACGCACGGGCATCTTCCCCCGCTCTCTGCTTCCCTCCCGGGATCCCAGCCTCCTCCGGCCTCTATCTCTGCGCTGTTCATCTTACGTCTCAAGCTGGCGAGGCCACGGTGCCCAGCGTTGCCTCAAAACCAGCATAAATGTTGCTGGTACTTTCCAGATGCGAGGACACTTTTTAAATCAGAGTAAAATATGCACAATGTAAAATTTTACCATCTTAGCCATTTTAAGCATTCAGTTCAGGGGTATTAAGTACATTCACACCATTGTCAGCTGCCGCCGGCGTCCACCTCCAGAACTTTCTCATCTTCCCAAACCAACGCTCTGTCCCCGCTAAACACGGCCCCCACCGGGCCCCTGGCCCCCACCATCTGCTCTGTCTCTAGGAGCCCGACGGCCCTGGCGCCCCCGGGCAGGCGGGATCACGCAGGGTCTGGTTATGACCGGCTCACTGCCCTCAGCAAAGTGTCCTTGAGCTTCATCCACGCTGCGCCCAGTGTCAGGAGTCCCTTCCTTCTGAGGCTGAACGGTGACCCACTGTGTGCATGCCCCACATTTCGTTCACCCTTTGTCCACAGGGGTGCAAATATAAGCTATCTGAGCATCTTCTCAAGTCCTTACTGTCCATTGTACGTCTTCTTTGGAGAAATGTCTATTCAAGTCCTTAGTCTATTTTTGAATCAAAATTGGGAGTTTTTGTTGTTGTTAGGTTTTAGGAATTCTTTCTATATTCCAGATGTCAATCCCTTATCAGATGTGTGATGGGAAAATATTTTCTCCCACTCTGGGGGGTCCCTTTTCACTCTCTTGATGGTGTCCTCTGACGCACAGAACGGTTTTGTCTTTGTGAAGTCCTACTCGGTGTCATAGCAAATCCAATGTCACGAAGCTTTTCCCCTGTGTTTTCTTCTCAGGGCTTTATGGTTTTACATTTAAAACCTTCCATTTAAGTCTTTGATCTACTTGGGGTTAATTTTTGTATACGATGTCTGGCAAGGACCCCGCTTTTCTCTTGAGCGTGGGGAGACCCAGCTGCCCAGTGCGCCTTGTGGAAAAGACCGCCCTTCCCCTGCAGAATGGTATCGGCACCCTTGTCAAACACATTCCGGCCATGAAGTGAGGATTCATTTCTGGGCTATTCCGATGGAATAGCTTTGTAGTAAGTTCTGAAATCAGGAAGTGTGAGACCCCTCCCCAGGTTTGTTCTTCTTCAAGAGTTTTGTGGCCCATTCAGGGTCTATGGAGGTTCCGTAGGAATTGTAGAAGAGAGTTTTCTATTTCTGGAGGGAAAAGTGACTAACATTTAACTCAGTAGACAGAGTAAAACAGGTTAGCCTCCAGAATGTGGGTGGGCCTCGCCTGGTCAGTTGAAGGTTGAAAGGCGGGGGGGAAGACTGAGGTCCCCAGGGGGAGGGAACTGTGCCTACAGACTCAAGACGCATCGGCTCTTCCCCGGGCCTCCATCCTGCCTCCATCCCTGCAGATTTGGGATTGGCTCCTCCACAACTGTGCACACATGTCCTCTGGTGCTGTTTCTCTGGTGGACTCTGACAAGGCACCGGTGGACCCAACCATGAGTGAGGTGTGCGGTGTATGCTGGGGGCACCAGGAGGCTGTTGGGAGGGTTGATTGTGGGGAGACCCTGATGTCCCCAGCGCCTGCCTGCTCCCTGGAGGAGGGGGGAGGGGGAGGAGGGAGGCGGAGAGTGAGGGGGACAGAGTGAGGGAGGTGAGGAGTGAGGACTGGAGAAGGGAGGGGGAGAGAGGGA
>LNAC01001277.1:126367-139219 GCA_002007465.1 Ailurus styani
CCCCCGCTGCCCGCTGGCGCCGAGCTCCGGCCTCGGGGACCCGCGGAGGCCCCCGTCGCTGGAGCCCCGGGCCGGGGGGTTTGCCGCGGCCGCCTGAGCCCGCGTGGCCGGACGATCCCTGACGGACTCGGGGGACAGAGAGGTCATCTGGCCGCGCACCGCTCGCCCAGCAAGGAGCAGACGAAGGGACCCCGAGCGTCGGGATCCACGCAGAGGACGAGGGCGCTACGCAGGGCCGCCCGTGTCGGTACTGCCCGCCGATCCCTGTGAGAGGCCCGGGGGCGGCGACCGGAGCCTCTTCGGGGGGACCTTGGCCGTGAGCCGCAAAGGGCGTGACAGCCAAGGCCCCGGGGGATCTGAGCACCGTCGATCCCCATCTCGGGGCCCAGGAGCACGGTCCTCCCTCCGCGGCCTCCCCGAGGAGACACGGCCTGTGTGCTGGACACGGACAGCCCATCAACAACCAAACCCGTCCGGTCCCGACAAGAGCTCCGCACCTGCTGGGAGGCCCACGCGCCCGGGTACAGCCGCGGGTGTCTGCAGGCCGCTCCCGTGTTCAGCCACGTCCTCGGGGCAGCCGGTGTCTCGCTCACCCCTGCAGCTCCGAAGTCGAGCGCTGTGGGGTCGGACACGGCAGGGACCCTCCGAGCTGCAGGGGGCCGGCCGAGCTCCGAGCCCGAGGTGCGAACACATGGCTGGCATGCTCGGTCCCCCAGAAATGCCGCAGGGAATCACCGCACCCGGGAGGCCCTGGAACGGAAAGACGCTGCTTTCTCAGTTCTGGGGCCACGAGTCTGAGATGTAGGCCGGGCCACGGTCCCTCTAGAGCCTCCTGGGGAGGGGTCCTTCCTGCCTGTCCCTGACTCTGGGGGCTCCCGGCGTCTTGGACCCGTGGCCACGTCCCTCCCACCTCTGCCTCGGTCCCCACACGGCCTCCCCCTGCATGTCTGCATCTTAGGAATGCCAGTTGTCAGATTTTGGGTCCCCGTGGATAACCCAGGATGACCTCATTTCACGACCCCTAACGCGATCATATCTGCAAAGATCTCCGAATAAGGCCACACCCGCAGGTACTCAGGACTAGGACTCGGACCTCTCTTTTTGGGGGACACGATTCAACCCACTGCGCCGACCCTCAGTTTAGCGTGACCGTACTTGATCCGTCGAACTCAGGGAGCTCCCGGCTGCCCCCGTGTCGTGCACAGGGACAAGAGGACCTGGAGTCGACAGGGAGGGGGCGCCCGCCCCAGGTCCGCCCAAGGGGCGATGATACCCCACCGTCCAGGAAGACGCACAGGGTAGCACCCCCGCCATCCCGCAGGCCAGGCTCAGGCAGAGACGCCGGGGGGAGCCCTACTTCGTGCAGGCACTGCCGGCAAGCTGGGACCCTCAGCACATCTTCTGGGAAAGGGGAAGCTCAGTGCCCGTCTCTCTCCACGGGACACGGATGGTTTTCGGGAAGAACGACGCACAACCTGCGGCTCGGGGCAGGGAGACAGCGGCCGCCTCCCCAGACCGCCGTCAGGTTCACGACGAGAACGCTATGTGCGCAGGACGGTGCAAACCTCCACGGCACCTCCACTGCAGCCACACCGGGCTCCCCACGCGGACGTGCCCCCGCCGTCGACAACCGGAACACCGGACCAGACCGCTGTCTCCAGACCTGAAGCCGCGGGCACTGAACGCGGCCCGGGGAGCTCCCCCCACGCACAACTGTCTCCCTGAGCTGAGATGGCGGAGCACCGAGGTCACGGACACACAAGGCGCAAGGAGAGTGTCAGAGGGGGAGTGTGAGCTCCGGAAACCTTCACAGGGTCCCCCGAGTCTGGCTGGGGCGGGCGATGAGCGTCTGCGGGGACCCGCCGGGCTGAGCCAGGGGGAGCGGCCGGCCAGTCACAGCCTCCCAGTGCAGTCACTCGACGGCAGAACACCACCGTGTCCCGCATCCGGTCCCACGGGAGTCGACGCACAAAGAAGCAGGAGCAGCGGAGAAAGACCAGCGGATAGAAGCTCGTCGCCAGGCAGTGTGGCTGTGGCCGTGGCCCCAGCCCGAGGCACCTGCCCGAGGCGGCGGCGGGCCCGGGGGCGGAGCGGATGCCGCGGGGGCCAGAGCACCGCCCGGCAACGCCGACATTGCAGGTGCCCGGGGAGGGCGCGCGGTCTCCCGGCCACTCTGAATCCCCCGCCAGGCCACCTCCTGCAGCAGCGGCAGCTCTGGCCTCGGGACCCCAGCCCCTGGGAACAGCCGAACCGTTGGAAAGCGACCGGCACGCCTCTCAGGAACAAACGAGGCCCAGCTTCTCCCCGAGCTCGGACGGCCAAGCCTTCCTCCCCCCGCGGCCCCCGGGCGGGCTTGCACACTTGGCAGCCCGGCAGGCGTCCGCGCGCAGCGGGCCGTGCCTCGCGCCTTTGGGCCCACCCCCGCGGGCCGGTAGGAAGCAGTGGAGACAAAGACAAGCTGTGAGCTGCTCTGTTCTCGGGGCAGGTTCGCTGCTGAGGCCCCAGGGCCCCCCGTGTTTGCTCGGGTTTGAGGCAGTAAGAGTGTGTCTCCCGCTCGGGCGGAGCCCTGTCGGGACGCCCCCGTTAGGAGGCCTCTTGGGCGTTTACCCTCTCACAGCCCAGAGCCCCGAGGCCCCAGGTCCTCCTGAGGCTGCGAGGGACACGGTCCCAGCCCGTGGGGCTCCTGCTGCCCGCCTTGCCCGCGCACCCTCCTCCCCGAGCAGCCTCCAGGCCTCTGGGCCGCCTCTTCTTCTAAAACACCGGTCGTTGTGTCAGTGCCCCCCCAGTCCACTGAGACCTCACCTTAACTGCTCACACCTGCCAAGATCTGTTTCCACGTAAGGTCACCGTCACGGAAGGAAGGTTAGGACTTGAACACGTCTCCTTGGTGGATTTGATTCTCCCCACGTGTTACGGTCCCGCGAAACTCCTGCTGAGCCTACCCCCCCATGATGTCGGGAGCTGGGGCCTCTGGGGCGACGAGGTCGCGAGCGTGGGGCAAGAGGGCACTGGCACCCCTGCGACAGAGGCTCCGCGGAGCCCCAGCCCCTCCCGCGCCGCGCGGACGCTGCGAGAAGACCCGCTGCTCCCTGGAGGGGCCCCCCACAGACCGCCGCCGCGCTGGGTCCTGACCCGGGCCGCGGGCCCGCGCTGTGAGAGAGGCGGGTGCTGCTTCTCGGCCGGTCTGCGCCGTCTGTCTCCACGTCCCGAGCACACTCGGACCCGGCACAGGAGGCTCCGGAAGGGAGGCACGGAGGAGCGCACGGTGCCCCCCACGGTCACCCCAGAAGGTGACTGCTCGGAGAGGGCGCCTTACAGAAGTGAGCAAGGGGGTCAGCCGTCACCCACTCTGACTGCTGTCCCGACAGATGCAGATGTTTTCTTTCTCTTCCCCGGTGTTTTCACTCAGTACAGGTTACTGCCTTCCAACGAAGTAGGTCAGGAGCAAAGCGACTCTTCCAGAAGACACCAAAAGCCTCAGAGTCAGCAAACTCCAGTGACAAACCCAGGCACGCTCAGCCCCATGGGGCGCAGCCCCATATGCGGCCAGAGAAGACCCTGGGGGCCGGGTGTCCCCCCCGGCTCCACGGCGAGGTCACGGGGCGCACGAACCCCAGTCCCGAGGCGAGAGACAGCAGCAGGTCAGCGATTCGCAGGTGGAAATCCGTCGGCGGCACGAGTCTGGAGGAGGTTGGGGGCCAAGGCTTGCCGGAGGAGTTGGTGTTTGAGCTGCAGCTGGGGAGCCAAGCAGGGTCAGCTCCGTGATGCGGGATGGTAGGGAGGATGGAACGTTCCGGAAGGCACATGCCAGGCCGTGTGTGGTGGGAGGAGCCGGGTGGAGAGGCTGGCAGAGCCCCAGGGGTCCCCCGCATTCAGAAGTCAGGGAGACAAGGACCAGCTGGGAAGAGCGGAGGTCAGAAGGCGAGCCGCAGATGGTGAGGGCCTCGCGTCGGAAGGAAGCCGCACCCCCTGCCGGCAGTGCAGGAAGAGGGAGTCAGGGCGCCATAGGGGCAGGGCTGGGGGACGCCGAGGGAGGAAGTGAGGTGTCAAGGACGTTCTTGTTACGCGTGGGACAGCCCCTGACGGAGCCGGAGGAAGGAGGGAGACGCAGCGGGCCGCCCAGGATCCGTGAACCGGGCCGTCAACGGGAGAGAACGCGGCATCTCCCGTGGTGCCCGCAGCCCTTCTGGCAAGCAGAACCCCGACCTTGCCCGGGACGGGGACGGGGACGGCAGTGGGCAGCCCCGCAGCACAAAGCGAGACCTCTGCCTGGCCGTGATCAGGGGCCGTGGGAGGAGCCCCGGCTGCACAGCTCCCAGGGGACCACCGGCGGGAGATGACGCGGGCCCAGCTGACCCTGACAGTGCGGAAGGTGCAGAGCTCGCCCCCGGCTCAGTGAGGTGAGAGCTGGCCACGGCACGGAGCTATGGGTGCGGGGCTAGCCCTCTCGCGTGGTGAACCCCTCAGCCCGCAGATCCCAGAGCCGCCTCCCACGTCCGAGGGCAGCCTGCGCACCCTACTAGGCCAATGGCAAAGCACTTTCTCCGAAGGCAGCGTGGGTGTAATGCTCCTCCCTCTTGTGGATTCGCTGGGGTCCTGGGGCTGAGGAAGTTGTGATTTTTTAATTGTCCTTAAATTCTTACTTTTCACTTCCACGGTCTCCTGGGGCCTGTCTCTGTTCAGACAGTCTTCTCCGTGGCCCCACACGGACACCATCTTCCTGTGCCAGATCGAGAGCCGGAGCCAACGCCCGCAGCAGACCGTGCTGCCCCCACTGCAGACACAATGTCATGTACAGGGCTGGCAGCTCCCGGACGTGGGGAAAACGCAGGACAATTTTCTTTCTCGAAAGCTCCGGAGAGACCATCAGAACAGCCAGAGGACACAGACAGAGGCTCCCAGCCCTAAGGTCCTGCTTCTGAGAAATCCACCTTCTTAACTTACTCCTTATGTCTCTATTCCCTGGGTTTTGCCTTTTGTTATTTCAGACTGAAACACTATCCAAATAAGCCCCCTTTTCAGTGAAAGAGAAAAGAGTGGCATCAGTTTCAAGGACAGGGACGTAAATTTAGGGTGAAGAAAACCCACCGAAGGGCTCCCCCCACGGGCACGTCCTCCCCTCTCCCGGTGCCCCCCTTGCAGTCGGAGCTGGGGAGAGGGGTACTGGGGACCCTGCCCACAGCCAAGTGCATGGGCGTGCCTGGAACCCGCCATGGGGAAGCCACAGGCTCCAGTGACCTGTGCAAACAAAGGAACCTCTTACCGCCTTTTCCTTAGGCTTGTCCGAGTCGTGGTCCTGTTCCTTGTGGACTATAGAAGCGCCGTGAGCTCAGACATCACACCTGTGTGACGAGAGGGCCATCCTGGCTGGCACTGGCGAGCGGGCCAGCGCGGCCTGAGACACAGGCGAGGGGCAGGTGTGCGGCCGCGGGGGGCACCTGGAGCCCGGCCCTGGCAGGACCGGCCCCTCTTGCTCCCGGGGAGAAGGCAGTGGCCCCACGTGGGCAGGGGCGTCCAGACGCAGTGGTCGGTGCCGCAGACCCGCGGACAGCCTGGGTCCACCCTCGTTTCCCCTGTGCCCCGGCGGCGGGCTGGTCCTGTGGGCTGAGCCCCAGGCAGCGCGGAGGGCGGGCCTCAGGCAGGGTGAGCAGGGGGGTGCCGGGCCCCTGCTCTGCGGCTCCGGGCGCCCACCCCCAGCCCAGGGTCCGGGAGATGGGCCGCGCTCACTGCCCGGGGAGAGCACGGGCGACGGGAGACGGGCCGGCCGCACTTCTGGCCTGGGAGCAGGGGAGCCGGACGAGCCTCCTGCAAACCCCGCCCCGGCTCCCGCTCACAGGGTTCCGCCGACCCGGAATGCCGGCCGCGCACGCGTCTGGTCCGCATCCGCAGCGGCTGCGGGACCCCTGCCGCGCCCACCATGTCCCCTGTCCGTCGACCGCGACCTCGGGACTGCGCGGGCTCGAGGAAGTGCGGAAGAGGAGGGGGTCACGTAGTGACAGGTGGGCCCCTGGGGGGGCGGCAGGATCCCCGAGCCACGAGCTCTTCGGGGCACACGGGGCACGTCGGGCCCTCGGCCAACCTCAGACCTCAGAAGGAGGTGGTGATGCCCCCTAGGGCGCCCCCGACACACACGCGTGCACAGGCACAGGATGGACACCTACGCGTGTGCGTGTACACGCATACCTGTGCCCGGGGTGCGCACACGCAACACAGAGAATCAAGTGGCTTCTCAGAGGGAAAAGTCCGCTTGAAGATAACTTTTCGCCTACGTGAGGGGAGAGGGCAGCGGTGTTAGGACCGCGGCTTCGATAACAAGCCAGACGAAAGTGGTGCCCACAGACTTCTGCCCCCAGGTCAGGTGGGGGTGCCCAGCTCCGTGGGGAGCTGGTGTGCACGGGGCTCTCAGTTCTGCTGGGAAGACCACCAGCCAGGACCTGGGCTTTGCTGGCTGGCTTTGTCAGCCCGAGGCCGGGGGGCATCAGGCGGGAGGTCAGGGGGCAGGTGGAGGTCTGGGGGTATCAGGTGGGCGGTCAGGGGGCATCGGGCCGGAGGTCAGCTCTCATCGGGCAGGAGGTTGAGGGGCACTGGGTTGATCACACGTGCACTGCTCAGGAGGGCTGTGTAGTGCGTGTTTTAGGGAGAAATCTGAGGTGTCACAAAGATAGGCCGGCACACGCACCAGGACCCCGACCCCAGGGATTTTCTACCCTGAAGCCACAGCCCCTGGGCTCGGTGCTAGACACCAGTCCCTCGACCTTTGAGGGCTTTCAGCAGAAGCCTGTGGGGTAAGGGCCGCTGCCCGGGGTCTCCAGTGCCCAGTAGCAGGAGGGAGGAGCCTGGGGCAGGCAGCCCCCGCGGGGCCCTGGGTCCTCACCCGGACCAGGACTTTGGAAGAGCGCTGAGGGCAGTGCTGGACGCATCCCATGTGGGCTTGGAGACGAGGACCTGGGACCCGGGGCCGAGGGGGCAGCACGCTCCACCTGACGGGGGCGGGGCCGGACGTAGTCTGACGACTTGGCACAGACATGGACAGCGCAGCCCCTGCCCCGGACACGTCTCCTGCAGGGGCTGGTCTGACCCTTCCAACAGCCCTGCCCGCAGAGGCCGCTCCCACTCCGTGTGGAGATGTGGGCCCTGGCGCACAGGGAGGCCAGTCGTTGACCCAAAACGGGGGGACCTGGGGCTCGAATCCAGTCTGACTCAGGTCTGGAAAGGGGACTGGGCGATCAGGAGAGAGACACAGAAAGAGACAGAGACAAAGACAGAGAGGGAGACAGAAAATGACAGAAAGACGGAAACAGAAACAGAGAGAGAGAATGAGACAGAGATACAGACAATGACAGAGAGAAAAACAGACAGACGGAGAAATACAAAGATACAGAGAGACAGGGAGATGGAGAGAGTGTAGCAGGCAGGGCTGACCCTGAACAGTGCAGGCTTCCTTGTGAGGAGCCCTCCCGCTGACCCCCAGGTGCCCTTCCTACCTGCCGACCCGGGGCCCACCTGGAGGAAGACCAGCGCCCCAGCCCCGTGGCCCTGACCTCGGGCCCCTCCAGGGCTGGAGGACGGTCCAGGCTGCAGGGCGCTGCTGCCATCTAGTGGGCACACACGGTCCTGCAGGACTCGGGGCCCCCGCCCGGCGTCCCTGGACACCCTCCCGGTGTGTGGGAAGGCTCATCCCTCAGGGCCCAGAGCACCCCCCCATCCGGCTGGGGCTCGTGCCTGGCCTTCACGTCCACAGCTTCGAACACGGGTCGGGGGTTCCCAGACGGGCCTCCGTCAGTCGGGGTGGCTCTGATGCTTCCTCGGGATTCTCTGCGGGGGTGGGTGTGGGGACGACCCTACAGAGAAGCACCTTCCCATCGGGACACTCCAGGTGCACGCTGCCAAAGTGACCTTGACCCCAGGGCTAGGGACTCTCCTGTCTTTCCGAAGTGAGTCCCTCAGCCCACCACACCCAAGCGGAGGGGGCCGTCACAGGGCCCGTGATGCCTGCAGGGCCTCCTAGAGAGGCGGTGACAATGTGGCTCTCCCCCCCCCACCCCGCGGGACCGTCACCTGCGCGAGGGGCGTGGCTCTCCCCCCAGCAGGGGCACGCCACCAGGAGTAGTCACGTTTTGGGCTGGACACGGCTTCGCCACATCCGTTAAAGACCCAAGTGGGAACAGGAACGGAGCGGGGGGAAGAGCAGCCGCCGGGGCCTGGTGAGCACGTGAGCAGGAAGCCGTCCGGAGCCGGGCGCAGGACAAGTCTAGGAGGGCCCCGGGAACGGAGAGGAGGCACGCGTCCCGGCCGGCCCTGCCCGCCCCTGGCCCGACCCACGGAACAGCCCCCAGCCCCAGCATGGGCGAGGGTCTCCACCCCATCTGTAGCCAGGGCAGGCACAGCCCGGGTGAAGAACACAGCCGAGCCCGGGAGTCTGGGTCAGGACGCAGTCCCCGGGCGGCCAGGCTTCCGCGACGTCTCCCTGGGGAAAGCGAATCCTGAAGCCTGTGGCGGTTTCCTCGTGGCGCCTGCAGCCCCCTCTTCCCACGCCCCCCCCCAACAAGGAGAAGTTTCTGTGAAAGGCGCGAGCCATTGCGACCGGTAGGTCTGAGGGTCCCCAAGGGGGAGCGCCTTCCCAGCCCACAGAAGCACGAGGAGCAATGTCCCCTCCGTCCGCTAGGTGTCACGCTTGGCCGCGGTGTGCCGGCGCCCCGGAGCAGGACCCGCGGGTGGGAACCGGGAGGGAGGGAGGGGACCGCTAGCCTGCCGCGGGAGGGCGGTCGGTGACAGCGGTGCCGCCCCCGCCTCGCGAGCACGCGCCCCACGCTGTGGCAAGCGCTCCCCGCGCAGGCCAGCGGCTTAGCCAAGCCAGTGCCCCCGTGGGCTGCCCGCCCTGCCCCCGGTGAAGAGAGGGGTCCAGGCTGGAGCCCACAGAATGCCCCCACCCCACACCCCTGGCCCGGGGGGGGTCTCCGCGCTCATCTCCAGGCCACGCCTGCCCAGGGCCTGGGTGCTCAGGACTCCGTCTCCCACGGGGCCAGGCTTCTGGGATTTCAGATCCGCTGTGGGGGGAGGGGGGCTCCCGGCCCCACAAACCCTGCAGAAGCCCTGAGCCGGTGGACAGGGTGCCCGCCCGCCCACGTCTGATGCCCCCAGCATGAGTGCAGTGACCTGGGGACGGACGGGATCCTCCAGGGCCTGGAAGCGGGAGGCCCCAGTTCTCTTTTGATCCGTGCAGGTCTGGGCGTGAAAACGTGGAGACCCTGTTGGAGCCAGAGCTGCCGCCCGGGCCGCGAGTGCGGACGCTCATGTCCCAGCCCTGCCCCCCGCGGGCTGTGTGACCGTGGGCTCCGTGGGCTGCTCAGGCCCCAGGACCTCCTGTGCGGCCCCCACGCCACGGTCCCTGCGGGGCACACGCATCCACACCCTCGCAGCCCCGGAGCTACGAGGTGCCCAGGGGAGGGGCGGGAGGAGGGGAGAAGCATCCGGAGATGCCGTGCCCGTCCCCCACGGGGCGCCCAGAGCACAGGAGGGGGTACGTGTCCCGTGTGGACCCGGTTTGGGCTGCAGACGGTCCACGGCCCTCATCGCCTGTGAGAATCTGGAAAGTGTGGTCACCTCCACGCGGGCAAACCCGTATACTCTTCTTTGCTCTCTCTTTGGGCTGCTTTAAAAGACACGTGTGCAGCCAAATCTGGACACTACTTTATCACACGAAGGTGGAGGCGGCCTGGGTCGGCGAGGGGGTGGACAGCGCTCCCCCTGGGCCCACCCCCTGGCCAGCTCCCTGCGGCACGGGGGCTTGGGGTGCACCTGAGCTGCCGCGTAGAGGGTGTCAGAGCAGCCTGACGGCTTAGGGCCAGCCGGGGAGCCGGGACAGCCCTTCCCGAGGGCACCTCCCTCCCCGCGGCGCTCACAGCCCTCCACCCGAGAAGACGCCGCCTAGGCGGCGGGCCGGTCGCACCACCAGATCGTGCACACCTGCTGCTGTCATCCTCTGCCTCCCCCTGAAACCTACGGGGCTGTGTCTCATTTCCCAGCGCCGAGGACATACCCCGCACACAGCCAGCGCTTAGGAAGGGCTTGGGCTTGAACTCCCTGGGCCCCGCCCATAGGGCAGGCTCCCTCGGGGGCTCTCAGGGAGACTCTGTCCTGGCCCCTCCCTGCCCCTCCCAGCCTCCCAGCCCCTCCCAGCCCCTGACGTTGGCCCAACCTTGGTGTTCCTCCCCTCTCTGCCTCCATTGCCCCGTGACCTCCTCCCCGTGTGTCCGTGTCTGGGGTCTTAAGACCCAGTAATTGGATCAGGGCCCAGCCCACTGCACTATGACCTCATCTTTACTAATTCCATCCGCAAAGACCTATTTCCGAAGAAGATCCTCTTCTGAGATTCCAAGTGGACATGAATTTGGGGGATTTCTATTCAGTCCACCGCAGCACCCCTGAAAGGGAGAGCCCACCCAACCAGGTCCCCACGGGAAGCCTGCCTTCAGCCTGAGCCTGAGCAGGTGTCCTAGAAGAGAAAGGAGAGAGGGCAACAATTGGAGCAATCCTGTAGTGCTGCCTGTAGGAGGCAAGACTGCAGCTGGCCTCCCAGAGAAAGGGCCATGAGGGTGGAGAGAGGAGAGGACCCCTCACAGCAAGGACACCCTGGGGAGACGGCCGAGCGGGAGCCCTAAGACGGGAAGATATGGGCTAGGCTGTGACCACGGCCAAGGAAGGGGGGGTTCAGGACAAAGGCTCAGGTACGCCCTCCAGGGGAGCAAGTCAGAGACAGCACACAGAGAGAGTCCTGCCCCAGAGGTCTGGGCACAATCCCATCCGCGGTCCCCATTTCTGCTTGCTGACCCCACAAACAGAAACAGATACAGCCTGCGACCCTGAGCCAGGAGAGGTGAGGGGCCGTCGAGGCTCCTGACACCCGTGTAGCTTCCCTGCGCCCCTCGGCCCCCGGGGAGCACACGCCCCCTCATGCTCTCCCCCTGGGCTCTGGCCCCTTCCCAAGCCTGCCGCTCCCACACCCTAGGAGAAGACCCCGGGGCCCCCAGCCAGCCCAGTGCCCAGGATTCCTGACAGCCCTCCACCAAGAGGCCCAGACGGACCTCGTGTCTCCCTTACCTCTTGTCTGCCTTGGGCTCGCGTGGGTCCACCTGAGCCTTGACTGGCCGTGGCCTCAGGCAATACTCCCTCCCAGGGCCCGCTGACCTTGGGGAGGGGGACACAAAGTCTGATGGACCTGGTCCTGGGCCCTAACCTGCCCGTCAGCCACAGAGCGAGCACAGGCAGCCGGCACCATCCTGGGATGGGGCGGGGGGGGCGGCAGGAGGAGATACAGAAAGAGACAGAGAGGGAAGGAGAGAGGCGGAGGACGGTGCAGAAGCTCCCTCCGTGGCCTCCCAGCCTCTCCGAGCGCGGCCTCCGGCGGCGGCCAGGGAGGGACACCAGCTCCCGGAGAGCCCTACCGGGTGCCGTGCCACCTGTGCGCACCACAGTGCCCGTGGTGGCCTGTGGGTGGCCTCCCCGGGGCCACTCGGCCTCCCGGGGCCCCCAGCAGCCCCTCCCCCGCCCCTTGAGGCCCAGATAGTTTGGGGATCACTTTGGGGCAAAGCTACCTCCACGTTACAGAGGAGCGGCACAGGGAAGACGAGCCCTCGGCCGACGCCGCCACGTCCCTCCTCCGGGGAGGTGCGCCCCGTGGCCGGATTCAGGCCGCTAGCCGGCCACCGGGTCGGCGACGAAGGAGGGGTATCCGGGGAGGTGGGGTCTCCGCTCCGCACAGCGCAGGGGGGGCTCCACGGCCTCGGGCCACAGCTCCCCGCACCATCCCAGCTCCCAGAGGGGCCGGAGGCCATGCTGACCACGAGGCTCAGACCTCCGGGAGGTGTGAACAGCAGACTCACCAAAGGCCTGCGGAAAGGCTCTCGGGGCATCCGGGGGCTCTGATCCCAGCCTCACTGCCCGACTTCCTTGAACACAAGCGTCGCCAAGTGCACGTTGGCAGCACAGCCTTCCGCCGGGCCCAGCCGAAGATCGGCTGCACTTTTGGGTCAGAAAGACAGCGTTTTGGAGAACCCGCCAGCATCCTGGGGTTTCTGATGGGTCCGTGCGTCTCACCCCTGCACACTCCGTGCCGCCCACGCTTTGCACCAGTGGCAGCGTGCGGGCCCGAGGTGGGGAGCGGTCGCCGGCCACCGGGGTCCAGCCCTGGCTCCGCAGCCCGGGGCTCCACTGCCATGAAGCGAGGCCACGCTGTCCCCAGCATCGGATCCGTAGGAAATCTCTGTCCCTTCCTTCATTAACTGGAGGAGCAGGGACTATGATGGGTCATTTCGTCGCCGTGGCAACGCTGGGGTCTGAAGCACTGGGAGAGGCCTGATTAGGCCGTCGTGGCTGTGGGGACCGGAGGTGACAGGGACAGCAAATCAATGGGTCTTGACAAGGCTGCGCGGAGCTGGCTGTGGGGAAGGCTCCGGGCGGGGGCAACGCGGCCCCAGCGGCAGCTCGCTCCGGACGGAAAGCTAATGAGGCGACGTGACCCACGGGCCTCCGCCCGTCCATCCGACATCCATCTGTCCGGTAACAAGCCTCCTGCGGGGGGGCGCTGCCCCGGCGCGACAGTGCACGCGTCGGGTGGCGCTGCCTCACCGAGACCCCCGTCTCCCAGGACCTCACGCCCCACGTGTGATAAACTCGCTAACAACCCTGAGTCCAGGAAGCGCCCCCGTCCTGCTTCGGGCTCACGTTATTAGCGTCCCGTCCTCAGACACCCGTCCTTCCAGGAACGCACGGTGACGCGCCGCGGGCGGAGGAGCCGTCGGGGTGCGGTCACTGCCGGCTACACGGCGGAGCACACGGCCTGCACGCGCCGCG
>LNAC01001277.1:148620-174311 GCA_002007465.1 Ailurus styani
GGGGGGGGCGGGGGGGGAGGGCTTTCCTTCCAGAGCGAGGCCGCTGAGGCTCACTTCCTCCCTGCTGTTGGGAGTTGTGCCAGAGGCACTGAACGGGAGCCCCGCCTCTCGACCTGGCCCCACCTCCGCAGCGCCGAGCACAGTGGTTCAGCCTGTGCCCAGACAAAGCCCCGCACAAGCCAGGGGCCAGGCCCCCGTGCACGTGCAGGTCCGCGTGCTCCGGCGCGTCGTGAACACACAGGCGTGCTGCGCGCGGACAGAAGGGCCCGCCCGGGCCGGGCCTTCCAAGGTCCAAGCTTGGGGGACGTCTGTCCTGCCAGCTCCGAGTCCCAGGCTCGGTGCTGCACCCTCGGTGCTGCTCGGCCTGCTGGCCGGCCAGGCGGGGCACACGCTTCTGCAGCTGACAGGGTGGGGAGGTGTCCCCTGCGTCCCTGCGGAGGCCTCCTGGTCGCCCTGGCCTCCCCCGCCTCCGGAGGTCTCTGTCTCTACACAGAAGGAAGCTCCAGCTAGAGGAGGAGCAAGTCCAGAGAGGGAGAGGAAAGAGGAAACCTCCGGAGAGATGGGGCACGTGCGAGTCAGAGCCTCTTGGCCACCTGCGGATCCCTGTGGCCGTGAGAACAGCCCCGGCCACCAGCCTCCCTTGGGGTTAACTCGACGCCCCCCCCGTAGTCACGGCGGCAACGGGTCTGCCTGCGCGAATACTAGTGATTTGCTGCATTTTGTGTGTTTCATTGCCCACCTGCAGTCACGGCGTGAGGAGGGGCTGGCGGGACCCGCGCAGCCCCGCTGGAGGGCTGAGTCATCGACCCAGGATGAACGGTCCTCCGCAGGGTGGTCACGAGACCCCAGGCCTGGGATGGGCGGGCCTTCCTGAGGTCCGAGGGTGGGGGTCCAGCTCTCAACTGGTAAGGCATGGGGGGGCTCCCAGGAGCTGGATCTGAGATCACGGGACCCCTCTGCCTTCCCTCCTTCCACGTAATGACCCTGCCTTCCCCAATCCTGTGCTTGGGGCATTTAAAGACCCCTTTTTGAGGGTACCGTCCCCAGACTTACTCCCGGTCCCCTCCCCCAAAGCCGCAGGCTCTGTACGGCTACGGGACGGGGCCTTCCTGGGGTGGGCGGACCGTGCCTGGTCCACACGGGGCCCGCCCCGCAGCCCGGTCCAGTCTCCGCCTTAGGCTACCCTGCTGTTCGGGAAACACTTTAGGGCCACCTCTCCCGGACTCCTGTCCACCGTCTGCCACTCTGGCCAGCCAGTCCTGTGGGGCATCCCCTGCCCCCCGGGGCCCCAGCCCGCCAGGGCCTCGAGGAAGGAGTGCTCCCTGCGTGTTGCTTTAGGGCAGGCGCGGCTTCCCGCTCTTGCGCGTCGGGGTGTCCCAGCACCCCTGGGCCTTGCCCGCACGGCTGTAAACCCTCTATAAGATCTCCCGACTTGGATTCTTTCCCGCCCGTCGCCGGGGAGAGACGGCAGGAGCCCAGCGCGACCTGGCCCCTGCCCCCGCGGATAGCCGTGAACCCAGTGCGGCGGCCAGAGAGGAGAGCTCCCCGTGAGTCCTCTCCCGGAAACCTCGCGGGCGTCCCCTCCGCTCCGCACCACCCCCAATACCCAAGCCTCCTCAGCAGCACCCCAGATGCCGACCCGGAAGCCGCCGCCACCCCCACAGCAAGGCTGGGAGCACCGCGTCGCGTCTGGGGCGGGGCCGTGGGATCCGCGGGGCCCCGCGCACAGAGACGGTGCCATTACGGGCCCCAAGTGGGAAGTGTCTCTCGGTTCCTCTGTCCCCGTCCGCTGTTTCCCACTCGGTTTTTGATGCCATTCTCACTCCATAAAGTTACAATCACTAGCATGAGTTTTGCCGTCTGTCCGTGTTGATGTGAAGTTTCGCCAGCTTCCCGCGCCCACGTGGGAGCGTGTAACCCGCAGCCCGCATCACCGAAACCCCACGGTTTGTACCGCGTGGCTCGGCCCAGACGGCGCCTCCAGCTGCCGGAGAGAAAACACAAGCCCGTCGTCACGGGACGAAGACGACTCGGAGCCTGTCTGAGGGCCGCTGGAACACATCGAGTTTTGATGGGAACCGTGAGGCCCAGCAGGTCAGCAGGGGGGCACCCGGCTGCCGCCGAGAAGGGCGCATTCCTGAGGCCCAGAGGAGGGGCGCGCCAGGCCAGGCAGGCCCATTCCGGGGGCCGCCGGGGTGCTCAGGGGCGGAGGGGGGCGGAGGGGCTGGGTGGTGTGCGCACAGAAGGAGCCCCTCGGGAAGGCTGCTCACCACCCCGGGCATCTAGTCCCAGGAGAGCAGCCCCTCCGGGGTCAGCAAGCGTCCCGCCTCCATGCCCATCCTACAGAGAACAGAAGATGCAGCGGGCGTGGGGGAGATTACCACGGGACCCGCGCGGCCCCTCCCGGGTGCCCAGAACCCAGCCCTCCCACACGGGCCCGCCCTGGGACCTGCCCAGGGACCTGACAACGGCCAGGCCGCCCCCACAGCCCTGGTCTGAGCAAGGGCAGGGTGGGGGTTAGTCAGACGAGGCAACCCCACTCCCACAAGCCCTCGCCACCATCCACAACAGATGGGTGACCCCGGAGGAATTTAAATCTCCACATTGGGACATATGTGGTTCCTGAATCAGGACGTAGCCTCCTGCTGACCCCCACCAGCCCTGGCAGCAACCAGGGGAGGGGTAGTGCCCCCCCCGAGACACCGCGGGGGGAACCCGGCCCCTCCGCCCACACCCAGGCCCCTGTGGGGGAGGCCATCTGGGACCCCGGGCAAGGGAGATGGTGGTCAGGAACCTGTTCAGGGAGGGCCATGCCCCGGGCACACCCTCCTTTGTCCCATTGGATTTCATCCAAAACAAACACCAGGACAAAAATCAATAAAGTTTTCAAGACTTTGACTAGGGAGCATTAAAGTCCAGCAGGGTCTCTTCAAGGTGGGGTATGTGCTGCTCCCAGGGGGCAGCTTTGGAGAGATAGTTTGGATCCCCACAGAGCTGTGCATCCCCACAGAGAAACAGCGGTGCAAAGACCCTGTGGTTGCAGGGGGGGCGTGGGGGGGGCTGTGCTCTAAGAATACCTGGCCGGAGGCAACAGGTGCACCCGAAATGCAAATTGCACAGCAGCTGGTGGGGAGCGGGGTCAGGGAAAGGCGCCTGCGAGTGTCATGGGAAGGGTCATGGAAAGAGAGCGCAGCTGGGCAGGAGAGGGGGCTGCGGGCTGAGTGCGGGGGTGCGGGCAGGAAGCGGCCTTCCTAGGAGCAGCCGCCAGCCCTCTGCAGGGGGCTCCATTGCAGGGAGGCAGAGGCTGCACCCTGCAGGCCTGGGAAAGCCCTCTGCCCCCGCTTGCTCTGCTTCTCTCCGTGAAACAGGAAGCAAGGTCTCTGGAGGGGGAGGGGGGCTGGAGGGGTGGCGGCCGCCAGCGGAGGGGAGAGAGGAGTGAAGTCCTTCCCGCGGCCGGCCAGCCGCAGCCCAGGGGAATCACTGGAGCCCCACGGCCGCGAGCCTGGAGTGACACCACTCGGCGCTGATGTGCGGACCAAAGGAAGAACGAAACAGTACATTTCCTTCCCGCGTCCAGCCCACGACAAGTCCTTGGACGGACAGAGTGACCTTCCTCGGCTGCCTGGCTGGGGACACGGTGCTGAGGGCAAGAGGCAACCCTAGCCTCACCTCAGCCCGGCCCCAGGGTCCCGTAAGTCTGCTCTGACATACAGGAACTCTGTAGAGACTCCCTTTGTCTCCACCACCAAGATCGGTGCTGGCCGCCATCCCCCAAGCACGTGGGCCACAGATACACATCGGAAGGGTCCCAGGACTGAGTTTTCACTAAACAGTAATAAATGACCTTTTCCCAGCAACAGCTCGCCCCCTCAGGGTCCCGGAAACCCCAACATTTTCTACATCAAGCCCCTGGCTTCCTCTCTCTGCAGTGACTCAGCTGAAAGATGAAAAGAGCAGGAAAAGTGCTGGATTTCACCAGAGTCAGATTTTCAGCAGAGCAAACGAAGAGCGTCAGGAGTCTGAGCCTGAGACCAGGGCGCAGCCCAGGGACGGGAGACGAGGCCCGTTGGGCGCTGGGCCGGGGACCCAGGTGGGTGCTCGAAACAGGTGCCGAGGGACCCCGCAGAAGCCGGGGGGATGGCCGCCGTGGCTCACGCCCTGGGTGAGGGAGGCCCGGGCGCTTGGCCTCCGCGGAATGCGCTCGCGGAATGTGTCCGGGCGAGGGCGAGCCCAGACTCATGGGAGGCGGCTCCGGGCCCACTGTGGCCGCACTTCCGAACGCGGACCGTGCTCCCTGGGGGGGGGGTGCTGCCGACTCCCTCCTTCTCCATCGGGGAGAACGCGCGGTGCTGTCCACGACGTCCGCTCCAGAAGGGTCCAAGGAGCCTGGGAGAGGTGGCCGCACGCCGGCGATGGAGGAACAATGGGGGTAGGGCCGTCCCCTGGGCCCTCCTCAGGTCCTCCCAGGGTCATAACAGGACGAGGGCAGCCCCCATGCCCGCAGGCCGGCGAGCTCCAGGCCTCCGTTGACCACATCCGGGGGCACACGCAGCTGAGCGTAAGTCCTTCCCCGCCACCTGCGAAGTGTGGGGGTACCGGCACCACGCTCCTTTCTGACAGTCATGTGTAACATGCATTCTCTTCGTTGCCTGTCTCCTGCAACAGGCGGGGGCCGTGAGCAGGGACGCCCCGTGTCTGCAGAAGGCCGCTCTGTGGGCTTCGTGGAGGGGCTGAGGCCCGGGGTGGGGGGGCGCAGAAAAGCCGGTGGGGGGCTCACCAGGGGACAGGCCCGCACCCCCTGTCCTGGGGGCTTGCTGAAGTCCCACCTGGCATCCCTGCTCAGTCCTGTTGTCTGGGCTCTCGTGCGACCACGTGACCCCCCCTGGGGTGGACATGGGTGCAGGAACCACAGGACCTCAGGCTCTCGCGGGGGCCTGTCCCATGTCTGGTGGGACCATGGGTCAGGATCCTATGAGAGGAGCCAGCAGGGCGAGGCCCCACAGCCCAGCAAGGGCCCAAATCAAAGCCCCTGAGCTCATGTTCCAGGAGACCCTAGTAGCCGGCTGCCTCCTCTCCAGCTTTGCGCGCGGGAGGCGCAGCAAGGGGCTGCTTGCGGTCAGTGAGGCCCTGTTCCCCACACAGCCCCGCCAACCCCAGCGGCCTGTGCCAGCCCCTCGCTTCCCGCCAGGGGCAGGCCGCAGCTCCCAGACACCGCCTCCCCTGGGCGGCCCCCAGCCCTCCGGGGGCCAGGTTCCCCGGGAGCCCTCAGAGGCTCCTGACTGTTGCGGGGTCCCAGCGGCAGCTCCCGTGGAGGCACCTCTAACCCTGGCCCTGAGCCCCGAGGTCACTGCAGCCTGTTGCACAGCCTAAGTGCCCGGAAGGACCCAGACCTGGTCTCCCCGCAGGTGCAGCCCCAGCCCTCTACCCAGACCACCAGCCTCCGGCCCCAGAAACAGCCAGGAAATGCTCCTCGTGACCAAAGCCCCAGGAGAAGTGTCTCCCACCAGACCCACTGGAAGACTCAGTCTCGTTGCAGTGACGCGTTACCCTGCTGGCCCAGCCGCCGGCGCCCCTGCTGGAGGGGGGACCCCGGTTCGCCCCCACGACCTTCCAGCTGCAGCCTGGCGTCCCCCACGCGCTGCTGGCCCCCGAGGGCGGGGCCCACCGAGAAGCCCAGAGAGCCTGTCTGGGACCCAGGAATCAGGCATCAGAGGCCACGGGCGCCCCCGCACTCAGCGGCCCAGTGAGCATCGGTCAAACACCCGGCAAGACCTCCAAAATGACAACACAGCCCACTTCTCCTCGGCCTGCCGCAGCAATGGGAGGAGTAACTCCCTTCCGGGAAGGATTTCCAAAGCGGGGTCACCTGAATGGGGAGCCCCTGGGCTGTGTGAAGGGTTCAGACCCCCAGCCCCGCTGTGCAGACACCTCCCGGCAGGGATAACGGCAGACCACCCCGTGGGAGGCCCCCCAGGAGCTGGGCCAGGCCTCACTGCCCCTGGGGCCCCCACCCCCGAGCCCAGTAGGAGGAGCCCCGTGAGCTGCAGAGACGGGGCTTCAAGCCCGGCCGGGCCTGCCGTGTGGTCCTCCCCCCACCCAGCAGAGGCCTCCAAGGGGCCAGACAGGGCCGAGCCCGTCCCCACCAAGCCCTGCGTCCCGGCCCCTCCAGCGCCCAATGGGGAGGAGGGTGAGCCTGGCTTGGCGGCCAGAGGGCAGCGGGCACTTGAACTCGTGCTGGGCCATGGGCGGCCCTCCCGGGAGCCTCCAGGGCCTGCCCCTCCCGTCCTGCGCCCAGGACCACACCCACCCTGGCCGCTCCTGCCTGCTGGTCAAGAAGTGTCTGGATCAAGAGCCTTTCCCAGTGTGTGATCTCTAGGGGCTTCTCGTTCTGCAGCTGCAGCCTGAAAATTCTCTCAGACGGGAGACACTGGGCCCAACATTGGCAGAGGCCGGTGGCGGGCGGGGCCCCTAGGGATGAGGGACGGCACCCTGCCCCTCCCCCGGAGTGACCGCTGGCTTCCGTGGGCTGGGGAAGGCAGGGAGCGGTGTGGGCCCGCCCGCAAGGCGCTGGGCGGCTGAGCACACTGGCTGGGCCCCGGGGGGGCCCGAGGCGCACGGAGCCCAGATGGATGGCTTCGGAGGTCAGGCCCTGGGGTCACGGGACAAGATGTCTATGGCTGCTGGGCCTTCGGGGGGGTTCCGGACCCCGCAGAGTGGGGCCGCGGTCTCCTGCTGGTGCCTCCAGCCCCTCTCCGGACCCCTCGGGACCCCGGAAAAGGCTTCCAAGGCTGCGCGGTTGGGGGTCTCGGGGAGCGGGTGTGGGGCATGGAGGGAGGGGGCCCCCAGCTCCGCTCCGAGGTGTCACCCTACGCCTCTCCCTCCACGAGGGGCTGCGCAGCTGCAGGACGCGCCCCTGGCCTGCGTGCGCAGGGGTCTCCGCTCTTGGGTTAGGCCGGGCGTGTGCTGGGGTCTGTCAGGGTGACGGGCCCGCTCCTCGGCCACGGAGCCCAATCCCCGGTGCCTTCAGAACACGGGATCCCCCCACAAGGGGTTCGGGGGCACGGACGCACAGGCCACAGGGAAACACCCGCGGCTGTGACTGGAGACAGTCTCCGATCGCGATAGCACGCCGTCCGTGGGGCCGCTGGGAGCTGCCAGGACCCGGCCTCGTGCAGAGACCCGGGCGGCCGCCCACCGAAGCAGCCCTCCACCTCCGAGCCGTGGACGCGCGTGGGTCCCCCGCGTGGAAGCGCCCTTCCTCGCTGACGGCTCCTCTGGGGCCGGTGAGCCGCCTGGGGGCTCCGGGGCTCGGGGACCTCGGTCTCCACACGGCCTCTGCGTCTCCTCCCCACCCCAAGCCCGTATGACCTCATCTTAACCAGTACGTCCGCGAAGACCCAAGTCCAAAGAAGGCCACGTTCCGAGGCCCCCGTGGACGTGAACATGGGGGGACGGGACTCCACGCAGCACGCAGCCCGCACGGAGGGCTGGGGGCTCCCGACGGACCGGCCTCCCCCCGCGCCCAGCAGCAGGAGGCCGGCCGAGGTCACCGAACTCCAGAATCCCCGGGATGAGCAAGGAAATGCGGACCTGCACTCTGTGGGGCCGGCCGAGCCGGCGGACACCTCGGGCCTTGTTCCCCGACAGAGGAGGGGATCTGTGGAAGCCAGGGAGGCTGGGGCCCCTTGACCACAGGCCCTGGACAGCTGGGCTGGGGGGCCCCTCCTGGCCCTGCCCTGCCCCCAGCATGCAGGCTGCAGGCCCAGGTACAGCCGAGCGTCTGGCCAGCCCTGGCCATCAGGGTCCCCATCCTTGGCCTGCGTGGGAGGGGTCATGGGAACATCTGACCCACAGTGGGGAGCGGGGTGCCCCGGGGCCATGGGCAGGCCTCCAAATCCACTCCCGAGGACTCTGATGTTTATTCTGGGAGACTGCCTCTCCCCCCACCACTTCGCCAACCCCGCAGACCCACACGGGACCCAGGACCACCCTCCAATTGCTGCTTCCTCCTCATTGTCTGGGGCTCCCCTTCTTCCCCCACCTGCCCCGAAGCCATCTGCCCTTCACGGAGGGGTGGGAGTGCGGGGCCTGGGGCCTGGGGCAGGGGCAGGGGCAGGTCTTCACAGGGACGGTGGGAGAGGGCTAAACCCAGGACTCGCTGGGAGCACTGGCTGCAGACGGGGGCGGGAGCCACAGCGGCCAGCACCCCAGGAGCGTCCGGGGACAAGCCAGAGGCTCCTGCCCCGTCCTGAGAGCAGAGGCAGAGGTCTCTGCAGGACTGCCCGGGGGGAGGGGCAGATGGTGCAGGTGTCCCCAGGGGCTGCTGGGAGAGGGGCCGTGCAGACCGGTGCGGAGTCCCTGCCTTCTCTTTGCCCTAAGGCCCCGGGCAGAGGCCGGAGGGCTCGCTACCCTCGGCTTTCTTTACACCAGCACACGGCTCGACGGCCCCTGGAGGGAGAGCTGTTTATTTGGAATAAATATGGGTGTTGGGGTTTTACAGGAAAATCCTGGGTCTCGGTGTGCTTGCGTGGGCAGGCATGAGCGTGTGTGTGTGTGTGTGTGTGTGCGCGCGCGTGCACACCCACTAGACTGGGGTGGGCGATGAGGACGAGGTCAGCCAGTAGCACACCTTCCTGAGGTTCAGAATAAAGTCTAAACGAATGCCCGCTGGGCGTGGGGTGAGGCAAGCCCCCCTGCGCTCAGCTGCAAAGACAGCCCCGTCCCGCCTGCCCCTGCACTCGGGCCCCTCCCAATGCAACTTGGCTGTCGTGTCATCAAGGGGGGGTCCACTTGCCCCACTCCAAACCGGGACCAGCCTTGTGTCCAGCCCTGACCGTTAGGACGCACCAGGGAGATACCCTATGAGCTCCTGGCCCCGAACAACCCCCTTGCCGTCGACGGCCATGCCAGCCTCCCCGGCCACAGACCGTGAGCGGCACATGGGCACGCGGCTGGGGCGGCTTCCTTCCTGGTCCCCGCGGAGACGCGGGGGCAGTGAGCGGGCTCTCTGGGGCCGAGGAGGCCGGCCCCGGGCCCCTGCCGCTGCCCTGCCGGGCGGAGCAGCAGGCACTCTCCTCACGGTGTGTCACGCACTCATCTAAGGCCTTGTCGGGGGTTGAATTGCCCCCAAAACCATGTGCCCAGGCCCTAACCCCCGGTACCTGTGAATGTCACCTTATTTGGAAGAAGTCTTTGCTGATGTAATGAAGTTGAAGTGAGGCCTTCTGGCCACACTAATCTGCAGGACCTATGAATATATTAGGTTACACGGCAGGAGGATTAAGGCTGCAGATGGAATTAAAGCCGCTAATCAGCTGACCTTAAAACAGGATTATCTGGGATGATCGGGTGGGCCCAGCGTCTCCACTAGAGCCCCTTCCTGGGGGAGGTGGAGGAGCCCAGAGTGACGGGGAAAGACGCCCAGCGGGAAAACCAAAGTGTTTCCGGATGTTACCAGGTGTCCCCCCGAGGGCAAAATCACCCCCAGAGAGACCCCTGCCCTGGTCTGACACGTTGGCGGGTGCCCACGCCGTCCACAAGCCCAGGGCCACGCGGGGTTCTGCTGCAGGACGCCCCGCCAAGCCCCAAGACACTCTTCGGAAAATCTGGACGCCGGGAAACAGCGTCCCTGCCAAACCTCCTAGCGGTTCTTAGACCAGAGGAAGGGGCTCGGCGTGCAGAGCCCCGGTTCCAGGACCCCCAGGATGCGGGCGCGGGTAGGAGCTCGCTCCAGCCTCCACGCAGGGTTGTCTGGGGTCACGTGGCTCCTGGCCGAAGGCGCTCCCTCGGATGCGGGAACTCAGCATCAGCAGCGCACCAGCGGTGTTTTTGGGTGCGCACGACCCTACCGCAGCGGGGAAGACACCGATCCTAATGACAGGAGCTGACGGTTTCGAGCACAAACTGTGTGCTCACACCATGCTCAGTGCTTCTCGAGGCTCAAGGGTTTTCTGTCGCCGCTTGACAAGCCACCCTCAAGCTCAGTGGCTTAGTTCACCGCACGCGTTTCTTTTGCTTGCAAACCTGCAGTGGCCACACGTATCTCTGCTCCAGACGCGGTCCCCGCGGCAGCTTGGCTAGGCTGCGGGACCACTTCCCAGGTGAGCGGCTGGCGGCCGAGAGCCTGGGTTCCTCCCCCCCATCCCCGTGGTCTGTCCCCATGCGGGCTGCACAGTGGTTGGCCCCAGCGTCACCTGCCGCGTTGGCCCAGGCCAAAGCCTGCAGGTTCCAGGGAAGAAGCAGGCCCCACGCAGACGGGAGGAGCGCACGTGGGTGGGGGGCTCTGCCAGCATCCTAGAGACACACCGTGTCACACCGGGATCTTCCTGTGGTGACCCTCACGGCCCTCTGACGCAGACTGTGCTCCTGGGAAGGAAACGGGGACGCAGCAAGGTCAGTCGCTCTGAGGCCACGTGCGACGTGCAGCCAGGATCGGCACACAGACCTGGCCCCACCGGTGGGATGGCACGTGGTGGGCACTGCCCTTGGATCTCTCTCCGGGGACCCTCATCCACCTGCGTGATGAGCGAAGGGAGGGGCCCGGCAGCGAGGCTGGGACCCCTGATCCGGCGGCCTGCTGTAGTCACCCCAGAACACGTCAAAAGTCTGCCAAACACCCCGCTAGAATGCACACGTTTCGGTGTCACTCGGGTGTGGTGGGACAGCCTGAGGACACCAGGTCCTACTCGCCGAGACTTGTGAGGGCGTCACGGTATAAGGCGAAAGGGACTTGAAAGAATGTCAGATGAGGGCTCTTCAGAGGGAGACTGTCCCGGATGACGGGGTGGGGCCGTGTCACCGCGAGGGGAAGGGGACGAGGCAGCAGAAGCAGGGGGTGGGGGCGGGGGAGCGGAGCCGAGGATCAGGGCGAAAGCCAGAAACCAGAGCCAGCGGCAGGGGACTGTCCCCAGAGCCTCCGGAGGGAACCAGCCCACATGAGGGCTTCAGACACCTGACCCAGACCGGGAGAGGCAGGGGTGCTGCTCTGAGCCACGAAGCTCTGCTGACTAGTTAGGCCATGGGACCCTTCCTCTCTGGATGCCCCCGAGCATCGCTGCAGGTGCCCGAGAACGTCGCCCAAGGCCCGCGTGTCCCAGTGGTCCGTGGGCTCCATGCCTCGTGTCCTTGTGGAAACGGGAACCCCCCTTGGGTCTCCCTTTTCCTCTGGGTCCCCAGCTTCGTCTCCCGGACGAGCCCCGCCGGCGCTGCTGGGACGGGGGGCACGCGGACACCCCCAGCCCGAGGCTCGGCCTCACTGCCCCAGGGTACGCAGGGTCTGCTCAGAGGAGTGGGGAGCCAGGCTTGCATCCCCCGGTCTGAGGGGAGCAGCGGGGGTGGGAAGGAATCAGGGAGGTGAAGGCAGAGCCGGTCCTCAGAGCCTCACCCCGCGAACCCTGGGGAGCCCCAGCGAAGAGAATGGCCTCTGTTGCAGGGGGAGGTCAAGGGACCTGCCCTCTGTCACGGGTCACCTGTGCCTCCTGCGTCCACACCCCCCACCAGGCCACGTGCCGTCCGCCTGTCCTGCCCTCCGGCCCCACCCAGCACGGACCAGGGACTCTCTCATAAGGAGGTCGCGCCTCACATTCACATTTTAATCTGCATTTAATGACCATGATTATCCACGCGTGCGTGCACCCGGGAGCACTCAGAAGTCCAGTGTAAGTGGTACCGAGGAACGAGATGAACGCGGGGTCACCCGGCCTCCCCGGCCTTCAGCCTGCCCCTCAGAGTTCCTAAAACCCACCTCTGGATTTGCCGAGGTGACTGGCAGCCCCGCACGCCTGTTACCCGCACTGCCGGCAGGGCCCCCCGAAGGCAGGGCTCTCCCCACTATTTGGTGGCCCCCTAAAGAGGGGTGCACCAGGGACATGGGCCTTATCCAGAAAAGGGGTCTTTGTGATGTAATTCTGTTGTGACCCTAGATTCGGGTAGGTCCCAAATCCAGGGACAAACGTCCTTACAAGAGACACACAGGGGGCACGGCCACAGCCACAGGCCTAGGACACCGGCGGCCACAGCCGGCAGCCCCCGATCCCAGACCTCCTGCCCCAGAACAGGGAGGATCGGCTCCTGGTGTCTTCAGTCCCCGGGCGTGGAGACTGGCTCCCGGCTGCCCTGAGACAGGGAGGCGGGTGGCAGGGGCTGGCGGCAGCCGGGCAGTGGGCACACAGCTCCGCCCTGGACGTTCCTGCAGCTTCTCTGTGTGTTTGAAAGTTTTGATTAAAAAATGTTGGAAAGGTGGGCGCCTGGGTGGCTCAGCGGGTTAAAGCCTCTGCCTTCGGCTCAGGTCATGATCTCAGGGTCCTGGGATTGAACCCCAAATCGGACTCTCTGCTCAGCGAGGAGCCTGCTTCCTCCTCTCTCTCTGCCTGCCTCTCTGCCTACTTGTGATCTCTCTCCCTCTGTCAAATAAATAAATAAATAATCTTAAAATAAAATAAAATAAAATAAAAAGTGTTGGAAGGGGCTCCTGGGGGGCTCAGTCGGTAAAGCCTCTGCCTTCGGCTCGGGTCATGATCTCGGGGACCTGAGATCCAGCCCTGCATCGGGCTCCCTGCTCCGCGGGGAGCCAGCTTCTCCCTCTCCCGCTCCCCCTGTTAGTGTGCACACACTCTCTCTCTCAGACACATAAATAAATAAATCTTTTAAATAAAATAAAAATAAAACCATTAAGCATGTTGGGAGAAACCTGGAATGTTAAAGAACCAGAAATCTCTCTCCGCGCCCCCACTCCCGGAACTCGGCAGGGTGTTTAAGTCTTCAGCGGAAGGGACCCCACCCTCTGTCCACCCTCAGCAGCACCTTCCTCTCTTGCTCCCAGACCGCGGGGTGCCCAGGCCTAGGAGCTCCGGGGGCCCGCTCCCCGGCCCCGCCTGGCCCCCGCTGAGTCACCCCCAGAGACTCCAGCGTCCCTGGGCTTTTGAGGCCTTCCCAGGAGGACTTTGTCTCCCTCCAGTGTGTCCAGGACGTGTTCTTGGGAGACAGATGTCGGGCCACCTCCTCCTGCCCCAGAGATGCCCCTGAGAAAGCCCCAAGTGGGGAGGGCTCCTGGCGTCCTGGTCTCTGCTGCAGCCAGTGCCCAGAACAGGGCCCGACCCTCAGCACACCCTCCGTCGCACCTGCGGCTGAGCGCACGAATGAGTCAGGGGCGACCCTGGCCACGGCCCAGGCGGTCAGTCCTGGCCCGGCGAGGCTGCGGTGCCCGGGGCCCCCTCCCAGCCTTCTGGACGGGTCCCCACCGCAGGCAGCGCAAATACCCCTCCTCGCGTCACAGCTGGTGCTAGCCCGGCAAAATGGCAAAAGGGACGTGAGAGAGCCCCAGCTGGAGGCTGGCCTCCCGCCCTCCCCACCCCCGGAGCCCGGCCGCCAAGTGCCGAGTGCCCTGCTGCTCTGGCTTCTGTTCGTTTCCCCCCAGGACCGCCTGGAAGGAGACACAGGAGCCACGGCTTCCCGCTGAGTGAGCTTGGCCTCGCCCTTGCACTTCCACAGTGAAGCCTGCCGGCAAATCATCGCCCACGCCCCTGCCCTGCGGGGCTGTTGTTATTCTCGTGACCACCTGGTGTCACACACTTCCTCCCCGAGCAAAGTCCACCTGGACCACACCCGCAGACACCTCCTGGTCTCCTGCGCCCCAGGGAGGTGGAGGGGCCGAGGAAGCCCCACTGAGCGCAGGTCAGAGACCAGGGTGACGCCCGGGGGCCAGAACCTGGACGAGGCCAGACCTTCCCCTGGACCGAGGGAGCCAGGCCCACAGACACCTTGATCTCAGACTCCTGATCGAGAGGAAATGCATTTCTGTTGTTGGAAGCCGCGGGGGTGTGATGCTTCGTTACAGTGGCCCCAGGAAACAAACACAGCACCCCAAACCTGCCTCCCCGGCCCCCGCATCCCCCACTCGAGAAACGGCCACTCCTTCCTGGTTGCTGAGACCGGTGGACACCCTCCGCCCTCCTGTGTTCCGCTGTCCCTCATCCCTCCCCGTGGGGCACCCTCGGGCTTCACCCGAGCCCACCGAGGGTCAAGGACGGGGTCTCCGAGCGAGTGCATCCGACCTGGAGGAGGAGAAGGGCCCATCCGGCGCCCCCCAGTCGTGCCCCCGGCCCCGGCCTCCTACAGACCCGCCACCCACAGGCTGGAGAGCCCGAGCTGCGATGCAGGCCAGGTTCTAAGGCCAGAGACCCCAGGGAACGAGGAGCATGAGCCCCGGCGCGCAGAAGCGGGGGCTCTAGCTGAGCCCGGAGCGAGTGCACGGGCGGCGCCGCCCCACACCGCGGGGTCACCACGTGTGTCCGCAGTCCCCACCCTGGCCCCGAGCGTGGTGGCAGGACCCAGGGGCCACCGCCAGCAGTTGTAGCCGCCGGTCTCTGCCCCGTGGACGGATGTTGCTGCGGCCTCTGCTCCCTGCTCAGACCAAGGAGGACGCCCAGGAAAGCAGGCCGGCCCTGCGGACAGTGCGGTCAAGGGTCACCTCTCCCAAACCGAGGGCTGGCCTCTGCCCGACTCCCGGGAGGGGTCCAGTAGGAGCGCCGGCTGCCCGGACCCGGCCAGTCACCGTCCGCGTGCAGGTCACGCTGGGGCTTCGGGGCACACGGCGTCCACCCCCCCTGGGAGGCTCTGGGCACCCGCAGCCCCCACGGCGGCCCCTGGTTGGCAGGGCCCGGTGCGTGCTGTCACACGTCAGGGCTGGGGAGCCCACTCTGTCCACGGCCCCACGGCAATGACCCCAGAGATGCGTGTTTGGGGACCCCGGTCCCGCCCGGTGCCCTTCCCCTGGCTGACGTTAACCCGGGTCCCTTCCCTGCAGCAAACCCTGACAGGGAGGACAACGGCTCTCAGGGAGTGCGGGGTCCTCCCAGGGGCTGTCCAGCCTGAGGGGGTCTCGGGGACCCCGGACCGGCCGTGGGGGGCGGACGTGACGAGGGCCTCGGGGGCCCCGGGCCAGCCGTGGGGGGCGGACATGAGGAGGGTCTCGGGGACCCTGGACTGGCTGTGGGAGTCAGAAGCAGGGGTCCTGTGTGCACTGGGCACCCCCAACATCACAGTTAGCTCCCTCTCACGAACAAGCGACGCCAACGGCCCCAGACTCCGTCCTGGGCACGGTCCTGGTCAGTGGCTCTGCATCCCTGCAGGGAGAATGGTGCCCAGCCCAGAGCACACGTGTGAATGAACAGCCTGGATGGAAGTGAGGGTAGGGGGGGCCCTGGGGTGCCTTTCAGATGCCGGGGGCAGATTCCATTTCACTAACCCGCGACTGTCCCCAACCATAGGACACGGGCATGGTTATTTGTGTCCCACAGATGAGGAACCTAAAACCCAGATTGCTAGAGTTTGAGGTCATTCAACCAGAAAACATCAGGTCTGGCCTCGAAACTGTGCTCCGAGATGCACCCCCGCCCCCGTGTCCATCCTCAACAGGATGCAGGGTGTGGCCTCACCGTCCCCGCAGAGGCTCCTCAGTGGCCGCTGACATGAGCGGGCAGCTGGTCCAGCCGTTGCCATGGAAAAGCTCCGGCTCACGGGCTGCCTGGCAGGCTGACCAGCCCCCCAGGCCCCCCGGCCAGGCTGCTGGCCCAGCACCCAGACTGCACATGCGGCAGGGAGCTGCTCTCGGCCAGGAGCGCCCCCTGGGAGGAGCGGGCAGCGCTGCCCTCCCCCACGCTTGTTGGGGTACAGGGGCGCTCTCTGCCTGCTGCCCCCACCCCTCTTGCTAATGGCGCCTCAGCCTGGTTTGATGAGCATCTTCCCCCGTGAACACAGTCTCAGGGGCCCACTCTCCCCTTGGCCAAAGCCGGGCCTGGCCAGTCGGCGTGTGCCATTGGCCAACACGCCCCTCCCCGGCCCATGACCTGGTCCAGGTGCAGGCAGGTAACCTTAGTCAGACCAGCGACGCTCCTGGGTCTGGCCAGGAGGTCAGACCGAGAATCAGGAAAGGTGATGGGTCTGGGTTGGCCTCTAGATTGAACCACACCTGAAGTCAGCCCCCCCGGCAGCTCCGTGGGCCGTGCCAACTCACACAGCAACATGTTTATTCATGCCGGGTTGGCTTGGGGTTTTCCCTGAGGGTCCTCACTAACGTCTTTGGCTCCTAATGTCCCTGGGTCCACCCAATGCACCCAGTGTAACTTTGAACAAGTCAGCCCCCTACAAATGCCCTGATGCCCCCGCTCTGAGTGTCCTCCCCTTCTGCGCCGTCAGGACCCCCAAAGTCTTTCCTGGTAACATCAGCCTTTCTCCAGCTTTAGAAAAGTGTCAGGACACACAGGAGATCAAGGAGGGCTGAACACTGGCCTCTTTAACGGACGTCTGAGCCTTCCGCCTGCAGGGGCGCGGGCGAGGTGCCGTCTGTGTGCTCTGCGTGTCCCTCCCGGACCACTGTCTCGGGTCCGGCTGTGTGCCCTGGAATGCACGCCTTGCCTCCTCCTGACCCCGCAGGGCTGGCTTCTACCAGCCGAGAAGCCTCAGGCAGGAGACTGGGCATCTGTCAGCCTGGAAGGGGGCTCTCCCTCATCTCAGCACCCCGCCCTGCTGTGGGCATCCAGAGTGGGCACGTGAGCCAAGTCCTCATGTCGCCACATCACACTAAGAGAAGTGATACTCGAGAGAAGGTGAGCCTGGAACCGACATCTTGATCCTTCAGCAAAGACTTGTCCTAGCTCCGATGTCTCCAATGTGCTCCTCTGACTCTCTTCATGCAGTAAATCACTCTTGCCTGACATCTGAGCTGGAGACCCCCGTGGCCAGAGAAATCTTCCCCGCACCTTCACACTTCATCACCTCCAACTCTACCTTCACCCTTAGGATGCTGGTGATGGTGATGCTGGTGATGGTGGTGATGATGGTGGTGATGGCAATGATGATGGTGATGATGGCAATGGTAGTGATGGCGATGATGGTGATGATGGTGGTGATGGTGATGATGGTGATGGTGATGGTGGTGATGGTGGTAATGATGCTAATGGTGGTGGAGTTGATAGTGATGGTGATGGTGGTGATGTGGGAGCCACATGCCTAGGTTCAAATTCTGGTTCATGAATAAAAGTTACATGACTGGCCAAGTTATTCAACTTCATGTACTTCAGTTTCCTCATTTATGAAACAAGGATTCAAAAAGCATTGATGGTGGGGCGCCTGGGTGGCTCAGTCGTTAAGCATCTGCCTTCGGCTCAGGTCATGATCCTTGGGTCCTGGGATCAAGCCCTGCATCAGGCTCCCTGCTCAGTGGGAAGCCTGCTTCTTCCTCTCACTCCCCTTTCTGTTTGTGTTCCCTTTCTCGCTGTGTTTCTTTCTGTCAAATAAATACATGAAATCTTATTTAAAAAAAAAAAGAATTGATGGAGATGCCTGGGTGGTTCAGTGGGTTAAGTGTCTGCCTTAGGCTCCAGTCATGATCCCAAGGTCCTAGGATTGAGTCCCATGTTGGGCTCACTGCTCAGTGGGGAGTCTGCATCTCCCTCTCCCTCTGCTCCTCCCCACTGTTCATGTTCTCTCCCAAATAAAGAAATAAAATCTTAAGATAAAAATAAAAAAGAATTGATGTCACTGGGTTGTTATGTCAAATGTCCAGATAGAAATCTAGTACCTTGGCTGTCGACAAGCACTAGTAACGGCTGACTGTCATTGTCAGTGTCACCCTCCCTGGGTCAGTGACCAAGGGTGGGCAAACAGCCCGTGTCAGTCCAATGAGAGTGAGCCCTGGCACTTTAGTGGGACTGTCCTGCTGGGATCACTACCCCGGGAGAGGGTGGTCCTAGAGATTCAGTTCAAGGCCATGTGGCCATCCCAGGTGCGAGCCTGGCTAAGACCAGGGCCAACACAGGGGCCAGCAGGACTGATGGAGGGAGGCGGGGTCCTGGGGGCACCATTCGAAACCCCGGGTCAAGCTGTGTCCACCGTCCTCAGCTACACCAGGAACGGCTTGTCCTGTTACCCAAGCCAGGCGAGTTGGGTTTGGGTCCCTCACAACAGGAGGGGCCCTGCTAAAGGGCCCAGAGTCTGGGGGAGGTGATATGTGAAAGATGAGCCAAGCGGGCTCTGAGGGGCGCGGTGAGGAGGAAGTGGAAGACCTGGCATCGGGGGCAGCTGACCTTCCTCCCAGCATGGCGCCCCTCCAGCCCCGGGCCACCACGTACACCCGCACGGGGTCCCTGCAGGGGTGTAGCAGCGCGAGCCCTCAGGCTCTGCAGCCGTGTTTGGAGGGACGGTTTTCAGCCTGAGTCTCTACAGGCTAGCTTGGATCAGGCTAAGTCGTTGTTGGGGGAATTCTCTGGAAGTAGCTGGAACAAGACCTAGACAGTAACCTGAACAGACCGACAAGGACATCCCGAGCCACAGTACCCGTCAGATAGGCGGGAGACAGAGGGCGGAGCACAGGGCTGGAAGAGACGAGGGAGGGTAGGGACCGCAGCTGAGGAAAGGTCCTTGTCGGCCTGCAGAGCTCCCAGCGACTGGGCCTATGACCCCCTCCAGCCAAACAGGGAAATGCAGCCGAAATCAGATCGAGTCCGGAATGTCTGAGACAGAGACTCCGGGGCTTAGGCAGGCAGGGTGTCCGATGTCTCCCGTGGAGGGCTCAGCACAAAGTGGGTGCTCAGGGGAACACTGACCTGAGTTCACCCGAGACTCAGTCCCGCGCGTTCCCCGAGGGGCCGGCAAACAGGGCTCCTGCGCAGGGTCCGGAGCGTCATGTACAGAGGACAGGCAGCCCGTGTCGTCGGGTCCTGTCCACACACCGGTGCGGAGATACGGCCGTGCCCTCCCCTCCCAGCCCGGCTCTCGGACCTGGGGGCCCCTGACGCCGCTCCACCACGCGCCACCCCGGGGAGCAGGCGCTACAGTCGGGGCGTTCCCTCTCGGGCCCCGTGTTCCAGCTGGTGCGATGACAGACCCTCCACACGCCAGGCCCCCAAGTGACTATATGAGCCGAGCCCGCAGCCTCAGCCCCAGCGCGTGGGCGAGAAATAAACTGCGCGGAGGTGCTGGCGACCAGGGCAGGTCACCACAGCGTCCCCTGGTCCATCACGGCCGGGGTGCGAGTGAGGAGTGGAGCGGGAACAGTGACCCAGGGGGAAGGGCACCTGGCCACGGAGCCCAGCCCCGATGCGCTCACACCTGCTTCCTTCAGCAGGCGCTCGCCCCACCCCCTCCCAGGACACCCTCCTTCTGCTCTCATTCACCTCGAGGCTGAATCTGGGGAAGAAGAGCTGACAAATACAGATGCTGTCTCTCTGGGTTTCCCATGACCATAGGTACGCTCTCTAGCCCCGCAGAGCTCAGAAAGCATGTGCCTGGTAAACCAAGAGATGAAGGCTGTGCCTGACAGCTGCTGGGGCCACACCCTCGGGGGCCGCCACCCGCCGTGAGCAAGCAGTTGGTGGCATCAGCCCTGCCCGAGGGCAGCCAGGAACCTAGGGAGGAGTATCAAGCTTCAAGGCACAGGCCCCACCTGGTTCTGGGGGCTGCATGGACTTTTCACCACTGTAGGGTCATCTCAGATAGCATTCCTTTAAGAAGATGTGCTTGTGGCAGAAAACCCAACACAAACTGGCTTATGTAAAAAGGGAATGTATTGAATCATGTGTCTGCGAAGTCCATGGGAAGTTCTGGGTTCAGGTACAGTGGGATCCAGGAGTTAAACATGTCTTCAGGACATAATTCCCTCTGTCTCCTCGCTCGGCTGCCTTCCATGTGGGATCCGTTCTCCAGTAGGTACTCCCTCCCTTGTGATGGTGACACGACAGCCAGAAGTGCACGCCGACCCCCCCCACCCTGCCGCCGACACCAGCCTGCCTCCAACACCTGAGGGAAAGAGTGACCTTCCCTTCCAAGTGTGACCACCCATCCCTGGACCGATCACTGGGGACAGGGAAATGGGATTTTTCCACTGGCAAAACTTGGGTGATGAGCTTACACCTGGAGCCAGAGATGGAGTTAACACCTCCTTAATTTTGCCAAGTGAGTATAGGACAGAGTGACCCCAGAGAAAATCAGGGTCCTGTTACCCAAGTCAGCCTGACAGCACAGTGCTCACTGTCCACCAAATGGCCGCACATGCCCTCCTCCCCTGCCCACACAGCCCCATGCTGTTCCATCATGGGCAGAAAGCCCTTGACCACAGCAAAGACAGGCCCCCTTCCCCCAGCCTTATGATGAATTCCATCTGGTTTAAGGTAATCATAGTAAATCTCCCCCCACCCCCCTGAGAACTTTACAAGAATTAATGGCCATGAGACTCTGTTCTAGTCAATGAGAACTCTTGGGACTGGCACCCAGTCTGCTGTCCTTCTCTGCACAGGCCTTTGGAGTGAGTACCTGATGGCTGGAGCTGCAGCAGCCACGTTGTGCCTGTGAAGTACCAGGTAAGAAGAGCAAAAGCCAACGCTGTGAGGAGTGTTCTGTATCTCCACTGTTGCGTGGGTGACATGCAACTTTCCCTGTAGGGGACAGCTAAGAGTTGCTCTTACAAATTGGTAACACCACCACCTACCAATGAAGAGTCTTGTGAAAATTAAATGAGCTTGCATGGGGAAGTGTTTGGAACCCAATGTGGCAATTATAAGGCCCCAACAACTGACAGCCGTTAGTGTCCGCTGTCACACCACCACACCGTGCTTCCTCCGTAGGAAACTGTCTTGGCCCCACATTCCCCTCCAGCTACTGTCCACATCGTGTTCCCCTTCTCAGATGCACTCACTGACCTCATGTCCACAGTCCCTCAGCGGTGGCCTCTAACCCCCTCTTTGCTGCAGGAGCTGACAAAGGCAAGGGAATGGAAGCGTGGAGTGGAGTGCGATGGCCTGCAAAGTACTCGCCCCGCTGGCCGACCGCAGGCCCTGGGGGGCCAGGCTGCGCCTCTGATCACCACCCCTCAGTGCACCCCACAAATCTTCTGAAAATCGCCAACGCCTTGTTCTTGTAGCCTGGCCTAGCAGAGCGGAAATGTTTCAGTCCCCGTGGGATGGGCTCCTCACCACCACGCCTGAAGGCACCCGGCCTCCCTCAGAGCCGCGCTGCGAGGTCCCTCCTGGCACGTCACCCATATCCCCCTCTGCACCCGTCAGCTGGTCCACAGAAGTGCCGAGTAACGAACAGCGGGGATCCTCACACCCTCGGACATAAAGTACGTACGGTTCGGGGCGCCTGGGTGGCTCAGTTGTTAAGTGTCTGCCTTCGGCTCAGGTCATGGTCCCACAGTCCTGGGATCGAGCCCCACATGGGGCTCCCTGCTCGGCGGGAGCCTGCTTCTCCCTCTCCCACTCCCCCCGCTTGTGTTTCCTCTCTCGCTCTCGCTCTCTGTCAAATAAATAAATAAATCTTTAAAAAAAATTTTAAAAACAAAACAAAAGTAAAACATATGTATGGTTCATACGTCCGAAGGTCCCCCGTTCATCTCGGCCGGGCTCACGCTGGGGTGGGCGTGCCTGGGCACCGTGGCCATGCCATGCTGTCCCGGGGCTGGGCACCAGCGAGGCCAGCCTGGGCACGCCCTCCTGGAGGCCGCGGCAGAGGCCCAGGCAGCAGGCGGAGACACACAACATCTCTTGAGTTTCGGCTCAGAATGGGCTCACGGCTGCTTCCAAAGCCTCCCACAGACGACGGCACAGCAGGGCCAGGGCCAGGTGGGAGCGCGGGGCAGGACATGGGCCTGGCAGTCACTTCCCGTGGCCACAGGCCGCGCAGCTTGAAACAACACACGCGATTCTCTCCCGGTCCCGGAGTCCAGAAGTCCCCGATCCAGGAGCAGCCCGGCCGGGCTCCCTCGGGAGGCTCTCACTGTGTTCTTCCGGTTGCCCTTGACCTTAGCCGGCTGTTGCTGCTGCCGCCCTCACCTCCCTAGGGAAAGCCAGTCTTGTGAGTCCAGCCCTACCTAAGGCCCAATATACCTCTGAATTTCCACGGTGCAGCAAGTAAGTTCAGGTTTGGGATTCTGGCCCCCTCAAGGGCAAGAGCCCTGTGAGTCCAGGCCTCTGTCCTAAGGCCTCTCCTCCCTCCTGCTGTCAGCACAGCTCAGACCAGGTCCTGCATGGGGACCCCCTGCCCTGACAACGCCCTGCAGACCCGGCCTTCTCGCAGCCGCCCCTCCTGCCCCAGGGCTAGGCTGGCTGGCAGCACCCTCCCAGGACAGCCAGGAGGCTGCGCTTCTGTAGCTCGTGCTCGCGACCCGGAGTGCGCCCCAAGGTGGCTGGAGGGGGCGCCGTGTTGGGGGGCCTCAGGTCACGGGCACCATCTGTGGGTTGGGGCCCCGGAGCCTGGCCTTCCAGCACGGAGGGACGGGGCGGCGGGGACGGCTCACCGGCGTGGGCACGTCTCTGGGGAGCAGAGCGGCAGCTGTGAACTCGGTCTAGACAAACCCAGCCTCCTGAGCTGGCCTCTCGCCCCCTCCGCGCACGTGGCACAGCTATCCGGCTTCATGGGGACCAAGAGGAGATGGGCAGGAGCCCTCGGGCTGCAGACCTGGAGGCGCCCACACCGGCGCGGGGGCAGGGGACCGTGCATCCCACTAATTCCGTGTGGACCGCGGCAGGCCCTCCGGAGAAACCTGGTCCTGCTTTCACCTCTGCCCGCCCGAGCACGCTCCAGCTCCCCACGCGGGCACCCTCTCAGCACGAGGCCACCAGCCGGCCTCTGGGAAGAAGTGGCATCAGAGCCGGGCTGACGAAGAGGGAGGGTCTGGACAGACAGGGCGGGATGCGGGTAGCCCAGGGCAGGTGCCGGCTCAGGCTCAGAAACGGAGGAGCAGATATCAGGGGAAGGGGCACGTCTGGGATGGGTGCACCCGATTACCAGTCTCTCGGGTAGTGTCCTGAAGACAGATTGGAATTTCACGGACAGGCTGTGACCAAGGGGAATACAGTCCCCAGATCCCCAAATGCTCACTTCCTCTCTGTTGCAGAACCACCCCATCCCCTGCCATGGGGTCCTACAGGGCCAGCACCCCCTCCGCAGCCAGCCCCCAGGGGCAAGCCCCAGCTTCCCACCCCGTCTACCACGGTCTTGGCCGCCTGACTTGCCTTGCGCCGGAGGTGAACAGACGAGATGCAAGCGCCTACAGCACAGACTGAGCACACCTGTGTGGTTCGGCTGGGCGCTCTGAGTCTTGTACAGAGAACGCCCCAGGGAGCTCACCTCTTGCCAGAGACCCGACCCACAGTCTGGAGCAGAGCCCCTCAGGTCAACCTACAGCCCTGGGAGCAAGAAAAAAAAATTGGCGTTGTAAGTCACAGAGATTCTGCGGCCTCTTCCTTGGGCACCGCTATCCCCGCGGGAGGCAACATCCCTGCCCACTCCTTGGCTGGTGGGGGGGGACACGGAAGTAGTGGAAGTGTCCAAAACCCAGTGAAGTGCTCTTCCCTGAAGAAGGTGGAAAGGACTGCGGGCCGCACGGAGAAGCCGACCTCTGGCTCCTCCGTGCGGCATGGGGGGCTGGCCTGCGAGCCCGCGCTCACCTCCTGGCGGTCACCCTGCAAGCAAAAAGCAAGTCTGGACCCCAAAGGAGCAGCTGGCTCCGCTGATTTATAGGGCCTGAATCGGATCTGTGAGAGCAAATTGAATTTTGAATAGAATTTCATGTCAATTAACTTTGCTCAGAGTCTTAGAGAAGAGCAGCGACTCTCTAAAGCAAAACCAAGCGGTGAAGATGGATGGGGCTGACAGGCCAACCTGGAAGCGACTAATTATCGGCAAAACCTCTCAGAGCTCTGCTGGGAGGGCGCAGGGCTGCGCGTAGTGGCCAGGTGAGGTGCGGAGAGAGGTGCTCTCTCCGCGGACTTCCCGTCTGTGGGCGGGGACCCCTGTGCCCTTACTGCACCTGGTGGTCCCACCTGGTGGGAAGAACGGACCTGGCAGGAGAGAGCCGAGCTTGCTGCAGGCCAAAGAGCCAAGCCCCAGGGGCCTGGGAGGGAGCTGGCGAGGCGCCCAGAACTAGGGCAACGAGAAGAGGGAGGATTTCATTGTCCTCAAGAGCCAGGCCCTGAGGGTGGGAAGCGCGTGGGGGAGGGGCAGGATCCCATTCTCAGGGACAGTGGTGGCCCCAGGCGGGCACACATCTGGAAGGCCTACTGTGTGCCACGTGCTGTTGTGGTTCCGAAAACCCCGTGGTCCCCAGACCTGCAGCCTGCTCCTTGGACATGCAAATTTTCACCCCACGTGGGACCAGATGAATCGGAAACTCCGGGGCAGGCCCAGAGCTGCACGCCAAGGAAACTCCCAGTCCCACGTGACTGCCAGTTGCAGAGCCAGAGAACTCCGCGCGCCTTCAGACCACCCACTGCGGGGAGCGGAGTCCTCGTCGCCCGCCCTGTTTTGGAGCAGGGACCTTGGGGCAGAGAAGCGGGATCATCCCCCGAGTCGTGTGGGAGGGAGCTGAGGACGGACAGTCTGGCTCTGTGACTGCCCTGCCCGGCGCGGCTTTGTTCTAGGAGGTGGGGGGGGCGGCGACAGGAAAGGGCCCGAAGGAAGCCCCAGGCTGGGTGTAGGGCAGGTCTCTGCACCCTACCGAGCAGGTATGGAGCCTGAGCCCAAGGGCTTGTATCCAAATGAAATCTTGAAATATTATCCTGGGACACCCTTCAATGCCCACATTTTCTGGCCTTCTGTCCTCAGAGGGGAATGAGGGTACCGGGAATACAGACGGACGGCTCTGGGTCCATTTCTCTCTTCGTAATGAGGTTCTTAGGATTCGCAAGGGCTGATGCTGAAGGAGTCAGAGTTTTCGTAACAAAACCTGGAATGGGAAGAGGTGGAGGGGAACCCCGGCCCCACCCTGGGAAGGCTAGGAGAGGGTTGGGCCCTCCTGGAGGGGCCAAGGGGCGGGGCTGGACTGGAGGCTGACAGTTCTGGGGCCTGAGAGCCCTGGCGCTGTGTCTGAAAGCTTGTCGGATTGCCTTTCCAACGACCACGAGGGACAACCTGGCCAACGGGGGACCCAGACCACCCACCTCCCTGCCTCCCCCCCACTGGGGCCCTGAAAGCCCAAGTCCCTACATGGTGGGGGACAGTGGACCATTCCCCCAGCATTGCACTTCCTCACTGAGCAAGGGGGCACTTCCAGAGCTCATCTACTGTGTTCCCTTCAGTTCCCACATAGCCCGGCAAATGTTAACCTGCCTCAGTGCCTTTGCACGGGCTGTGGGCGCTGCAGGGAAGCATGGTTCCCCAGTGCTGTGCAGTGCCGGCTCCTTCTCATCTTGCAGGGCTCAGCTCAGATCCGCACTCAGAGGCATTCTGGGACACCTCCCTTCAGTCAGCGTCCTGTTATCGTTAGATACTATGTTATCTGGCTTCGCGGTCACGTTCTCTCCCACTTACCAAAGGGCCATCTGTGTCGTCCACTACAGCCTCACAAACAGTGCCTGGACCGAGTGCACTTGCTCAGTCTGTGCTGAGTGAGGAAAACAGCCTCTCCCCACCGGCCTGTCCCTCCTTCCCCCAGGCCGTCCCCTGTTGATGAAGGAGGAAGTTCACCATTATATCTAGCTTTCAACTCTCCCGCGGCCCCTTCCCATCCGCTGCCGCTCTCCAGTGAAGTCCTGCCCGGAACTGCTGTCTCAGTGTGAACCAGGCGGCCCCGGGGCCTCAGTGAGGGTGCATTCTGGGGTCCGGAGCTCTGGTCTGGGAGGGCTGCCCTACTCTAAAATCTGAGCAACCCGACCTGGGAGGGGGAGGGGGCAGCGCTGCGCCTGGAACTGCGGGGGGGG
>LNAC01001277.1:175820-198437 GCA_002007465.1 Ailurus styani
GCCGACGGGAAGGCCGCGGCGGCTGGACGCTCTGAGATGCTGCGTGCTCGCGTCCTGCGCGAGGTTTCTGTTCGGACGGGGAGGGAGGGGCTTTCGGAGACCCCCGTCCTGACCGCCGCTTCCCTGGCTGGTTAGTGGGAGGGCCAGAAAATCCGCCCGTCTGGCCGAGTTATCCTGGGCGCTGTTTGCTCGGCAAATACTGCCCTTCTTGCGTGAACCCAGGTGAGTCGAGACGGAAATGGGTACCGTCAGATTTGGCAGGTGGGGGGCGGGGAGCACCGGCTCCTGGAACTGAGGAAGTCAGACCCCGCGGTCGCCAGCCTAGCAGCCAGCCCCCGGCCCGCCCCCTCCAGCGGCCCCCTGGAGCACTTCCCGGGGGGCTCGGCATGTGCTGGGCCTGGGGGTCCCAGAGATTGCCCAGTTAACAGCCCCCCGTCCTCTTCCTGCAGCTCGGGGCCGGTGGCCTGGGACCCGCAGTCAGAGCTGGAGCTTTGGGGAGAGGACCCTGCAGGGAGCCCGCTCCCCAAGGTGGGCGGGTCTGTGGAGAGCCTCCGCAGCAGGTGCTGGCAACCAGGGGGTCGTGCCTCGGGGACAGGTGTGCTGCTTTCTGTCTGGGCAGGTGGATGATGCATAGAGGGGGGGCACTTAGCCACGTAGCCCCCCCCCCCACCGTGGTCCTCTTTGTGTACTGCTGGGGGGCCCTAGATGGCTCCCGGATCAGGGGGTCCCCAGCTAGACCCTCTGGGGGGGGTGGCACGGCCACAGCTCTGACCGGGAAGGGGTGGCCCCAAACACAATCCCGACTGTGATCTCCAAGGCCTGCATGTCGGCCGCTCGCGCCAGCACCTTAGCCCCTTAGCCCCTCTGAGGCTCTGCTGCCTCGGGGCCCCGGACCTGCCGTCCCCTCCGCAAGGAGGTTGGGAGCCTTCGAGTCTCAGCACAGACATTACTCAGCCCCTCCCCGGTGGCCCGTCTCCCCCTTGCCTTCCTGTCAGTGACCACGCTCTCTCTGAAGCCCTCTAGGAGTGACTCTCTCTGGGCTCTCTCCCCACCAGAACTTGTAAGCTGGAAGAGAGCAGGCACCGCGTCTGTCTTGTGTCTTCTCTGTGAAGGTCCCCGTGCCCCATACACGTGTGTGGAGGGAACAAGTGGGAGGGGAAACGGCCGTGAGGAAGCTTGTGCCAGAAGTCACTCTGCACCCCTGCTGAAACGAGCCTGCAGCAGCCTTGGCCACACCCCTGTGGCATCGGGGACCCTCAGAGTGAAGGCTGGGGTGTGGGGGCTTCTGCAGGTCAGGCCCCCGTGAGACTGAGTCTGCTGTCTGCTTGGTGTTTGCCCAGCCACGTCATCATGCACCTTTTTCTGCCCTCCTGAGCCAGGGAGGGGCCTGCCTGCCTTGGAAAGTACGGGGTTTCTGCACAGCTCATGACTTCTAGATTGGTTCTCTACTTTGGGCTCACCTCTTGCTAAAGTGTAGTCGTTTTCCCCAGAGTTCAGGATACCGAGCGACAGCACACAGTGAACGTGGACCTGACCAGGCATAGTTCCGAGTGCTTGTCCTCAGACTGCGCTGTACAGATGGGGACGCCGAGGCCCAGTGCCACGAACGTCAAGTCCTCTACCCTGCCCCCCCACGCCACCCAGTGTCAGAGCTCTGCCGGGGCCGTGTGGCACAGGGATGTGTGCTGCTGTCACTCTGGGGCACAAACCCCCAAGTGGCAGGTGTAGACTTACTCAGGAGGTTTGAGAGTGCCAGTGTCCAAGAGTCCTCCTTACCTTTGTCCTGTGGATGCGGCCTCCCCCACCCCCCATGCCCCAGGCTGGTCCCTGCCCCTGGTAGCTGAGAGGGTCACAGGCCACTTGTGTGAAATGCGGGGGACACACACGTGTCACATGATAGTGTTGGCTGAGGAGGGGACTCCCAGGTCTGGCCAGGCTCACAGTGTGTCCAAGGCCCTGGGCATGGAGGTGGATGGCTGGGGGCTCACCGTCTGAGCCGAGGGTGTGCAGAGGCCATGGGCAGGGAGCCCTGGGCCTCAGTCAGCATTCTGACTCTTCAACAGGGTGGGAGCAGGGAGCAGGTGGCAGCGGGACAGGGGTCTTGTGGTTTGGTGGGGCCACAGGCTGTCTTTGGTCTCTCTGACCAGGAACATTAGGGACAGCGGGATGTTTCTTGCTGTACTGCTTCCTGTGATACTCTGCCTCCGGAGGTGATGAGGAGGCCCTTGGGGAACAGGCCAGGGCAGAACTGAGGTCCTCCTGACGTTTCCTCCCTCCTGGCAAAGGGAACCGTTAGGCCCCAGTGCCAATCCCCGGGTCTCCGGGCAGATCCGCTTTGCAGGCAGAGCCTGGGCGAGCCCCCCCAGAGCTACCGTGTGCCCCTCAGCACTCGCATCGGGGTTGCCTGCACACCGGGGCACCAGCGCTTCCCCTTCGCGCTCTCTGCGGTGCCTACCTCCTGTGAGCACGCGTGCCGCGAGTACCCGGTGGAAAGCACCCTTCTGGTTTGGCCTCCGTGTGGTTCTTCGCTCGTTTGTTTCAGAACGGTGAGACACCTTCGGCTGGTTCAGAGATCCGTATCAGTGGACAGGTATAGCAGCCTGAAAGAGTGTTCAGTCCAGCCGTGACCTCCTGCGGTAACTACCGGGCCAGCTTCTGGCCTTTTCAGAGTATGTTGTGCAGAGAACCACACGGGCCCCAGTCTCATCTCTCTCCTTTTTCTTGCTAGAAAGAAAGGGTTACTCACGCGTCTGTACATGGGTCTAGGAAGTGTGTATCCAGGAGTAAAAAACGAAAAGGAAAACACCCAAAGTTTTAGCTGTGGTAACTGGTGACTTCCTGTCTGTAATTCTGTTCCCTACACCGATCACTACATGTGAACTTTGATAGTCCATAAACGGACACCTAAACCCACACGTGACTGGCAGCACACCGCCGTGCTTGAGAAACCGGGCCCTGGCGTCCCTGTGGCCACCTCAGCAGGTGGATGGCTGTGTGGGCTGGTGGTCCTGGCCTGGCCGCCCCGCCCCCAGCTTCGGGTGATGGCAGGGGCATGCTGTGCATTTCTGCTGGAAGTAACTGAGTTCTCCCCAGCCTCAGGACACCGGGACGGGGGCCGTGGGCCTCGAGGCAGTCACTGGAGGCCGCTTGAGTCCTGATGGGTGGTGGCCCCGTAGCGGGGCCAGAACGTTCAGGGGGCTCAGTGGTAGTGATTCTGCAAGCTGGTGTTCAGTGTCCCCCTGGGCAGGGGGCACACGATCGTACTAGGTCTGGTTGCTAAGGGCCAGGAGTGTGGGGGGCCAGGATGTGGCCCCGTGGTCCACATGCAGAAGCCTACACTGTTGGTCCCGCCTGTGGGGGCCTTGATCTGGGGGGCTGTGTACCTGGAGGGCCCGGCCCAGCCTTCCAAGGAGGGCGACAGAGGAGCGTCCGTGCCAAGAGGAGCTGTCAGCTGGGAGTGTCCACACCCACCGGCCGGAGCACCTCCACGCTGCCCCCTACTCTCCACTGGGGAAACCGAGGCCCAGAGAGCAGGAACACTTTGCCTGCAGTCCCGGGACCTGCGTAGGCCCGCGTTGGTCTGCTCGCCTGTTCCCCTCGAGGGCCCCTCTCTCCGAGGGGGACCCCACCTGCCGCCCAAAGAGCACAGAGCCGCTGCAGAGCCTCCCCCGCCCGGGGGGATGTGGGCCCCCTTGCCTGGGCAGACGGGTGACGGTGCGGAGGGCGCCTGCCCTGGGCTCTCCTGTTGTGTGGCTCGGTGCTCTGCTGTGAGAAGGCACGTCCTGGGAGCAGTGGTGACACTGACAGCGGCTGAGGGCACTGTCCTCACACACCCACATGATAGATGAGGACACTGAAGTGGGGGGCAGAGTTCTCGTCTGGGGTCCGCCCACCACAGTGCCAGACAACAGGAATCTCATGCGTCTTCACCCAAGCTTGGGTCACCTCTTAGACGGGAAGTGTCTGAGCTTGAGCAGAGGGGACAGTGGTCTCCCTGGCATCTACATGGATGGCCTTTCCTAGGCTGCCCTGGGCCAGCTGTGTGACCTCTGGGGAAGGGCCTCCCCTTGGAGCCTGGCCGGCATCACTGACGGTCTGCAGGCCTGCGGCCGCGCACAAGCTGGGAAGGAGCTGCTGTGTCGCTGCCCGCCTGTCCCCGGCGGCAAGGCCACAGAGCGAAGGCTCACACGTTGTGGCACAGCGCAGCGGAGGTGGCCCTGGTCCTCCTGGCCAGGCTGTCGTCCCTGCCCGGCCCTGGGCACGGCGGAGGGTCTTGAGCCCCAGGCCAGTGGGCAGGGCTGTTTCCCGGCCTCCATCCCCCAGCCCACTGCCCTGCTCTTCTCTGGCTGGGGCTCCCATACACAGCACTTGTAGCTTCTGGGTCCCGGTTTCTCTGTCCTGCCCACACTGAGCCCCAGCATCTGTGAGCGCCGTGTGGGACTGATGGCGGCAAAGGTGGGGGCCCCGTGTCTCCCCGCTCGCACCCTTCTGCTGAGCGCCTGGAGGCTGCATCGTACCTCACTGCAGGTGGGGGGGGGCTCATCTTCCCGTGGGCTGGGTTTGCGCAGAATGGGCAGCGTTGGCCATGAGGGCACCCCCGCGGCTGGCCACAGCCCTCCGTCCCCTGCTCCCGCTCGGAGCTTCTAGGCAGTCTCAGGTCCACAGCAGGTGCGTGGGTGGGGTAGGTCTGTGTCCCAGGTGTATGTGCACACGGGTACGCGCGTGTGTGCTGTGTCCTTGCTTGGGTACGGGTGTAAATGTCTGTGTCTGTGCTCCCGTCGGGGGCAGCAGCTCTGTGGCCTGAACAGAGCAGAGGACAGGCCTGCATGTGACCCCTTGGTCACGCATGGTGAGAGCCCATCCTGGAGCTCAAGCGGAGGGCCTCGTGTCCTCGATCTGTCATTCTGGGCCTGCTGCAGGACAGTCACCCCCCTCCGCCCCCGCACCAGCGCGGACAGCAAGCACTCAGGAGCTCATGGAACCGGCCCCTGTCCCCACCACCCCCTTAGCCTCTTGGGCCTGTCACTGCTCTGAACTTCCAGTTCATAACCTTGCTCTGCTGTGGCCCTCTTCACACCCCACCGCAGCCTCTCACTCCTTAGCCCCCGCTACGGTGAGCCCCCCCTCTCCACCCGCCTGCCGGGGAATCCTCAGACATACACATGGGCGCACTTCCGGCCCTTGCTACCTGCTCTGTCCGCTGCCCGGAAGATCCTTTCCCCAGGTGTCAGGGTGACTCAACTGTCCGGTCATATGCTGCCCCCCTTCCCCAGCAGGGAGCCTTCAGCCCTGTGTCTGGGCCCCCACTGACCTGTTCCAGCTAAGTCTCTGTTCCTCTGCCGCCACGAGGACTCAGGCAGTGTCGGCATCCTCGTGGTCGTCTCCCCACCCAGAACCTCTTTGCACACATGCTTGTTTCCAGGGAGAAGCTTCCAGATCTGGGGCTGGGCCGGGGTGGGGAGGGGTCTGCGGGGGTGTGCTGTTCACTGTGATACCTGGAGAGGCAGTTGTCCTCAAGCCGTGGCACCAGGCTGAGGGTCTGCGCCGTCGTCCCCTGGTCTGCCTCACACCTCGGTCGCTCTGCTTTCTGATTGGCCGCCACCACGCTCCTACCTGGGCGCAGGCAGGTTCCCTTGTCAGTCTGACCTTGCCCAGTGGAGTCTCCCAGGTTTCCCCTCGGCCAGCGTGGGGTCCGCCGGGAGCATAGCCTCGTCGCCGCTCATCTCCTCCCCTGTCCTGTGGCCTCTGTCAGCACCTCCACCCCGTCCTTTGCGGCGGGCCTCTCCTGCCTGCCCCGACTCGGCGCAGCTCTGTGCCACCATGCACCGGTGTCCCGCCTGGGAAGTGTCTGGACTGGCGGCCTGACTCGCGCCCGCTGTGATGGTGTCGTCGTTCTCCAGACCCGGACCCGGACCCGGACCCGGCGAGGTCAGCCTGTCCCTGAGTGCCGGGCCAGATCAACTAGTCTGAGGTGGTCTTGTGTCTGCGGTGTCTTCTCTTGTGCTCTGGAACAGTCCCAAGGGCACAGGAATCGGCAGCTCCTCTCCGCTCTTGCAGCCCCAGTGTTCCTGCCTCGTTTGCTAGTGGCTGGTTAGAGACCCAAGGCAGCTCCATGTGTGTTGGGGGTGGGGGGCAGGTACTGAGTAGGGGATCCAGCTTGCTGGAAATAGGGTCAGCAGGGCGCCCCTCACCCCCCACCCCCACCCCAGAGCAGGCCGGCCTGGGACACTTGCTACGGAGCAGGACTGCCCGTGAGCTGGCCGGTGGTGAGGCCTGAGGTTCAGGTGGGCAGCGGCTGCCATCGGGAGGAAGGACGCTGGCGTCTGGACACCACCCCCACCGCGGGCTTGGCCACATCATGTTCTTGGGGCGGCCGGAGTGGCAGCAACTGCACAGTGACCGGGCAGGGCGCCTGCTGGGAGCCACCATCATCCTGGCCTTGACTCCTGTGGTTCACATGCTCTGTGCGGAGCTCCCAGAGGTGGGGGCCATGGTCAGCCCCATTAGGGAAACGGAAGGGGTAGCTGAGGCACCAGGCTTTTGCTGATTGCCGAGGCTGGGAGAGGAGCTGGTTGGCCCAGCCGCACCGGCCAGGCCATGGTCACCCGCCCGTGCTCTCTGCGTACCTGAGGCCTCCCGGCAGCCTGGGTAGCCAGACCACGTCCAGTCAGAGCTCTCCAGCTTGGGGTTAGATGAACCGAGCCGTGGCTTCCCTTACTCAACCCGCCAGCGCCCTGTCACCTGGACTCTTGCTCCGGATGGTTTCTCATTGCCTCTTGTTCACCGGGTCCGGGCAGTGGTTGCCGCAGGCCAGGCGCTCGGGTGGGGCTGTAGGCCTCCGGAAGTAACCGCTGGCCAGCAGGGGGTGCTTGGACCCATTCTTCCCATCCTGATTCACTGAGTCTTTATTGAGCATTAGCTGTGTGCCGGACTCTGTGCCGGCTGTCAGGTTGGCTCCAGACAGGACGCAGATAGGTAACAAGACTGGTGAGTGCCTGCAAGGAGATTGGGGGCTTGGGAGGAGGCTGTGTAGGCCAGGCAGGTGTTTGGGAGGTGCCCGGCAGGGCTGGGTGGGGCATCCAGGTTGGGACGCCTGGAGAGGGTTGATGAGGCGGCCGGGCTGGGCCCCCAAGGGCAACCAAGGTGCTTTCTCCCTTGGGAGCCAGAATCTGAAGCCCACACGGAGTTGAATGCTTTGGGGACTCTGGGCAGATGTGGTATCTGGTTCCAGTTCCATGTGGAGACTGTTTGGGTGCCCTGATTTGCCCAAGGAGCTAAAGAAAGAAAACTCGCCAACGAGTTACCAGCCTTATTCAGCTCCCCAGGACTGTGTGTCCCAGGCTTCTGTTTTTGAAGCTGCATGTGGGGGAGAGCTGATTCCAGAACCTGGTACCCAGCCCGGCACGTGGACCACCCCTGCCTGTCTTTCCAGTTGCAGTCAGTGTGTGTGCAGATGGGCCTGGTGGGGCACATCCGTGTCCCCCCCCATCTGTCCAGCTTATGCTCTGCCTGGCATCTGAGTGGCCCCAGCTCTGCTTCTGCCCGGGAGCAGCTGTTGGCGCCTGCTGCTCCCTGGACGCCACACAGGTGGCGGGCCTGAACCATGTACACACTGGGCCGACCGCTCGCGCCTCTGGGGCCTGGACGGGGGAGGGCTCTCCACTGAGAGGCGGGTGTCAGCAGCCGTCGGTGCGGGGCCCGTGAGCGGCCCTGTTGGAGGGCCGCCACCTGTATCCCTCTGCCAAGGAGGAGCCGGAGGCCACAGCCCAGTCTGATGTGCAGCGATGCTGAAAGTCAGACTTAGAGCCCCCACGGGGACCCTCAGGATCGGCCGTGACCCCCACAGCTCTCTGGCCTTACCCGTCGCAGTTGTCTCCTAACCGCTCGCCCCAGCCCCACGTGCGGGACCTCAGCCCGCGCTGTCCCACGTGCTGCCTGGCCCCCGCTCAGTCCCGGTAGCCCAGTGTGGATCGGTTAGGAATTCCTGTAGACCGGTATCCCAGGGAGAGCCCAGGCACCTGTCACATTCTCCATGAGGCCTGGCCCTGCCCCCGCCTCACCTGGGGCCCTAGGCACTCCTGTCGCGGGGCCTGTGCACCTGCTGTCCCATCTTCTGGGAGCAAGTTCGGGATGCTTCCTCTGAGGGGCGCCCCCCCCCCCCCGCCNAGCCAGCTGAGGAGGGCGGTGAAGTGAGTGAGCCCAGTCTGGACGCCTGGTTTAATTAAAGTCATTTCTCTTCCTCACCACGTGGCCTCAGGTAGCCCTCTGCCTGCCCTGGGCCTCGATTTCCTCATCTGGGAGGTGGGGTGATGAGCTGAGAGTGCCTGCCACGTGGCCCTGCCCCCCGTCCCCATCCCCTCTCCAGGGTTCTTCTCTGAGCTGGTCCTGAGGGCTGTTCTCTGTTCCCTGCCCAGGACGAAACAGGCCGCGGCCCTGGTTTCTGGTCTCCCTGGGCGGCCCCTCCGTGTGTGACCGCCGAGCGGCAGCTGAGCGGCTCGCAGAGACTGAGACCCGGGCGGGCACCCGGCGCGCTCCGCAGCGGGGCCGGGCGGGGCTTGGGCAGAGGCCGACCTCACCCCCAGCTGCCGGGACAGCGGCCGTGAGCAGGAGGGGCCTAGTGGAGCGCGGGCGAGAGGGCGGCCTGGGCGGGCAGCACGGGGTCGCAGTGTGGGGTCGTGGTGGGGTGTGCGTGCGTGGACGTGGGAGGAGGATGTGTCCACGCGGTGCAGGCCTGGGCAGGGGGCCCAGAACGGGGCCTGCCCGCCCCTCACTCCGGCCGCCTCTTCACCTCAGGCTCCGGGCCCACCTCCCTCCTCCACCTTCGTGCTTTTGTCCAGAGCACCTGTCGCATCGTCATCTGTCTGGCTCGTCCCAGGCCATGGGGTGGGCGGGTCTTTTCCGTTTCCAGGCGGCCTTCTCCGCCCCAGCAGCCACGCAGCACGTGGCAGGCCTGGATGGCCGTGGGAAGGAGTGGGTGTCTTCGCAGAGCTTGGGGAGGGGGCCCCACTAGTGTGTGGAGCACTGGCTGCGCCGGAGGCTGGGGTGCTGCTGCTGGCCCGACTCGCCCACTCCCAGGTCTTTGACCATCTGCCCTCAAGCCCTCCTGCTCTGCCAGGTGTTCCAGTGCATGGAGCACACTGGGGTGGGCACCCGGGAGCAGGGGGGCTGAGGAGGAGTGCTGTGGCCAGCAAGAGACTGACCTAGAGGGACCGAGGGCCACGAGGCAGGTTCCGGAAGGTTCTGCAGCAGCTAAGGTGTCAGCAAGCCCCTCGGGGCAGCGTAGCCCTCAGGTAGCCGCAGTGCTGGTGGCGTGAGGGACCTCTCCGGCAGGCTGCCTGACATGGTGGGACAGCGGGCGGGCTGTGGGGGTGGGGAGGTGATGGGAGCAGTACCCATCCTGTGTGGGGACAGGTCGGGGAGGACGCCTGTCCCGGCGGCGTAGCTGCAGGGGGTGGCTGGACACGGTTCTCACGGCCGGGGGAGGGGGGCGGCTGGCGGGGGCTGCCTGCGGGCACCGTGCGCGCCGGCTCTGAGCCCGCCTTTGACTCGGGACCTGCTCCGCAGCAGGTGTCAGAGGCGCCCCAGGCCTTGCTGCACCTGGATGCAGGGGCCCGGGCTGGGAAGCCGGACCCGGCAGAGGGACCCTCTCACCCCGACCCCACCGCCAGCTCTCTGGACTCGGGTGATAGGGCGGTGCTGCCCTTACGGTTCACAGGACCTCCGGTTTCTCTGGGCCTTCCCCACGTCCGGGGAACCCTCTCAGTCCCAGACAAGCGAGGACAGTCAGTCAGCTCTGGGGGTCTGGGGGGTACCAGTGACTGGTGGCCGGTGGGTACACAGGCTGCCTTTTTCCTAGCTGGGGGGGTCCCTCCTGGGGAGAGGCCCCTCGACCACCTGCAAGGAGACGCCTGTACACGTGGTGTCTGTCCCCGGGTTCGAGGGGGGTAGGTCACAGCCCAGGAGCGAGGTAGGGTGTGGGCCGGGGCTGTCCTCGGTGGGGGGTGTGGAGTTTGAGTTAGACACTCGCAGGTGAAGGAGCAGAGATTGGGGGCGGGGAACAGCCCTGCAGAGAGCCTGGGGCGGATGTGTGCCGAAGGGCTTCCAGCTTGGGGAGGACAGCCTGCCAGGTGAGCAGCGGGTGGAATTTGGCCTGAGCTTCTGGAACAAGAAGAACGATTGACTGAACCGTGAGCCAGCAAGGTCTTCTGGGGGCCCCGAGTCCGGAGGTTCCGGGAGACAGGCAGCCTCAGCCATGCAGGGTGGGAAAGTGGGGAGGTGGGCAGGTGGGGGGGTCGGTGGGCCAGGCCTTCCACCCCACCAGGAGAGTGCCAGTGTGGCGGTGGGGGGGGTTCTGTGTGACCCTGGGGGCTTGGGCCCAGGTGCTGGGGGAGAGGCCCCTCTGCAGTCCCAGGGGTGGAGGGGGCACCCACCTGGCTGGAGGGGTGCGGCCATGCCCTTGGCCACAGGGTCCCGCAGGGTCCGGGAGCCTGGACAGGCCCGGTGCACGTCAGACCCAGCAGCCTCAGCCGTCTCTGCACCGTTGGCCTCACTGAAGTGCAGTTACAGACCTTGTTGGTACTGCATCGTAAGAACACTTGGGGAAGCTAAAAATAGCCCCAAAAAGTAGCTCCAGGAAAACGTCATCACTGATTCCATGACAACATGAAGATCCCCCTTGTGGTCCGGGGAGGGTCCGGGGCCCGGCTGCTGCCGGGGCGTTCCGGGCTCCACGTGGGCCTGCTGCCTCGGGCCTCAAGGGTCGTGGGCCGCGGTGCTTGGCCGTGCTCCCCTTTAGGGCCCGTCCGTGCGCGGCACGGGTGCTGGGATGCGTCTGGTTGCATGTGGCACCCCGTCTTGGGCGGATGGCCGCTCAAGGGCACAGCCCAGCCCTGGACTCACCCCGACCGGCGCTGCGGCCTCGGCAGGGCTGCTGCCCCACGGGCACGCCCCAGTTCTGTGGGCTCCTAGCGCGGATCCCGCTGTGGCCCGCGGAGCAGGACGTTCTGCCAGTCAGACGGCAGCCCAGCGCTGCCCGCGGCCTCCCTCCCGGGGCCTGCTCCGCGGGTCTCGCTGCTCGCAGACCTGCCCTGGCCCATGGGGGGCAGTCATTGCTGTTGCGGCCCTGTCTCACTCGGAGCGTTCACCACAGCCTGGGCATGGCTGCTGCCCCAGTCTACAGAGGAGGAAGTCGCACCTACCTAGGGGCCCTGTGGTCCGGGCGAGAGCTGCCCCTGGGACCTGGCTGGGGCCGGCGCCCCCGGCTGCAGGCTCGGTGAGGGCGGGACTGGGGTGGGGCGTGCCTGAGTTTGGGGGAGCCCCCAGAACGGGCCCAGGCTCGCACGGGGTCAGCGTCACGAGTGAGGGAGAGGGCCCGCCAGCCATGTCCCAGCGATGCCCCTGTGGCAGGAACTGTGGAGCCCTGCAACCAAGAGCCCTTGGGCGCACAGCCTAGGAGGGTCTGCTCCATGAAGCCTGGGGGTGCCTGAGGTCTTTCTCAGGGCAGCGGCTGTGGAGGCGGCCACCTCTGGGTCCTGGTGCACAAGGCCTCTTGCCTGCTTGAGCCAGGAGAGGGCCGTGGGCCGCCGTCCCTCCGTGCGCACAGGGCCCCGGCCTGTCGCCTCTGGCTCACAACCTGCTGGGCCGGGGCCACTGGCATCCCAGCTTCCCCACTCCTCCAGGTGCAGGAGCTCCTCCCTGGGGCCAGGATGCCACTGGGCTGAGTCCGGGCCAGGAGACAGGCCCAGCCACTGACAGTTCAAGGGTTCGAACAGTCTAGCACTTCCGTTTGTTTAAAAAAAGTAAAAAAGAAAAAATATATAAGATACATAATAGGTTTGCCGAAAACATGCTATGTTGGATGATTTGATTTGTGGTTGACTGATGCATACTTTGGGTGAAAGATGTGATTGGATGTGTCTGGAGAAGTGGCCTGGGGCTGCCCTGAGGCCCTTCCAGAACCCGCAGAGGGGCCAGGGCAGCGCCTAGAGGGAGGCCTTTGAGGAGCCCAGCACCTGACCTGGTCTGCGGCGGGCGGTTCAGCACACGTTCTGTGCGGTGCGTCTGCCCTTCTGTCCGTCCTCTCTGTTCCATCTGTGTGGACTACAAGTGCTCATCAGAGGGGCCGCTCCCAGCCCAGCCAGGCATCCCGAGGGGCAGACTGTTCCCACAGGTTCCTAGTTAGTATCTGCCGGTGCTTCTGATCGCACACACCCCCGGCCAGCCCTGTTCTCGTTCCAGCGCTCAGACGTGGGACTTCAGAGGCTGTCCCCCAGGCTAGAAACCATTTCTTTGATTTTACCTGATTGGAAGGGCCTCCGAACCTGTGGCTCTCTCTGAGAAAGGGACTCAGGAGGCCTTGTGGAGTCCCAGGGTGCAGGATGCTTGCTCTTTGCAGAGGGAGGGGCCCGTGGGCATCTGGGGAGAGGACAGGCTGCTTTCTGTGGCAGCACAGGGGGCTAGGTGGCCGCGGGGGTTGCTCGGTGTGTCCGCCCCCGGGCGCGGAGAAGCTGATCTGTTGGCGCCGGGCTGGTCGGGGGCCCAGGAGCCCACGCAGTGCGGCCGCAGCACCGAGACACCCATCCTGCTTGGGGACTCTGGCCCCACTTCCCGCTCGGGCTGCCGAGGCCAAGGGTGGGTGCACACGTGGGCATGTGGGCTTGTCTGTGCGCGGGTGTGTGTGTGTGTGTGTGTGTGTTCAACCTCCCACCTCCTTACCACGCCCACCTGGCAGGGTCAGGGGCCCCAGGGGCCCAGACAAGGGGTCCGACATTGTTCTGGGTACTTGTGAGCCCGTTTCTGGAGGACGTTAGCATGTAAATCTGTGAAGTGATCTGTGAAGTGAGTGAGGCCGGTGATGGGCCTTATCCAGTTCCCCGAAGGCCTGAGTAGAACAAAAAGCCAGACCCCGCCCCCCAAGGGGGAGAGCACCCCTCCTGTCGCACCCCTGGAGCTGGGACCGGGGCTTTGTCCGGCCCCAGGAAGAGCTGTACCCACAGCAGGTTGGAGGGCCTCTGGGCTCCATACTTGGCAGCCCACCGCCCCTCTGTCTCTCTAAAGCCCTGGCTGGTCCACCCTTGACCGCGTGTTGCTCCGGTTCGTCTCTGCAGGCTGCTGACCACTGTCTGCCAGGCCAACCCTGTGTGTATGTGTGTGCGCCGTGACGCGGGGCTGTGGCCAGCCAGGGACCCCGAGGCTCGGCGGTGCGGTGCTGGGGCCTGCAGCTGGGCGGCAGCTTCCAGGGTGCAGAGCTAGGGAGCTGGGGGCCTCCTGGTCTCTAGGGCCTATGTGCGAGGAACAGCCAGTGAGTAGCCGGACTGGTCTCAGGCAGGGCAGCAGGCCCGAAAGCCATGACTGTCGGGGTGGGGGGGCAGCGCACTCGTGGGTCCTGGGGGCCGGGGGGGCGACACACACGACCCCCAGAGTCTGGGACCGACCTGATGTGCACAGGCAGGGCAGGAGCTGGGAGGACTGGTGGGCAGGGATTCCGTTGTCGGGGTGTGGTGTGGGGGGAGCGGCCCCTTCGGGCTGAGATGAGCTGGGGCTCGGGGTTCAGAGGGGCGTGGGGGCATCTGACCAGGACTGCAGGGGAGGCCGCAGAAAAGCCATCGTAGGTGTCCCTGGGGTCTGCTGTCCCAGACGGCGGGTGCGGGGAAGGGTCTGTCCCAGGTCTGAGAAGTCAGGAGCCCCTTGCTGCCCTCGCACAAGCCCCTGGAGCTGTGGGCAGAGCGGCATGGCGCGGGCCGAGCTGGTCGTCAGACTTGAGGCGCAGCCTCGGCAAGGGACGGGTCCCGGGCTCGCGGGTGTCCCAGGACAGGCGCCCCTGCCGCCCCGCCTCCCCAGCCCCTTCCCGTTGCCCCTCAGCGCGCCGTGGGGAGGGGGCGGGGGCGCAGGCGAGCCCCGCCTCGTGCGCCCCGTCTCTCCTTCCTGGCCCGTCGGAGGGGAGAGGCTCTGCCGGGCCGTGCTCGGGAGAATCTGCAGTGGGCAGCGCCCCGCACTGAGCGAGGCGTCTGCTGCCGCCGCTGCCCCCAGGTGTCCCCGGCTGCCGCGCGGTTGCTCCGGCCCAGGCTGTGGCGCGCCACGCCGCGGGACAGTCGTGGGAGCTGCTGTGCCTGGAAGGGCAGCTCTCACCCGGCCGGCCGTGCCGGTGCCCCTCGCTAGTTCTGGGGGTCGTGCGCCCCTCTCCCCAGACAGGAGGCGGCGTGCGGTGCGAGGTCGGCGGACCTCCCCTGCCACACACGGCGGGTCCCCGTCTAGACCGGGGCTTTGGTTCTCCCTGCCCCACGCCAGGTGGACTGGGGCCTGGCTGGGGCTAGCGCCCCCCTGAGCACAGAGGCTGGCCCTCGAAGAGGCCGCCACCGTCGCGCCGCGGGTTCTCAGGAAGCACTTCCTGTGGGGCCATGAGGGTATCAGCAGGGACGCAGGGGGGCGCGCCGGCGGGGCACCACCTTCATTCGGGTCCTCCTCCCCTGCTTCTCAGGTCAGCGCTTCCCGTGGGTTCTCGCCTCTTCCTCGGCAGCCCAGCGGAGATGGCACCTCCCACCTGACCCCGTGGACCCAGGCGCGGGGCTGGTGGGCGACACTGCGCCTGCTCGGCACCTGTGTGTGCCGGCTCTCCCGGGCCCTGGGCTCACTGGCGGGACCAGCTCTGCGCTCGGGCGGTGGGGGTGCTGCTGCTGCGGTCGTTCTCCGCACAGCCGCGCGTGCCCCGTAAATCCCCGCTGGGTGTCGCTCCCTGTTCCAGGGCGGGGGTCCGGGGTCCCTGAGCTCTGCGTACCGGGCTGAGTCAGGGAGGGGTTTCCCAACACAAGCCTCCACAGTATCAGCTTGCCTGGCTGCATGGAGTTGGCCAGATAAACCCCTGGGGGGCTCCAGACCAGGGGACAGTGGTCAGCTGCCGTGGCGGCAGCCTGGAGCTCAAGAGTCCAAGGGGCACCCCTAGGAGGGCCAGTGCAGCACCCGCTCCATTTCGGGCCACAGATTGGGGGCCCTGGGAAGCTTCGCCCCTGGTCCTGCTTTGCTTGCACGTCACCCTCTGAGCACCCCAGTCCCAACGGGCCCACCCGCACTCACCTGACTCATCTGCCCATCTTCCCGAGGTGTGGGTCTGGCATGACCGCACCCCGGGGGGGTTGGCGCCTCCAGGTAGGTGCTGTCACGTGCCCAGGGCCTGCCCTCAGAGCAGAGCACGGTCTTGCATGCTGCCACTGACGTCACTGCCAGTTCACGAGCTCTGTCATTCCTCTCTCACAGAAGGACATGGCCCTGAAGCCACATGAGCGGAAGGAGAAGTGGGAACGTCGCCTTGCCAAGAAGCCCCGCGAGTCAGAAAGCTGCCCGTCCGCAGAACCAAGTGAGAATGGGCGTCCCCTGGAGATTGGCAGCCCCGAGCAGGATTTGGAGCCTGCCTGCGACCGGGGGAAGAAGAAGGTCCCACTGCAGCCCACCAAGCAGGTGAGCGCTGGGCCCTGCCCCACTCAGAACCGTGGGCTCTGTGCCCTCTCCCCTGGGTGCCCTCGGGGCCACGCCAGCACCTGGACACCACCGTCGGCATCTGGGCCTGCCTGGCAACGTGCTCCTTCGTTGTTGGACTGGGGCCCGAGGCACCGCTCGCCGTGAGCCCGGGTCCTGAGCAGACAGGAGACCTCCCCCTGGTGGGTGACACAGCCAGAGAGGCCAGGCTCTGAGCCCAGGGATGGGGGCGGGGGCGTGTGTGCTTGGGGCAGGAGGGCGCACCCGCTGCTAGGCCGGCCCCGTCTCCCCGTTGCGTCTGTCAGGCTCCGCCGACCACGGGGTGTCCAGGGTGTCTGTAACGCGTGGGGAGTTCCGCACGGGTGTTCTCCATCTGCTGACCTTCTGTAGGCGACAGCACAGCTCTTGGGGGGGTCACGTGGCTGGTGGTTGGGGGCCCGGTGCAGGGAGCAGCCCCACCCAGGGGCCTCCCTCCGCAGCGGCGGGAGCCGAGTCCGTGGTGGGGGGCGGGGGGCGTCCTTGCTGTCTCCCGAGCCCAGCGGGGTGGAGGGCGGGGGGGAGACTGGGACCAGGGGCTCTCTCCCAGGTGCCGGCTCAGCCCTACAGCTGCTTTCCTCCTCAGGGACTCACTGGTTTGCGCCTTCTTTTCAGAGAGGGGTTCTTCTTGGTGTCTCACACTCCACTTTCAGCTCCCTTGGGGGTGGGGCTGCTGGTGAGGGGCGGCATGTCTCAGGGGCCCGGGCTGGTTGGGGGGTCTGCAGGCACACCTGCCCAGGTGGACACGTGCTCTTTCTTCCATGCAGGTGTGCTCCCCAGAAGGGGGGCCGCTCCCAGCCAAGCACTGGGACCCGAACGGCCCGGCCCAGCACCAGCCGCAGCTGCAGCCCAGCCAGCCCCAGGGGCCACTCCCAGCCCCGTGTCAGCGCTGCCAGCCCCGTCGGGCTCTCCCGGACCCTGGGCAGCCCTGCCAGCCCCAGCGGCCACTCCCGGGTCAGCGCAGCTGGCCCCAGCGCTCACTTCTGGGCCCAAGACAGCCCTGCCGGCCCCGGCGCTCACTTCTGGGCCCAGGTCAGCCCTGTCGGCCCCAGCGGCTGCTTCCAGCCCCAGATCAGCACTGCCGGCCCCAGCAGTCACTCCTGGCTCAGCCTTGCCGGCCGCGTTGGGCGCTCCTAGGCCCTAGGCACCGCTGCCGGCGCCTGCGCTCCCTCCTGGCCCCGTGGCAGCGCTGCCGGCCCCTGCGCTCCCTCCTGGCCCCGTGGCACCGCTGCCGGCCCCTGCGCTCCCTCCTGGCCCCGTGGCAGCGCTGCCGGCCCCTGCGCTCCCTCCTGGCCCCGTGCCACCGCTGCCGGCCCCTGCGCTCCCTCCTGGCCCCGTGGCAGCGCTGCCGGCCCCTGCGCTCCCTCCTGGCCCCGTGCCCCCTCTGCCGGCCCCTGCGCTCCCTCCTGGCCCTCTGGCACCGCTGCTGGCCCGTGCGGTCGTGGGTGGCCCCCTGTCTCCGTGGCCAGCCCAGTAGGGCATCCTCAGGACAGCGGTGCCGGCCCCCACAGTCACTCCTCCTGCTGCGTCCACGCCGCCGGCCCGCCAGCTCATTTTCAGGCCAGTGCTGCTGCCCCCGGCGGGCTCTCTTGGCCCCTTGCCAGCCCCGGAGGTCCCTTCTGGGCCAGCCCAGCCACCCCCAGGGGTCCCTGCTGGGCCTCAGTCAGCCCCAGCAATTAGTTGAAGCCCCAGAGCACCCTGGCCCCCCCAAACCTTCACTGCTAGGCCCTGGACAGGCGTGCCAACAAAAGCGGCCACTCATGGGCCCAGAACAGCCTCACCCACCCAAGCGGCCGCTCCTGGGCCCAGAACAGCCCTGCCGACGAAAGAGGCCACTCCTGGGCCCAGAGCAGCCCTGTCAGCCCCTGCAGTCCCTCCTGGGCCCCAGCCAGCCCTGCAAACCCCAGCCCTTACTCCCCATCCCTGAGCGCCCGTCGCTCCTGGGCCGGCCAGCCCCGCCCCGTCGGCCCCTCCTGGGGCCCCCGAGCCAGCCGCGGCGGTCGCTGCTGGACCTGGTTCGGGCCCGTCAGCCGCAGCTCTCCCTCCTGGCACTGGGCCGCCCCTGCCGGCCCCTGAGGTCACGACGGACTCGATCGTCCACCCCTGCGGTGGCCCGCCAGGCCCCGTCTGTGAGTCCTGGAGCCTGATGCCCGTGTCCTAGGCCACCCCGGGTGTGGCTGTGCTGGGCAGACGGGCTGCTGGACCGGCCAGAGGCCTCCAGGCAGGCCAGGCTATTTGCGGTCGGAAACTGAGGCTCAGCAGAGGCAGCCCCTGCAGGGCCGCTACCAGGCTGAGGCCCGCCTGCACCGGGAGGAGAGGAGAGGACCCCCCGCATCTTCCCACCTCCCTGCCATGCTGCCCCCATCGTGCCTGCTACTTTGGGAAGCGCACGCTCCTGGCAGAGTGGACACGGCTGCCCCCAAGGGCTCGGGCTTATCAGAGGGGTTCCTCAGTATCTCGCTGTGCCTCAGAAGTGCACACGTGTCCTTGTGCGTCAGACTCAGTGCACGCCCCCCCAGGTGTGCTGCCCTGCAAGTGTGTGTGTGCGCGCGTGCATGTGTGTGCTGTGTGCGTACGTGTTGTGGGGGTGTGCTGGCTGCAGGCCTCGCGCCCCTGGGGCCCTAGCCCACTTGGCCAGCGTGCATTCTGTGCCCCTAGGCAGAAGGTGGGCCCAGCTGGAGCCAGGCCACAGGTCCCGGTCACCTCCCCGCTGGCAAAGGACGACGACGCGTGTCCATCTCCAGTGTTCTATGAATGCAGGGAGGGGACGTGGGGCGCACTCAGGGCTGTCTGTGGCCAAGTAGGAGCTGCTGGGGACAGGAGGGTCTCCCCCTCCCCCTCCCCCATCTCTGCCTCCACCCCAGTGGCTAGACACTGAAGCGGAGGCAGAGTCTCCGTCCCCCCAGCTCTGGACCAGGAGGACCGGGGCCGTTCTCAGAATGCCTCCTCCTGGCCTCCCACTCAGCCCAGGCAGCTTCCCAGCTGTTGGCCCCCTAGGAAGTTCCCTGAGGGACAGACCTCACACTACAGGGCTTTTCCTGCCCTCCGCCCCTCCCACACCCGTGCTCGGGGGTCACCCATTCCTCACCCCAGACCCTGGCTCAGGGCAGTCCCACACTGGTGCTCCTGGAGTCCTGGGCATGAGGCAAGGAGCTCGCTTCTGACCCTCCAGGGTTGGAGGGTCTCTGGGGAAGGGGGCTGCGGCCCGTCCTGGAGGGCAGCCGCCGCCGCCGCCTGGGGTGCCCTGGCCAGGCTCCCGGCCGCCCTGTGTGCCTGGTGTCACTGAGCCGCGATGGCCGCTCCAGTGCTGATCCCGTACTTGGAGGCTTGGAGGTGCCCCCCACCCACCCCGTTTGCTCACGAGGACACGGGCCCTCTGGGGTCCCCACTGGCTGCGTGTGGGGGCCGCCCAACGCCCAGAGCAGGGCTTACAGGCATCTGGTCCTCACCCAGGGTCTCCCAGAAATGCGGGGCTTATTTTTCTGATTAAAGAAAATAAAAAGTGCCGTGCCATTATTTTTACGACAGCATCAGTGAGTGTGTGTCACACGTGAAGTGATTTATTCCGACACGTGGTGTTCTGCGCATCTGGACTCGCCTCCTGTTCACTGCGTCCCCACCGAGCAGCAGGAAAGCAGCCTGGGGACCGGGGCACCGGGGAGGGGGCACGGCCCAGGCATGGCACGCCACGCCGTGTGCTGCACGTTCGGGGGGAACGCGCTTGCCATAGGCCCCCAGCAGAGCGTCTCGGCAAGCCCCCACGTCCTGCCGTCCCTCGTTGCCGCTGCTCAGGAAGGGGTCTCTAGGTGTTGCAGAAGGTGCCTCTGAGATTTGTCCTGTGTTCCCAGTGTCCCCTCCCTCCCGTTGACCTGAGGGCGGCAGCATTGGGATCTCTGCCCCCTGGGTCCTGTGCAGGCTCCTGGGCGGGTCACGCAGGTGCGAATGGGCACAGCCGCTGCCTGCCCCTAGGCCCTTCTGCTCTGGGGGGGTGGCCGTGGCGCGAGTGCCTAAGTGGGGGAAGCAGAACTGACGGGGTGCTGGTTTGCGGGAGAGGATGGAAGACTGCAGTCCTCTGGGCTGGGCCCACCCCTTCCGCGTCCGGAGCGGCCCCTCCGTGAGGGGGCCCCATGGTGTCCTTGGGCCCCAGCTCTTCCTCGCCTGCTTACTTGCTGAACCATCTGAACCCAGAGGGGTCTCCTGGAGCCACAGCTGGCTTTGCGTTCAGAGTGACAGGACCCTGAGGGGAGGGCACTTTGGGGAAGCACCCACATGCTGTCGGGGAGACTGGACCACATGTGCATGTGCCACGTCCGGGGGGGGCGGTGCTGCCACCCTCTGCTGTTAGATGAGGGTTCCGTGTGGCCAGATCTTGGGGGTTTCTAAGAGCAGCGGGTGATACGGATTTTTCTGTGGATTTGGAGATTTTGAAATGTTGGTGGCTCCTTCCAACGTCAGGAACCACCTTACTGGCCAAAAGACACGGCTCTGTGGGCCCTGCGTGGCCTGGGGTAGAGCCGTGGGCCCTGGCAGCTCACGTGGCCCTGAGGCCAGAGGTGTGGGGTGTGGACCACCCCGTCGTGGGGAGACGGGGCAGTTTGGCCTGAAGGTTGGGGGTGGTTTGAATCCTCGGGGCTGCTGTGGGTGTGAGGGAGGCCCAGGGCTGCTCCAGGGACTCCCTGGACGGAGACAGGAGCCTGGGTGCAGCGCTCTGCTGGGGTCTCCCTCTGAGCCCTGCAGCCCACCCTGCATAAGCCCCCTGCCGCCACCTCCCGTCTGCGGTGGGGCCCTGGGGGAGGGACCGTGCCTGCTCCCCCCAGGCCGGGGAGAGGGAGCAAAGACTGGTGGTGGGTGTGGTGGTTCGCCGGGACAAAGGAGACCCCTCCGGCGGCGCACCTGGCAGAAGGTAGGACAGGCGTGGGGGGGACAGACCTGGCGGGCCTTCCCCAGCGCTCGCCTGGCACAGCCGGTCCGGGCTTCCTGGGAGGAGCTTGTCGGCGCCATGCAGGCAGCCGCGCGTGTGCTGCTCCGCGAGCAGGCTCCGAGCTCCGGCGAGTGCTCGGGTGAATCCCGCCGTGAATGTCCTGACCAGTCCCGCCCTCTGGTGCAGAGGCCCCAGGCAGGAGGAGCCCCTAGACTCCCCTGCCGCTTGCTGACCCAATTTTCCGCCAGCATCTCTGTGACCAGGGGCTTCTGCGGGCACGGAAGAGGCATCCTGACCCACGCGGACCCGCGCTGCCCCGTGGAGCTCTGTGCCAACCGACTTTAGTGTGATAGAGGGGCCGGCGTGCATCCAGGCTACGCCGCGGCCTAGCTGGCCAGAGGAGCGGGCCGGGCCTGCCCCGAGGCTGCAGTGAGCACCACACGTCCACGCAGCTTGCTCAGACCAGGGCGCTTTGAGGGAGGGGGTGTCCACGTCCCACCGGCCGCTTTGCCTGGGGGGTTTGGCAAGAACCCCGCCCCAGGGCCAGGGTTGGGGCACCTCCAGCCTCCTAGAGGGGCTGCGGGACCTCCTTCAAAGTGAGCCCCAGGTGGAGCTTAACAGCAGCGCTGTGGGGTCAGGTCGTGGTGAGGGCCACACAGTCGGGAACACTTGGGGCCTTGCTGAGATTCAAGAACAGGAGACAAAATCGTTATCTGACTTTATGTTCAAAGTGGTACCAGCGGGACATTTGCCCCTGTCTTCAGGTCTTAGGAAGGTGGTGTGTCTCTTGCTCTCCTCCGTACAGACCCACCCGTCCACGTGCTCCGTAACCACGGGCTTCCGGCCTGGGACGTGGGGCAGGTCCACCGTGACCTGTCTCCACGAGTCTCTTCTCACTCGGAGCTCTTGCTGGCCAGTCACGGCCCACGCTCCGCCGGCCCGCAGAGCTGAGCGGGGTCAGTCCAGAAGCTCCCCTCGGATGCCACAGCCCCTGTCACCGAGTGCGAACGGGCCAGAAGACCTCCACGCCGAGCCTCCCCGACCTCAGGGCTGAGCTGGCATCTGCCCAGACGATGGGCCCGGAACAGGCAGCCGCCTTTCCCTGCTCCCTGGCCCCTCGCGAGGCCAGTCCTTGTCTTCCACCTTCTAAATGTCTCTCCAAATGAGATTTCATTAGAAAATAATTCCGAGGAAATGGCCATCAAAATTCATCATCCGCGCTCGCAGCCCGGTGCCCGTGCTGGAGGAGGGGACAGGTCTGAGGCCGGTGGCCGCCAGGAGCTGGAGAGGGTGGGCCAAAAGGAAGGAATGACGGAGACGAGAGGGGACATCGATGAACTGGAAAGGGGCGGCGGGCACGGGCAAGGCCAGAAGGTGTTTCTTTGAAGGCGCCAGCAACGGGGAGCCCCGGCTGGACGGACGGGGAGCAAAGGTCCCCAGTGACCAGGGTCGGCCCTGGACAGGCCTGGGGAGTCGCCATCCGAGGCGCGGGGCAGATCCAGCCTGAGCCCGCAGACTGAGACGGAGCAGACGGCCTGCGTGGTCCCGTGTCTGTGGAGGCAGTGAGCTCTGTGGTGCGGCCATGTCCCCGACCCGCCTGTCAGCCTGTCGCCTCGTCTCGCAGCGCCTGCCAGAAGGCGGGGCTCCCGCCGCCCAGGCCCGGGTCCCGCCACACCCAGGATGTTTCCGAGGAGGCGGTGGCGGTGGCTGTCACCTTGCGGTCACACCCAGGCTGCTCCGTTCCTGCGGGCTGTGCCCTCGCCCTTGCCCCTTCCCTGGAAGGCCGTGGCGGTGGCAGCCGCTGGCCTCCCGGGCTCTGTCCCCCGGCTGTCCACAGGCAGCAAGGTTCCTCTGTGGAGGCCATTTGAGCGTGTCCTCCCCTCTGCCCTCAGCACAGTCCTGATTCCGGGTGACCTGAGTCCCCGCTCCCGTCCCGACATGGTGCCTTCTGGCTGACTCACGACCCTCGAGGCTCGGCTTCCCGCTCCTCCAGGCCTCGCGCCGTGGCCAGCTGTGTTCGCTCACGGCCAGGCCGCGTGCCCCTGGGCCTGGCAGCCCCTGGCGCGGGCGGGGGGCTGCGGCAGAGCTCGGGAGGCCCCACGGTGGCTGTGTGCTCGCCACGCCGGCGTCCCGTCAGCACTGGCCTCTGACCCTGGCCCGCTGTGGGGCCTGGGGCCGCTGACTCTGCCCCC
>LNAC01001277.1:201532-214592 GCA_002007465.1 Ailurus styani
GGGGGGTGGGTGGATAGGTGGGTGGATGGATGGAATGATGTGTGGATGGATGGATGAATGGATAGAGGGATGGGCTGGCTGGTGGACAGGTGGATGTGTAGATGGATGGGTGGATGGATGGACGGGTGGATGAATGGGTGGATGGGTGTGTGGGTGGCTACACAGATGAGTGGATGGATGGATGAGTGGGTGGATCGAGAGGTGGATGGCTAGATGGATGGGCATGTCGATGGGTAGGTGGGGGGTGGGGATGGACTGATGGGTGGGTGGGTGGTTGGATGGTTGGGTAGATGATTGGATGGACGATGGATAGGTGGGGTGGGTGGATGGATAGATAAGTGGATGGTTGGATGGTAGGTGGGTGGGTGGATGGACTGGTGGATGGGTGGATGAGTGAATGGATGGGGACGTGGGTGGATGAGTGGATGGATGGTGAGTGGGTGGGTGGATGGATGTGTAGATGGTTAGGTGAGTAGGTGAATACATGGGTGGGTGAGTGGGTGGATAGGTGGTGGGTGGATGGATGGGTGGATGGTGGGTGGATGAATGACTGGGTGGACGGGTGGGTGGATGGATGTGTAGATGGACGGATAGATGGGTGGGTGAGTGAATAGATGGGTGGGTGGGTGGAGATGGATGAGTGGGTGGATGAATAGGTGGATGGATGAGTGGATGGACCGCAAGGCCCAATGGTGGGCATAGGCCCAGGGGCTCCTGCCTGGCCTCCCAGGGAAATCAGGGCACCCTCTGGCCCTAGACATGGACTTGAAGGCCCAGGGACTCTGATCTCATCTCTCCAGCTCCAGCTGGAACCAGAGGTGTGCCATTCCTGACCCCACCCCTGGCATAGCTGGCAAGCAACATTTCTGAGCAGCTAGGGGAGCAAGTGGGGCTACTGGACAGCCTAACCCCAGCTTGGGCTGTTTGGGGTCCTGGCCTGGGGACAGAAGTCGGTGAACAGCCATCCCATTGTGTCTGGGACCTGGGTGGTTCCCAAGATGCAGGACTCAGTTTTATAGGACTTTCTGGGAAATGGGACTTTCAGAGCCAAAACTGGCCCCCTGAGGAAGGGTGACAGACCCCAGCCTGCTCCTCCTGCAGGATACCGCTGAGGAATCAGGCTGAGGCATCCTTTCTGGGGCCCTGCTCAGAGAGGAGACAGCCTCTTGGTGTGTGTGAAGTGGAACGTGACATCCTCTCTCTCCCAGTTTCAGCGTATGTGGATTGTAGTTTAGCTCCTCCATCCCCTCCCTTCTTACCGGGTAAACTTGTGCAGTCAACAGTCTTCACAACGGTACATGGCAGCCCTGCACTGGTCCTTTCCTGTGTCTGCAGTTTCTCTGGGTCTAGCTTTTCTCTCCTGGGGCAGGGACCCTGCTCAGGCTGAACTCCTGTCTCCCAGCAGTGAGTGTGGGGCTCATGAGGGTGATCACTAATGGTCAAAGCCATGGATCTCAACTGGAGCCACAGCAGAATCTCCCAGAGGGCCTGCTGACACATGTTTTTGAGTCTCAAATTCAGTAAGCCTGGGGTGGGTCTGTGTTCTTAACAAGTTCTGGGATACCGCTGATGCTGCTGGCCCAGGAACCCCACTTTGAGAAGCACTGGACTACAGTTCTCGGTCCCCTAGAGAGGCTTCCCTCAGCGAGGCAGCAAGGAAGGCCCCCCATACCCCAGTTTTCTCCACTTTGGAGGAGGGCTGTTGGGGGTCCGGAGCAGTGGGAGCCTGCAGGTGACAACAGTGACACCTGGTGGCGTCTCAGTGCCGGCCCAGGGCTCAGGCAGGCAGAACTGCATCTCACCCGCACGCCTGCACGCCTGCTCGTGCGCACGCGGGCGCGCACACACACACACGCACACTGCACCGCACGCGTGTCCCATCACATGTGAGGGACCCGGTAGGCATCCCCATTTCGCAGGTGAGGAAGCTGAGGCTCGGGGACAGTCAGGAGAGGCTGCGCTGGTCAGGGTCTACGTGCAGCACTCAGCTGAGCGGGAGGGAGCGCGGGAGGCAGGGGTCCCCCAGGCCCAGGACGTGCAGCCAGGACAATGCCTTTGGCCGGCCTCCGAGAAGGAGGGTGATGCCGAGACCTGGGCTTCCCTGGGCCCTAGCACCCGGGGCCTGGGGTTGGGGATTGTGGGCGCTGGTTCTGTCTTGTCCTTTATACTCTGCTGGCCGACAACCCAGGGCCCATGGCTTTGAGGGCTGTACCCCCATCTTGGGACCCAGATGGCCCTGGGGACCAGGGCCTCTGAGGGGCTGCGTTGAGAGAGGCTTCTGGCTGAGCCTGGCGGTGGGCGTGTGGGAGGAGGGGCCCGTGTCCTGAGGGTGTTTCCCCAACTCAGGAATATTCTAGATCGTAGCCAGAGTGCCTTCCAGACCCACCTTGACCGTTGGCCTGGTCAGGGTCTCCAGGCTGGAGGGTGTTTGAGACAGAAGGGCTGGACGTGGAGGTCTGGCCAGAGGCTCCGGACCCCGGTCAGGCCTCGCTGACCCTCGTCATGAGGCGCGTTCTGCATGCTCCGTGCTCGTGGGCATGCACTGAGCTAGGAGGCTTGGGGGCGAAGACAGGGCAGGACACCCACATGCCCCGTGGTGTCCCCACGCTGGTGAGGGGTCTGCTCCAAGGAAGACGCCTGCCAGGCACACAGACGGGGTATGGACGGCCTGTGGGTGCCCCACACGCTGGTGGAGAGGACAGAGCTGCGGGAAGGCTCTAGAATCGGGAGGCTGGGTGGTCGGGAGGTGGTGGGACCCTGGACAGTGAGTGGGGGAGCCCAGGACACCTGGGCCACGTGGTGGGGGGTGGTGACTGCTTTTTGCAGCGGTCTGAAGTTATTTCCCAGTGAAAAGGAAAAGAGGAGCAGGAATTCTGGGTCCACTTAAGCCTCTGGGCCTGCTTTGGCTGCCTGCAAAGTGGGCACAAGCGTCCAATCAGGGCTCTGCTGGGGAGGCGGGGACGCTGGCCAACATACGCCGGAGCGGCAGCCGTGCTCCTGGACACAGAGCCGAAGCACAGAGGGGTCTAGCGGTGGCCCGAGGTCACACAGTAGGGAGTGGCCGGTCCCCACCCGTCTGCACAGACCCGGGACCGTGGTGGTGTGGATGCCGCGAGGGCTGGGAGAGCAGCCGCTGGCCTGTCCTGGACGCCCCGCGTCCAGCTCCCTGGCGCAGTGAGATGGGGCAGGGCGGCCCCCCGGCTCCGGCTCCAGGAAACCAGGGCAGAGCTCGCAGCGGCGTTAGGTCGTCGTGTGTCGTGTCTGCTCTCCTGGGTGTTTCTTTCTGCCCCGACGGGTGAATGGTCAGATCTGCAGAGCCTTGCCCCAGCTGCCCTCTCCCAGGGTTGTGGCCCGGGGCTCAGTGTGGATGAGCAGGGCAGGGCAGGGGTGAGGATCCTGACCCTGGCTGGGCCCCCACCCTGGGTCTGTGTTTGCTGAGCCTGCCTCTCCCTGTCTCCAGATGAAGGTCACCGCGTCCAGAGGGGGCGACCGCCACAGTGGGGATGACAGCGTCCACGAAGCCACCAGCTCCCGGACGAGCAGTTCTCGGGACCAGCTCAGTGACGTGAGTGCCCCAGCTGCTTGCTCAGCCAAACGCTCCTGTGTCCCTCGGGTGTCCCCGGCCAGCCCCCCCACCTCCGGCAGACACTGCGGGCAGCGTGCTTAGCACCTGAGAGTCACCGAGGGCTTTGTCTTGGCAATTAGCATTTTGCCTTCATTAAAACATGATTTTTCAGTAATTAGAACTTCCCCACTAGGAGGGGTTTAAATGAGGAACCCAGATGGGCCCCCAGCAGGAGCCCTGGGGAGGCCCTTGTCCAGCTGGGGGCCTGGCCTCACCCATGGGTGCTGCTGGCGGGGCGGCGGGCAGGGAGGCAGGGCCGTGGTGGGAACAGCGGTGGGCAGTGCTTCTGGCCTGGTGGGCGGGCCTGCTGGGACCTTCTGGTCTGGGGACAGACAGTGTCCCGGAGGACAGGCCCCTGAGTCTCCATGACCCGGGCAGCTCGCAGAGGGTTGCAGCTGGGACATGGCCCGCCGTAGGCATGTTGGGCGCCCTCCAGGGCCCCTGGCTCTCCCTGCCCACAGCCACTTGGAGGGGGGGTAGGTGGGCACAGGGGGGCCTAGGACGGACATGAGGGAGAGGGATCCCAGGAGGGGGTGCCCCGCACCTTTGTCTCCCTGACCCCCTGCTGCAGCAGCGCGGAGGCTGGGGCTGGGCTTCCAGATGACTGAATGGAATGGCGTCTCTCATTACCATCTCAATAGGGGCCTGGGGCGCGGCCGGTGGGGGGAGGCCAGGAGGGGGGCCTAATTGCCTGGCTCCAAGCTTGCTGCACGAGATGGGAAAATAGGCTGGTAATTGTCTGGGGCCGTGGGGCTGCCCTACTTCGGACTCTAATTGCCGCTGGGACGCGTGAAGACGGATTCTGAGCACATCAGGGACAGCCCTGAGGGCGCGTGCTTGGAGAGCAGTTACAGCCCCCCCCCGCAGGGCTAGGTGGGGGCCTCCTGCCAGGGTGAGCCCCCCAGGATGTGGCCAGGGTCTGCCTGGGGAAGAAGGGTCCCAGAGCCCCAGCTGAGGCTGGATGGGGTGCTGTGTGCAGGGTGGAGCAGTCCAGGCTGCGGTGGGGGGGTCCCCCCACACACCCCGTGGTCACCCACCACCCTGGAGGAATCTGCAGCCAGACCTCCGCTCCCCCCAGCACGTCTGGACCCTGGTCTGCGGGCCCCAGACGAGCCTGCGCTGGCCCGCTGAGCACCTGCTCACACCCTCCGCCCCATCCCCCACCCTGCAGTGAACGCTCCTCCCCACGCAGCGCCCGCTGGGCCCGGCTCCTCCTGCTTCTGCGGGCACCGGGCACCGGAGCGGAGAGCGCTCCGCCCAGTGCTGTTGGGTCTCCCTCAAGGGACCTTGGGTGGCCACAGTGTGGCCCGCCGTCTCACTTCTCGGGCCCCGTCCAGCTCCCCTTCCGAGAAGCCCACCCCGCCCCTGCACCACGACAACCCTGTAGCCCTGGGGCACTGGAGGCTTCCGGGTGGACAGGGCAGGCCCACCTGGGAGCCACGTGTGAAGAGGTGGGCCTGGCCCTGGGAGGGGCTGAGGTGGGCCCAAGGGCTGAGCCCACGTCTGAGGGAACGTGGCCACTTTGCCCGCCTCTCCGCTGGGTTGCCTCTGCTGGGCTGGGCCACGTCCCCGGGGTCCCTGGGGGGAGGCTCCGAACCGCGTCCTCAGGCACAGGCGCGAGGCTGCTGGGGCTCGGGGCCGCTGTGCTGTGCCCTCCCCTGCGGCTTCCGTCCCAGCCCCCAGCCTCACGCCCCCTCCAGGGACCCAGCAGCTCCCAGGGTCCTGGGCGCAGGGGGAGGTCGCAGAGGAGGGGCCGCGCAGGGGCTGCACCCCTCTCCTGACTGTGCTTCCTTCCCCGCAGAGCTCCACGCAGGCCGTCTCCGGCAGAGGATACTCGGTAAGTCTGCCGCCGCTCCTCTGCTGGCCGCACACTCTCAGGCCCCGCGCCTCGGCCACCCCCAGCGTCCTCAGCAGGTGCTCCCGGCCAGCAGCGGGGCTGGGGGGCCAAAGCCGGCGGAGACCCGCCGGAGCATCGGGAACGCCACTGGCGCGGGGTCCCGCCCTGGGAGAGACCAGCCGACCCTCCCTGACTTCCTGACTCCCTGCCCGGCGGGTCCTGCCAGGAGGCACTTGGAGTGAAGGGCCCCGGGCCCCGAGCCCCCTCCCGGGACGTGACACGCCCACGCCGTGCTCCCTGCTACCTGCCCGGCCTGGACTCAGGCATGAGGCCCCTGGGCCCCGGGGCAGGAGGTGGCTGGCTTGCCGGGCCTGACGAGGCCAGCTGTGTGGGGCCACCTCCCTACCCCTGCCTCCTGCCCCTGCTTCCTGCCCCTCCCCTCCCCCACCTCACCCCTGCCCCTGCCCCCAGGGAATAGCCCTTACCCTTTCTTTGGGACTTCATTTCGTTGCCCCTTAAGTATCAGGAGAGACATTAATGACACCATAAAAACCAGAGCGCCGTAAAAGCCATTTTTGCAGATTTACAGCCTTTTCGGCTCATTGGAGGGCGGGGCCTGGGCTCCACCCACCTCATCCCCCCTCCCGTCTCCCCGCCAGCACCTGATTTACTGTGAGCCCCAGAGTTCCAGGCCTGCTGGGCTGCTTCTCTAAACCACATCAGGTTTTTATAGGGTGTGTAATTAACGCACTGATTTTCCATGAGGCAGGGGCACCCTGCACCCCTGGGTCTCCCCTGACCCCCAGCCACCCTGACCTCAGGGTCAGGTGGGTCAGGTGCCGGGTTTTTCAGTATTGCACCTGGTGGGCTGTACGCTTCTGGGTGGTGGCCACATCCTGACGCTGGAGGGGTGTCTCCTTGGGTCCTGGTCACAGCCATGGGTGGCATCCCTGCACTGCCCCTTCCCCCCACGAGCGGGGCGGTCTGGACGGAGCAGCACTCTGGCTAGGAGCCATGCCAGCTCTGGGCTCCAGCTGGGGACAGAGCGAGCAGACCTGCTAATGTGGGAAGTGGGTGGTGATAACAAGTTGTGTGATGCAGGTTGGGGTCGGGGAGAGTGAGGGGCCGGGACCCCCCCCAGTGGGGGAGGTAAGGGGTGTGAGCCAGCCTGAGGGTCCCAGAGGGGCCAAGGGACACCCCGTCTGGAGCCTCCCTCCATGTCTGAGAGTCCCTGGGCAGCTGGGGTCTCCCTGCCCCGAGCCACCTCGCCAGAGCCCCTGGACAGCCCTGCTGCTTCCAGATTGTGTGTGTTATTCATGGTCTTTTCCCCAAAGAGCTGTTTTGAATGTTTCCTGGAGAAAGACCCATGATTAACGTGCCAGCTGTTTGCAAGTTAGCCCCCCGTGGCCGTTGCACAGGAGCGACGGGTGGTGGCAGGGACGCACCCAGCCTGCTGCTGGGCCATAGCGGTTCCTGTGTGTGCATGCCAGGCGCTGGCAGGAGCAGGTGTGTGCGTTAGGGTCGGGCATGAGCAGGTGTGTGCGTTAGGGTCGGGCATGAGCAGGTGTGTGCATTAGGGCCTGGCATGAGCAGGTTTGTGCGTTAGGGCCTGGCAGGAGCAGGTGTGTGCGTTAGGGCCTGGCATGAGCAGGTGTGTGCGTTAGGGCCTGGCATGAGCAGGTGTGTGCGTTAGGGCCTGGCATGAGCAGGTGTGTGCGTTAGGGCCTGGCATGAGCAGGTGTGTGCGTTAGGGCCTGGCATGAGCAGGTGTGTGCGTTAGGGCCTGGCATGAGCAGGTGTGTGCGTTAGGGCCTGGCATGAGCAGGTGTGTGCGTTAGGGCCTGGCATGAGCAGGTGTGTGCGTTAGGGCCTGGCATGAGCAGGTGTGTGCGTTAGGGCCTGGCATGAGCAGGTGTGTGCGTTAGGGCCTGGCATGAGCAGGTGTGTGCGTTAGGGCCTGGCATGAGCAGGTGTGTGCGTTAGGGCCTGGCATGAGCAGGTGTGTGCGTTAGGGCCTGGCATGAGCAGGTGTGTGCGTTAGGGCCTGGCATGAGCAGGTGTGTGCGTTAGGGCCTGGCATGAGCAGGTGTGTGCGTTAGGGCCTGGCATGAGCAGGTGTGTGCGTTAGGGCCTGGCATGAGCAGGTGTGTGCGTTAGGGCCTGGCATGAGCAGGTGTGTGCGTTAGGGCCTGGCATGAGCAGGTGTGTGCGTTAGGGCCTGGCATGAGCAGGTGTGTGCGTTAGGGCCTGGCATGAGCAGGTGTGTGCGTTAGGGTCTGGCATGAGCAGGTGTGTGCATTAGGGTCGGGCATGAGCAGGGGTGTGTTGGTCCTGGCATGAGCAGGTGTGTGCGTTAGGGTCGGGCATGAGCAGGTGTGTCCATTAGGGTCGGGCATGAGCAGGGGTGTGTTGGTCCTGGCATGAGCAGGTGTGTGCATTAGGGTCGGGCATGAGCAGGGGTGTGTTGGTCCTGGCATGAGCAGGTGTGTGTGTGCGTTAGGTTCTGGCATGAGCAGGTGTGTGCATTAAGTCCTGGCATGAGCTGGTGTGCACATTAGGCCCTGGCATGAGCAGGTGTGTGTGCTGGCCCCTGGCACGAGCAGGTGAGTGTGCTGGTCTCTGGCATGAGCAGGTGTGTGCATTAGGTCCCTGGCATGAATAGGTGTGTGCATTGGGTCCCTGGCACAAGCAGGTGAGTGTGCTCACCCCTGGCACGAGCAGGTGAGTGTGCTGGTCTCTGGCATGAACAGGTATGTGCATTAGGCCCTGGCATGAGCAGATGTGTGTGCTGGTCCCTGGCATATGCCAGTGGGTGCTGCAGGGTGCAGGTGGTTGGCCCGGCCCTCCTAGAAGCAGAGGTGCCTCTGGCACCAGAGGAGCCGGAACCAACCCACGTGACCCTTGGCCAGTAGGAGCAGGCGGGGTGGGGGTGGGTGGGTGACCAGGCCCAGGCCTGGAAAGCCCCGTGAGCTCAGGGCCCAGATCTCTGTGTGCACCGGGCCTTCAGGGCTGTGTGTGGCTGCTGGCACTGCCCACCAGGGACGTGAGGGCTCGGCCAGCTGGACTGGGCAGATGGGGGTTACGGCCCTGCCTCTAAATCCAGGCTTCACCATGGGAGCCTCGGATACTTGAGTGTGCATACTAAGGTCGAGGCCTGCGTGCGTGTGCGTGCATGCACATGCAGGCGTGTCCACGCATGTTCAGTGGGTGGCTCGTGTGTCTTGTGCCTGCATCTGCCCCGTACACAGCTCGCAGGTGGCCCTCTGTGGGAGGAGAGTGTGTGCCACGTCCGTGTGTCTCCGTGTGTCTGTGGGTGGCTGTGCACACCTGCACGTCCCGGGGTCCTGTGCTTTATCGGGACCGTGTGTGCGTCTGTCTGGAGGGGTGCGTGCATACCGCATGTGTGTCTGTGCGTAAGTGACGGGCATGGCACGCGTGCCTGTGTGTGACCTGTGGCTTTGCATGCGGGTGTGCAAGTGTGCCCCGGGGGCCCTGCTGTGTGTGTCTGTAAATGGGGCCTCAGGCTCGGCAGGGCTCATGTCTACCCCCAACAGCGTCCCTGCGCTAGTGACCCAGGGCTGTTGTCATCTGACTTGCTTTATAGACTGTACTTAAAGGGGTTTAATTCTGTGAGCTTGATCGCCAGCAAATCCCCAAAGATTGCTCATCCTCGACAGCTTGTCCCGAGAGCTTGGTGCGGCCTCCCCAGCGCACATCAGATGCTCCTTAGTGCCGTGAGATTAGTTGGAAAGTCGTTTTCTCCGTTCAGCTGCTGGGAACTGGGGACATGACGACCCATCTCCTCCAAACCAGGGTTGGGAGTTCCTTTATTAAAGGGAAAGGAGAATCTGGATGCCTGCCAGGGCCGGGAGGCTGGCCGAGTATGGTGCGCGGAGTGTTCTGGAAGCGGCCTGTGCTCACAGAGGCTATGGGGCTGCAAACAGGAGCGGAGGCAGAACAGCCGTTATGCCACCGGCCGCCACCTGCGATGAGCCCGGGCGGTCTCAGGCCCTCCACGTGGACGTGGTCACCATGGCAGTGACCCCCCCAACCTCTAGGTGAGGACACTGAGGTGCAGGCCTCAGAGACCCCACCGCAGGTGCCCGCCGAGGGGCTGAGCTGAGACCCGGAGCAGGCAGGCCCATCCTGGGTTCTCAGACCTCGTCTCCCGCGCACCCTCCTCCCTTCCACAAGTGTTTGCTGACCCGAGTGGCCAGCGTCTCCGCCCCACGGGCCTCACTGTGCCGTGGAGCAGATGGTGAATAAAGCCAGTAAGAACCGCTCCTAGTTGGAGGCGGTGAGCGCAGGGGCGACCGGGCGGCAGGGAGGGGGCAAGGCCAGGCTGCGGGTGGGCACGAGTGTATGTGCCGGGGCAGGGGAGGGACCTCGGGGCAGCCAGCGCCGAGGCTGTGCGGGGGAGGGCTGTAAGCGAGGCCGGTGGGAAGGGCGGCAAGGGGCAGGGGCTGCCGTGGGCGGGAGCCGGCGTTCAGGGGAGGCTCTCACTTGGACGCAGGTGGAGTTCCCAGCAGAGCAGGGCCGGAAGGGGAGGAAGGGGCCTCTGCCTCCTCCCCAGGCCGGGCAGCTGGGGGCCGCGGGGGTGAGTGTGGGAGAGCCGGCCACAGGCCAGGCGCAGAAGGGCGCAGGGTGCCCACCGGCTCATCTGGGTTGGGCAGGACCCCCGTCCACACCTGCCACACGGGGGCCCCTTACGCGGGGTGTAATTAGCTAGTTGGCTTGATTACTTTTGCGGGATTTCTGGAAATTGACTTTCGGGTTTGGGTTGGGCTACAGACAGCTAATTTCCTAGCGCCTCCAGCCCCAGCACCAGCCTCCTGCCCCAGAGCCCAGCTGGCAGCGGCCAAAGGGCCGTGGAAGGAGGCCGCCGTGGCCGGCAGTGTGGCCCTGGCTGGCCCACGCACGCCCAGGCTGCGTTACGGAAGGTTCCTTCACGCCTGTGCGTGGGTCCGTTCCCCCGATGCGGGCTCCCCTGACTGCTCCCTGCACGGGCTGGTTGGGTCTCGTCGCAAATCTGGGGCTGTAGCCGGGGTCCCCAGGGCAAGAGTCAGGAGGTGGCAGTGGTGGTGTGGCTCCCACCCCGTCTCATCATCAGACCCCACCCTGGACATAAGGGGCCGGGCCGAGGCCCCTTTCCTCGGCCAGAGGGGGCCCAGCCCGCCCCACGGAGCCCCTTGCCCCGGGGAGGAGGGGCGTGGCGGGCATCTTCCTGCCGGGGACGGCAGCTCCTGGCTCCGCACGCACTTTCCCGCCCTGGGTCCCCCATTCCCGGCAGGAGGGGTGCGGCTGGCCTTCTGCTCGAGGGAACTGGATGGTGCGTGCGGGCCACTTGTCAAGTTTGCCTCTTGAGCCAGGGACCTCTGTGGCTAAAGTTGGGGGTGCAGCATAAGATAGGGGTGCACCCAGCTCCTGCGGAGGTGTTGGATAGCGCGAGGGTGAGTGGGCGCGTGCACTGAAGCCCGGTCCAGCTGTCCTGGGTGGGGAGGGGTGGCGGGGAGGTGCCTGGGGTGCCCCTCGCCATCCTGAGACCTGTCGGCTCCCCAGAAGTGGCCCGGCACCCCCAGTCCCCAGCGCCCCCCGAACACCACTGGGGCTGGCAGGCCCCGAAGCAGGCTGTCTTTACGAGGTGGGTTTATGAATCCATTAGCCTGCTCCTTGGGCCACTGCTGAGCGGCCAGAATCTGTATGAAAGCAATAAAACCCAGTCAGGCTCTCCCTGGCGTCAGGCAGCTGCGTTCTCGTGACCTCTGAGCACGGCAGTCCCGAAGCCGGCTGCTGGGGACGTGCTGCCTAGGGGACAGCGGGGACGCGCGGGTGTGTCCTGAGCGCAGTGTCCTGACGGGCCTGGCTCTTTGTCAGAAGGTCCCCCGCCCTTCGCTCAGCCCACCCCCTAGGGCCCTGGGGTGCAGCCGTGGCCCGCCTCTGTCCCGCTGGTAGGACACGGAAGCCCTTCCGGTGTCCCTGCCCCCCGGCATCGCGGCCGGGCTGGGGTCGGGACTGGCAGCGCCGCCGCCTCGGGCTGGTTGTGAGGCTGTGAACCTGGCGCTCGGGTGCATCTGGGAGTGTGTTCGCAGGGAAGCTGACCCCGATGGGGAGACGGCGTGGCGTGGCCCGGCACTGCCGGGCAGGCCCTTTGTCGCTCAGTCCGGACATGCGGCACGGGGCTGGCGGGGACGTTGACGTGGCCTGAAGGGCCCCTGCTCCCGCGCTGCCTTCCTGGGCCCCGTGCTGCAGCCCCTCCCCCAGCAGCTGGGTCGCAGGTTCTTCCAGAAGGGGGGCAGGTGGATGGCTGTGCGTGCCTAGACGGAGCAAGACGGGACAGAGGATGAAGAGATCGACAGGTGACCTGACCTGCCCGGCGCGCTAACGGCGGCAAGTGCTGACAGGAAAGATACGCCAGGCCGAGGGGGTGCTGGTGTGGAGGGGTGCCGAGGGGGAGGGGTGCCGGCGTGGAGGGGAAAGGTGCTGCTGTCGAGGGCAGGGGTGTTCCGTCTCCGGTGGACGTTCTGCGTCAGCAGGCTCTGCCGCCGCTGTGTGTGTCTGCAGTTTGGGGCCGTCACATGGGCACGTTCCTGAACCCCGTCTTCCCGTGGCTGTTCTTCGCAGGTAGTCTGGTCCTTGCCCCCTCGCTCTGCTGTCGTGGGGAGAGGTCGGCCTGGCCAGGGGGGGCTGTGCACCAGGCTCGCGTGCCCGCCCCTCCCAGGGTGCTGGGGCCTCGCCGCGCTGGTCTGAGGAGCTTCCCGTGCCCGCCCCTGAGTCCTGCCCGGTGCTGGAGGCCCTGCTGGCGTCTTGCCCCATCCTGCTGGCGGCCCGCCCCCCGCCCCCCCGGCGGAGCAGCCCCCACACGTCCCGGGTCGGGGCAGCACGGACCAGGACAGCCGCGGGCCCCTCCCAGCGCTGGGCCCCAGCTGGGGGCCTGGAGCCTTGGACTAGTTATCCATGCTGTGGGGGTCACACAGGTGTGTCCCACTTCTTATGCCACCTCCATCGCAGCAGGGCTTGGATTTAGTGGCAGGAGGGCACAGGTTCAGGACAAAGAAGCTCGACTCTCGTGTTGTCCACCCATCTTTCAAGTCTCCCTCCCCCCATTATTTTATTTCAGACTGGCCACAGGCCCGTACAGCAGTTCCGCGCAGTGCCGCTGTGGAGTGGGCAGCGGCCCACCTGCTGGTCCCCAGCAGCTGGCCAGAGAACGGCCCCCGCCCCCGGCAGGCGTGGGGCAGGCACAGGGGTGGGCCACGGATTTGGGCCCACCTCGGTCACTTTGCAGGAACCGCCAGGAGGGCTGTGTCCTAGTTGTCTTGCCCCGTCTTGCTGTGGACTCAGCTCTAGGGAATTCTGTCTCGGTGGCACCCCCTGGGGTCGCCTGGGGACGTCTGGCTGGGGCGGCGTGAGGCTGAGCCTCGGAGAGCACGGTCACCCTGCGGCGTCGTCTTGGCTGGGCCCGCACACAGCGTGGACTCCAGGAGGGGCTGTGGGGGCCACCAGAGTCCCCACGCCTCTCCGGGTCCTCCCCTGGGGCCCCCAGACAGCAGCCAGCCTGCGGCCCTGCCCACCGCCCCCCGGGGGCAGCTGGCGCCCTC
>LNAC01001277.1:214851-226808 GCA_002007465.1 Ailurus styani
GCCTGGGGCCTCCGGCCTCTGCCAGCCCCCGGCCTTCGTTTCTCCGTCCGCGGGGGCTCGGCCTTCTCGCCCGGACCCTGCGTTGCCCCGCAGTGCCCGGGCCGCAGCACTGGGAACGGCCCGGGCAGCTGAGTTCTGAGCCCAGGCCTCCCGTCCCACCGGGTGACCGGGCCGAGCCCTGTCCCCAGAGGCCGGACTCAGGCTGTCTGGACAAGCCCACGGGGAGCCCCCGCGGCGTGGCCACACGAGCCAGGAGCCAGGGCCGGAGGGAGGGCAGGCCGGGTGCCCGTCGGAAGGCGAAATTCAATTATTCGGAACACGCAGGGCTGCCGGGGCACAGGAGGTTAGGAATTAATGTTAACACTGTTCTGGTTAAGACTTTTTGTGTTGATAAATAATTCATGAGGCAGTTAGCGCCGAGTCTGACAACAGGAGGATATATCAACACGGCCGGCCCCGCGGAAGGTCAGCCGCGTGCGGCGGGCGCCGGGTCATCTTTTATTCATTCTCTGCCACGGGCTCGTTCATTATCCCGGCCCGGCGAGGCCTGCGGGAGAGCCACTCGGAGAGGAAGGGAGCGTGGGCCTGACGTCCGCCGGCGTGGGTGCCGAGGGTGCCGAGGGTGGGGAGGGAGGGACCAAGGCCGCGGTGAGGCCCCTGCGGCCCCTGACGCTCGGGTGGTCAGGGCCCCCCGGCCCAGGAGTGTCCCAGAGTGGCCGTCCAGGGGCTCCCGAGTGTTTACTGAGCACCTGCCGCAGGTGAGGGGTGACTCCAGGCCCTGAGGTCAGAGGGTTGAAGAAACCCCGGAAATCCCCGCCCTGTGGAGACCGTGGAAGGCGTGTCAGGTGGGCAGCGGGAGGGGAGAGTGAACGTGTGGCCTGTCGGAGCAAACGTGCCCAGAGCGGACGGAGCAGGAAGCGGGAGAACGTGGAGGGGCCATCGGGCTAGGGTCCAGCGGTGCCACCGAGCGCCCCTGGGGGATGGCGCTCAGACGGGCCCAGGAGCATGACCATGCGGGGGGGCGGGCAGGAGTCCAAGTGTGTGTCCGCATGAGTGTGCAGGCGTGTGCACGCGAGGGCATTGTGCAGGCAGGGGGTGGCCTGCTGTGTGGCCAGGAGCCGCTGGTGGGGATAGAGGGGCGCAGAGCAGAGTGGGGGGGGCAGGGGCTGCCCCAGCTGGGATGGGAGTTGGGGGCGTCTAAGCACAGCCAGCGCGCAGGGCACCAGCCTCCACCCGTCCGGGCGAGTCCTCCACAGCTGCTGTTGCCATGGGGTGCTCCCCAAGTTCCTCCGGCCTGAGAGGCGAACTCGGACAGGTTAGCCCACAAGGCGATGCCCAGTTCTCCTTGAGTCTTTGGTAACTGCAGCCAGAGAATAGGAAAGGTCATTTGTGTTTTGCACAGTGGTGCTGTGGGATGGCTCTCACTGTGAAACCCAGATACGCTCGGAAGTGCCGCCCCCTCGAGCCCCGCAGCGGGAGCGGGAGGAGAGGGCACTCAGACCTCAGTGGTCAGAGCCCAAGTCGTCCCTCCATCCATCCATCTATCCATCCGTCCGTCTGTCCATGCGTTCATCCCCTGCCAGCTCCGTGAGTACTGTGTGCACCATGCTAAGTCTCATCCATCCATCCGTCCGTCCGTCCATGTGTTCATCCCCTGCCAGCTCCGTCTGGGTACTGTGTGCACCATGCTACGTCATCCATCCATCCTTCCATCCACCCATGCATTCTGTTCAGGGGCAGCAAGGCAGGTCCCATGGGCTTAAGCAGTGGAAGGAGCAGAAGAATTCTGTGCAGTTGTCTTGAGATTTGGAGAGTTAGAGGGATGGCTCCTTTCTGGCTGGCTTCCCCTCGGCCAGTCCTGGGTCTGCCCAGCACTCTGTGCGCCAGACTCCTCCCTCCGACGTGGCCTCATGCCGCTGGCCACTCCTGAGCTGCAGCGTTCCCGGCCCCAGCGCAGACTTGGGGCTCCGGACCACCAGGCCCCACGCTGTGTCTCCATGCGCTTCACTCAGACTGCTCTCAGCCAAGTCTCGAAGTGCAGGAGGAGGCCTGGGAGGGGGAGGCAGGGACGCCGGCCCACTCGTCTCTCAGGGCCCGCAAGAGCCCACGGCCCAGCTGCAGGACCACGCTTGTCGCTGTGAGGTGGGCTCTGCAGGGCTCTCTCGGAGCTCCAAACCACTGCCCACGAGGACCTCTCCCGGTGGCCGGCAGCCCTAGCTGCCCGTGGTACCCGAGATGCAGACACTCGGCGGGGAGGGACTCGAGGGGCCGTGGGGCAGGGCAGGCGAGTGGTGGGGCTTCTCTGGGCTGCTCTGGGGGACGCACGTTGGTGAGGGCAGGTACCCGCGTACCCGCCCCATCTGTCCTTGCTGCCCCCTACCTGCGACAGGTAAGGGCTCTGCCTCCCTCCTCCCAAGTGCGCCTGCGTGGTTCCAGCCGCGCTTCTCTGCTAAGTGGGTCTCACTCACCGTCAGCCCGTGGAGGCCGTCCGCACTTGGGCTGTTAGGCTGCAGTAACTTAATTTCTCGTTAATTGGGTAATTAGTGCTTTGTTTTGCTTTAAAGCCTAAACACTCATAAAAAGTGAATTAGCTGAGTAAACAAGTATGGGATTCTTCAGGGTCCCCATCCGGCTAGCGTGCATAATGAATCAGGCTCACTGTGGCTTTCTGGGCCAGTGTGGCCTGGGGCCCTTTGCAGGGTGATCCTGGAACCCCAGCCCTGTTCCAGCTGCCCTGAGAGAGTCCCTGGCATGGAGTCCTGATCAGAAGGGCCAGATTGGGACTGTGGGTTTCAGACCCCATGCACCCACTCACCTGGGTGGGCTCCCAGCTACTCTGCCTCAGTTTCCTCCTCCATGAGCCTGTGGTCTGTGGTGGAGCCTGAGTTGTGTAGAAACGGCCCCGGTGAGCACATGCGCCATCAGCCCCACCCCCCACAGCGCCCCAGGCCTCCCGCCAGTGGGATGTGGGGCTCCCCTCTCCTGCCTGCCCCACGGTGCCAGGGCTGCCGTCGGGTGCAGCCAAACCCCAGGCTCTAGTGCTTGCTCCTGCCTGTGCACCATGCTGCTGCCAGTGAATCCCTTCACCGTCTGGGCCCCCACTCTCTTGTCTGCGAAGTAGGCTAACGCCCAGGTGAGCGCTGGCGGGCACGGCTCCCCCTCGTGCGGCATGCCCGACCCTGGTGAGCGCTGGCGGGCACAGTGCCCGACCCTGGTGAGCGCTGGCGGGCTTGCTGGCGGTACGCCCGACCCTCACAGCCCTGGCCCAGTGCTTCGGTCAGTCACCCAGCCGATCCCATGGCCGACCCAGGCACAGACCAGACCGCAGCCCGCACCCCGCTCCTGACACCCCTGCCCATGAGGTCCCGCGTCACTGCCCAGCATCTGTGGCTGGGGTGTGCCGACAAGGGGGAAAAATGGCCTTGTCAACCCAACTCCAGACGGTGGGTGCTAGGAGGCCGCTCCCGACCCGGGACCTCCTGCAGTCTTCACTGCTCCTTTTTAGCTGAATTGCTTAACGGGGCGCGTGTTGTACAACCCAGGGGAGCATTTGCAGCAGGACAGAAGGTGAACACCTGTGCCCTTCCCTGTGGCGGGGGACGGATGCCCATGTGGGCAGGCAAGGCGGCCAGTCTCCTCCCCGAAGTTCTTCCAAGGCAGCACCGGTGAGCAGAATGTTTACTCAGCTGAGACTGATGGGCCCCACGGGGGCCACGGGAACTGTGAGCGTGGCCAGTGCTCCTGGGCCACATGCATAAGGATGAGTGGCCCTGTGTCAGGTCACCTGGGTGCACCGGTGCCTTGCGCACATTGGGACACTTGGCAGGACGCCCTGGGGCAGAGCAGCCATTGGGCAGGATGCCCAGGCCCTCCTGTGAGCCAGGCCTCAGAGCACACCTTGACGTGTCTCAGAACATGCACATCCGTGACAGGCCTGCTGGGCTTGCACGCACAGGCTTGAGCCGTGACAACAGGCCCAGCGAAAACAGCCCACATCAATGGTTTGTCCCTCCTGAAACTCCCCGGGTGTCCCCAGGGCACACAGCCCAGATTGTGGCCTCAGCTCCGACTGTCCCGCAGCTCAGACCTTTCTGCCCCTACGCTCAAGTGGGCTGCATAGAATGTTCCAAGGTCTTCCACCCCACATAGACTACGGACCCTGCTGATTGTTTTGGTTTGCAGCCACCTAGGCCTTTGCAGGCGGTGCTCTTCGAGAGTGAGTTTCAAGCTGGTGAAGAGTCAGGTCCTCCTCGGTCCCTGGGCAGCTCTGTGAGCAGGGCCTCTGTGGTGGCATCCCAGACTGTGCACTGCAGGCAGAGCAGAAACCTGGTCCGGGTCCGGAGCAGCAGGCCGTGTGCCACCCCTCAGCCCTCTCTGACCCCTGGATCGAGTGGGGTCACCTGAGCGGGGAGCTGGGGGGAAGGCAGAAGCAGAGCTAGGGCAACTTTTGGTGTCTTTCTCTGCAGCAGGGCCCAGGGAAGCCTCCAGGCCCTCTCTGTCTCCGTGGCATGACGGGGCCCGCGGTGAGCAGGACGGACCCTGCCCCTGCTCCCTGCCTCTCTCCTCCCCACTCCCTGAGGGCACCTCCGGCCCAGGCCCAGATGCTAGAGCGTCTGGTGGGAGAAGTGGCCTCCGCGTCAGGGTCTCCCTGCCCATGAATTTTTCATGCCTTTGTTTGAGAAGTGGGAGACATGGCAACCTCCACTGAGTGCCACTGTGAAGCAGTAATTAATGTTCATGCTGAGAGAAGAAAAAGGTACATTTCTGTTGCTGCTCAATGACTTTGATTTGTGTCTCCCAATTCTGGAGGGTGACAAGCAGCCCCCACCCAAGCAAGTGGCTGCCCAGGTTTCTGGAAGAGGCCCGGGGATGGAGGCCAAATTCCCCAGACCTCCTGTGCAGGTGCTCCTGGTGGGGCAGGGCACTGTTAGTGAGAGGTGTCTGTGTCCAGGTCCTGTCAGGTGCTGGATGCCTCCAAGAGCTGTGGAGGTGATAGGAGGGGAGAGGCTGAGGCAGAGGTAGTGATGCTGAAGATGATGATGGTGATGATGTTGATAGTGAAGGTGAGGATGGTGAGGATGATGGTCGTGATGAGGAATATGGTGATGGTAGATTTGATGATGGTGAGAATGGTGATAATGATGGTGGTGATGACAATGATGGTGGTGATGGTGGAGATGATAGTGATGGTGATGGTGAGGATGGTGATGGTGGAGAGGATGGTGGTGATGATGGTGATGCTGATGTGGTGATGATGATGGTGATGGTGGAGATGATGATGATGGTGTTGGTGGAGATGATGGTGATGATGATGTGGTAAGGATGGTGATGGTGAAGATGATGGTGATGATGAGGATGATGAGGATGATGGTGATGGTGAGGATGGTGATGATGGTGATGGTGGAGATGATGGTGGTGATGATGCTGATGTGATGATGATGGTGATGGTGATGATGGTGATGGTGGTGATGATGCTGATGTGGTGATGATGATGGTGATGGTGGCGATGATGAGGATGGTGATGATGGTGATGGTGGAGATGACGGTGACGATGAGGATGATGGTGGTGGTGGTGAGGATGATGATGATGGTGATGGTGGAGATGATGGTGGTGATGATGCTGATGTGATGATGATGGTGATGGTGATGATGGTGATGGTGGAGATGATGGTGGTGATGATGCTGATGTGGTGATGATGATGGTGATGGTGGCGATGATGAGGATGGTGATGATGGTGATGGTGGAGATGACGGTGACGATGAGGATGATGGTGGTGGTGGTGAGGATGATGATGGTAGCAGCGAGGGTGAAGAACTGATCATCATGCTACCTATCATGCCAAGTACGTACCCAGCACTGTCCTAGTGCTTTGCATATATTCACTCGCTGAAGCTGCGCAACAGCGTGTGGCCGGGCTGTTGTCTGTGTGACAGAAGCACAAACTGAGGCATGGAGAGGTCAAGGGGCCCGCCACGGGCTGCACGGTGTAGGCGGCAGCATGGCGTCCCAGTGGACGACTGCTGCAGTGCCCACGTTTTGGCCTCCCCACCGTAGCCAGCACATCCACTCGGGGCCTTGAGTCTGCCCTCTGCTCCGTGGGCTCCCTGCTTGGACGCCCCCCCCACACCCCAGGGTTACCCCCCCCCAGCGCCACCCAACCCTGCTCGACCCCATGAAGGTCACCTCGCTCAGGCAGCTCCTGCAAAGACAGATGTGGCTCTTTTTCCCGCCTTGTCCCTGATTAATTGCCTCATTCAGTTCCGACTCTATCGCATTAAACATTAATTCAGCAGGACTTAATAAGGAATTCATTTACGACGCGGCCTGTGCTGGCTGACAGGGCTGTGCTGTTTGGTTCATTACAGGGCCCGAGCTCGTTGGGAAGCACCCTAACGCTTGACTGTCGGGTCATTAAGCTGTCACTGTGACACCCAAAGCTGTGGGGAGAGGTGTGAAACAGCCGGCCGGGGGGTTCCGGGCGCCGGGTCCTGCTGGGCACACAGGCCCCGCCCGGCGGTTCGATGGGGCTGTGGTTTCCGACGCGACGCGAGGGCTCGGTGCTGCTCATCAAGCCGGAAGAGGCCCAGCTGGGGGCCTCCGGCAGCCCCTCCCGCAGCTCGGCTGTGCTGTGCCAGCTGCAGTGAGCGGGGCTCCCGGCCCCTATCCCTCCTCTGCTGGCCCAGCGCCCCCCGAGCCGCCAGGGCTCCCGTGGCGGAGTTTAGTCCCAGCTCCGCGGGACAGGATGATGACGGTCCCGTGTGTCCAGCCCCTCACCTCTCCGGTCCCGTCTCGCACAGTCCCCTCCTTGCCCTGGGGTACACTGCCTCCTGCATTTCAGCCACTCTGCCCTCCCCCTTCCCCNCCCCCGCTCATGAGGGACTGGCCTGGCCTCGTATCATTGTGCAGCCAGGACATGGTGGGTGTGAGGACACCCCCAGAGGTCTCTGTCCAGGCCCTGCAGGGGGGCTGCGGGACTGTGGGGCTGGGACACTGGTTAGCCTCAGAAGACCCCCCCCCACGTGCCCATTCCCCAGGGTCACTCTCAGCTGCAGTGGGTGGCTGGTAAGGCGCAGGGCCCATCTGTACAACTCTGAACCTTGTCACTGAGCGCACCCCAGCCCTCACCCTGGGGCGCCAAGGGCAGAGCACACCCCCCCACCCCCCCACACTCACCAACTGGAGGACAGCACACAGACAGCAAGGCACACAGCTGATGGGGACCTGTCACCCTCATGTGTGGCCCGGGAGATTTATTTTCAGCGGTAGAATTCATTTGACACATGTTGTAATTGCGGTTGCTAGGAAGGGATTATTTTTCTTTATGTTCTTTTAGGGGGAAAATTGCCGTGGTTTCTAGAAGAGCAGTCTTTCTTTTTAAAGCTCTGCCTGCTGAAAATGGAAAACAAAGATTTGTTTGCATGATCAACAAACCTTTCTTTAAGCAGCTGAGCTAACCCATCCGGTGGTTCCTGGCCAGGCCGCAGGGCCGCGCGACGCACGGGGGCATGGGGCAGCCCTTCCTGCGGGCGGTGCCTGTGGCCACAGGCCTGACCTGACCCCCTCATCTGTCCAAGGGATCCGAGCCCCTTCAGTAGAGCCGGGGCTGCTGGGGCTGCGCTTCCGTGGCCCTGCCCACCCCCCGGGCCCCCATCTGTGCCCACCGCCCAGCGGGGCCAGCTCCTCACCTCTGCCTGGCCTGCCCCACAGAGCCCTTCGCCGAAGGCCTCACTGGCACTCCCACCTCCATATCCCTCCCAGGCCCCTCGAGGCCCTCTCACCCGGCCCCCCCACGACCCCTGCCCCGCCACGGATGCTGACTCTCCTCTCTCTCCCCCTGCAGTGCGACAGCGAGAGCGAAGGGGACGACAAGGTAAGCCCCCCACCCCTCTTCCCGAGACAGGCGCCCTCCCCACACGTCCAGGCCCCCTCTCTTCCAGGGCTCCCGGGGGGGGGCACTGTGGGCAGAGCTGGGGCAGGGGCATGCTCTGGGTAAGTACCGACCCCCCCTTTCCAGGCCAGGGCTGGAAGCATCACCAGAAAACAGACTTCCGCTAATAGCAGCAACGCGTTAGCACCTAATTACCCTCCTTTTCAGAACAATGAAGTCCCCATTAACGCAGGATTTATGCACTCGGAGTGTTTAGCTCAGGGAAAACCACAGCACAGGCCTCCTGGGGGCCCTTGGTCCCGGTCATCTGCCGGTGGCCCTCACTCGGCTCTCCTGTGGGGGAGCAGGGAGGCGGCCACCCCGAGCTCTCCGCCCAGCGGCCGTATGTGGGCCCCTACTGTGTGCTGAGCTCTGTGGAGGAGGGACGAGCCGGGGCGAAGACCCTGGACGTGGCAGGAGTGAGCCGCCGGGCCAGGCCTGGCACTCACTCTCCGCCTGTCCCCCGGCCCTGGGGGGCGGGAGCTGGGACCCAAGGCCGAGAGGGCCCCCGGTCCTCCAGAACACGGGAACGTGGAGCCGGGGAGTGCGAGCCGCCGATGAGGCTGCCGGCGACGGCCGTGCCCGGGCCAGGGGCCGAGCAGGTGAGGAGCACCGGCGTCCGGCCCGAGCCCAGGGTGCTCCCCCGGGGGCCCCGCGGCGCACTGGCTGCCAGGCCAGTTTTGTGAAACGGAGCGCAGCCTCGTGGGGAGGTCTGTGCGGTGTGTGACCGTGCTCGTCTAGCCAGCGCTGTCGAGGCGTGAACGCCCCTCGGCAGATGTACGTGAGCAAGCGTGGAAGGGGCTGGTAAGGCAGGACAGGCCTGCGGAGGATGCTGGGGGGTCTGGGTGACCAGCCTCAGAGCCTGGGGCCGGGGGAGGCAGGAAGGGCCGCGGGTCATCCGTGGCGGGGGGAGCGGTGTGGACGGGTGAGGCTTGAGCCCCGGGCAGTGCAAGGCGAGGCAGCCCAGAGGTCCTGCGTGGGGTCCTTACGGGGTCTCCAGACCATCTGGGGAAGGTGGCCGGAGGGCGGGCAGCTAGGAGTGAGCGCCACTGTCCGGGTCCCGGGGCCGAGAAGCTCAGCCCCCCGCCGGCCCGCCCCCGGCCCCTCTGCAGAGCTGTCCCTCCTCAGTCTCAGGAATGAGGAGGGCCTCGGGAAGCTGCTGAGCTGACCCCTCGCCTCCGGGTCCACCTTTATCTAAAGCCACTTGCGGGACTTGCTCTCGGAATCCAGGGGTGCTGGGGAGGGGGCGCCCCACCTACGGCCCCTGGCTTGTCTTCCGCAAAAGAAACCAAGCTGCTGCCCCCAAGCAGGTTCCTTCCAGGTGTCAGAGTCCTGACTCGGCTGCCAGGTTGCACACGCCCAGAACCGTGGCCCCCTTTTCTAGGGCCACCACCCTCCAGTGGCCTCCGGGGCACCGCGCAGCCTGGCCTCTCGGTCTCTGCTGGCCCTGGCCTGTTTCTCCCTCTACTTCTGAGCCCACCCCTGCTACGAGAGTGGCGACTCTGGGTGGTGGAGACCGGGGGCCAGGAAAGGGCAGACACCAGGGCGCAGCTCCACCTGTGCCCGGGAACGAGAGGTCACTTCTCACATGGCCATTGATGCCCTTGGACCAGGTGGCAGGCCACCGCCAGGGGCTAGCAGGGGCTGTCGCCGTGGCCTCCACTGCACTCCCACTGAGCTGGGAGCCCACAGGCTGGTCCTGAGCAAGGCTTGGGGACCGGCCCAGCCTTGGCCAAGGGACAGGGGGAACAGGCGTGCTCGGGAGGAGCTCACTCTGGATGGATGCAGTGTGGAGTCTGGAACTCAGGATTCTTGTTTCTCTGGCAAGTTCCTGTGCGGCCCAAGGGAAGAACCTGTGCCCTGGAGAGTCAGGAGGGCCAGGGTCTGAGTCCCGGAGCCCACTGCCCAGAGGGTCTGGCTGGGGTCTCTGCTGGGGCTCACTTCTCTGCTGTGCCAGGCGCAGCCAGGAGGCCCAGACCCCCCTCCAGGCTGCCGCTGGGGCTCGTGACTGTGCGTCCTGGGAAGGAGGCTGTGGCCAGAGTTAGCCTTCTCCACACCCGTGTGCTGGGCCGTGGCCACCGTGAGCGGTCTGCACGGGTGATGCGGTGGCCCGGCCCGGCGTGGGACAGCCCCTGGCTCCATCGCAGGGCAGGTGGGAGGCCAGGCCACCTCCAAGCCCAGCTTCACTGAGGCCAGGGCCAGAGGAGAGAGCCGAACCGCTTCCACGCCCCGGTGTCCTCACCTGTTCTGTGGGACACGGAGACACTTCTGGGCCACAGTGAGCTCTGAGTCAGTTGACACGGAGTAAGGAAGCCACTGGCGGCTCCTGTCTGTGGGCAGATAGAGCCGGAGCGTGCTTCAGAAAGCCCCTGGGCTGGAGAGCCAGGGAAAGGGCACAGGCTTCCTCGCTGGTCACTCTCGCAGGGGTACCTCGGTCTTCCGTGACACTGGGCTGTGTCCCTGGGCAGCTTGGGATGGAGGCCAGAGGCCAGGCTGAGACCCCACGTGACTGACCGTGGGCCAGCGTGGGCTGGGCAGGTGGGTGCTCAGGCTGAGCCTCAAAGGTGCGTGACTGTGGGGAGGTCTCAGCGCTTCCGGAGAGGCTGCCTGGAGCAAGGGCGCCCTGCGGGGTAATTTCCCAATCACCGTGGACGGGTCGTGCCTGGTCAGCACTGGCTGGGCTGTGGTGCCTCCCTGGGCTCTGCGAGGTTGCTGGGCTACGGGTCTGGGTGTGTGGCTGCTCGCCCCCCCACGCTCCCCCTGCTCTCATTACCTCTCATCTGGCACACACAACCTCTGCTCGTCTGCCCACAAGTCTGCCCCGTCAGACGCAGAGACGCGTGCTGCCTGCCCAGCCAGCTCCCAGCCCTCAGTCCTGGCTTCCAAGGTACAGAGGCCAGTTCTCTCCCACATGGCCCCACAGTGGTCAGGACCTGCGTTGGCTGCTGTAGTGGAAACTGGAATGAACTGGCTAAATAGAGGGGTTTGTATTTGTCACCTAGAAGCCCCGGTGTGGGCCCTCCAGGCTGGCATGGCCTGTGCATGGTCATCAGACTCCTGTCTTTCTGCTTGGCCGCCCTTGGTATATGGCTTCCTTCCTCACCTCCTTAGCCCATGAAGGCAGCTGTAGCACCAGCCACCTCATCTGCATCTCACGCCTCCACACCACTGATTAGGCAGAATGACTGATCCCCTCTGCGGTGAGCCAGGAAGAATGCTGGTGCAAAATGTCCAATGGGGGGCCCAGAGCAGAGAGAGGGAGGGAGGGAGGAAGCATGAGTTCAGAGGGGCCACGTTATGGAAATCATAGGAAGCTCAGGCTTGTTCCCAGTGCAGTGGGGAACCCCTATCGCAAAAGGTCCCTGTTCCTCCAGGCTGCATGGGGACACTAATTATGCAGCGTGTGAGGTTGGACAGCAAGAGAGACCAGAGTTCCTTCTGCCTCCCTTTAGTGAGGCTGGGTTCCAGGGTGATGGGTAACTTCCTCCCAGCCCCTCAGGGAGCAGGTGCAGCTCAGAAGAGTGTGGTGCCCACTCACCCAAGCTGCCACCCCTCCTGGCCTCCCCCACCGCAGCCCAGCTGACCTGCCACGGGGCAGGCCCTCCCCCAGGAACCTCTGCCCTCTGCAGCTCCTCACCGCCCTTCTCCAAGGGCACAGCCAGGTGAGGCCTTTCACCCCTTCTGGGAGGACCTGCTCAGGCAAGGAAGGCCACGTATCTCCACAGTATTTGCAAGATGGCAAAAGCCCTGATTTTATAGCGCTGTAAGAACATAGGGACGACAGAAACAGGCATCCCTCCGCCGTGTGCCCTCACCTGGGGCCTGGCCACAGGGGGCCTCTAGAACCCCGCTCAGCCCTGGGGCACTTGTGTGCTGCACAGAGTCGGAAGGAGCCCCTGTCCCGTCATTTGCTGCGCGGTGGGCTGGAGAGCGGGGCTGCTCTGCGCCCGTGGTGAGGCGGCCGGCCGTGCAGGTCGGGCAGCGCAGAGCCCCGGGTCCGGGCGCGGGAGAGCGCGGCGGGCAGGCCGT
>LNAC01001278.1:8616-85654 GCA_002007465.1 Ailurus styani
AGGGTATTACACTAAGTGAAATAAGTCAATCAGAGAAAGACAATTATCATATGATCTCTCTGATATGAGGAATTTGAGGGGCAGGGCGGGGGGTCACAGGGATAGGGAGGGAAAAAATGAAACAAGATGGGATGGGGAAGGAGACAAACCATAAGAGACTCTTAATCTCACAAAACAAACTGAGGGTTACTGGGGGGTGGGAGGGTAGGGATAGGGTGGCTGGGTGATGGACATTGGGGAGGGTTTGTGCTATGGTAAGTGCTGTGAAAGGTGTAAGCCTGATGATTCACAGGCCTGCCTAGGGCAAATAACAATAATAAAAAAAAATAAAAATAAAAAATAAAAGAAGAGGTAAGAGAGGCAAAAAATAAATAAATAAATAAATAAAATAAAAAATAAAGATTTTCATGTGAAAAATCAGAAAAACATCAACAATAGCAGAATGATCAAAAACAATTGTTTAACTGTCAGTGAATATTATTTTTGGTGTTAATGACTTACATCTTATCGCCAAGTGGTAAAGTCTGAGATATCTAATTGTAGAAATAGTACCAAAAATAATATAAAGCATCATTAAACTAAAAGAGAATTTAAAACATATCAGAATACTAAAAAATGCCAAACATTAAAAGTTCATTATATATTATAATCATTGATCTAAATTAACCATGGGGCTTATTATGTGCCAAGATCTCCCTTTTTTTCTGCTCACCAACATGAAATTTAATATATCTATTTGTAGTAAAATAAATTTGGTGAGATGGTAAAATAATGGTGAGATAAAATTGACCTGGAAGAGACCCAGAAAAGATAAGAAAATGGTCAGGATGGTGGTGGTGGGTGTCAATGAAGACAAATGAAAAGTTTTAGAACCATATTGGAAAGGGAAAGATTGAGTGAGGCTATTTTTGATGTTAAAAATTGCAAAAGACAAAGATAGGGGAGAATAACAACTAGTTCATCAAATCCTGGGATATTGGAGCAAGGAGGAAATCTCTTCCATCCTCAATGTGGAATGCTTTAGGTTAATATTAGGGATGTAACTCTTAATAGTGCAATGTGAACTAGTGCTATAGAGTTTAACATGAAGAGGAAAATAAAACGATTTTAGTAATTTCAAAAATTAACAAGTTCATAATAGAAGAGGACCATTCATAGATCATAGAGTTTTTCTTACCTTTATAGGGGATGCTCATGGAGTTAAACACATCCATCTTCCAGAAACACATCTCCTGGGGTCAATATCTTGGCATGCTGGGTTGGGTATGGACAGTAAGCCCAATCCACTCCTCTGATTCTTATGTTCTTACATGTAGGCAAGCTCTTAGAGGTGAGACCTGAGTGCAGTCCAAGAAGTATTAATGTATTAATAATGTATTAAGGTGTTAAGCTGAATACATATGCAAAGAGGGCACTGCTTTCTCCCCGGCAGTCTGGCAATAGATTCTAGGTGACTTTACCAAAAGCTACCAAAATATGTCCTCCTTAATCATTAACTTGAGGAGGAGGTGAAGAAACCTGTGCATTTTAGAGAACCAGTGGGGAGAAGCTACTGAAACCATACAGATTTGGAAAATATACATATGTGTGACATCATCACACTCTCAAAGTTGCTAGGAAAGAAATATTTCCAAGAGTACTTTTTCTCATCCAAGAAAACTACGAATGATTCCTACAATTTATACTTATTTTTAAAGTATCACTGTTACAATCGCAACATTTAAATAATTCTTTCATCACTTTGCTTCCCCATGAAACGAGATGGATGATCCATCTCACCATTTCTAAGTTCTTTGTTCATAATTAAAGCTAAGTCTAAGTTGAAAAAAATGTGACCTCCATGAATATGGCTGATTTGCAGTGATCTTTGTCTTTGACAAAAACAGAGCTCAGTTCATACATAATTTGGATCAGAATTCACCTGGTTTCATGAAAGTTCCAATAACTGTATCTAAAGCAGGGGAAATAAGCCAGGGTTTTATCGGAACAACAAACAAATTAGATCAGTAAAATGAAGATAATTCTTTAACAGGAAGTCACCTCTAATCCTAAAATGTTCCAGCTGGAGCTAGAAAAATAAACAGATGACTCCAGTAATTTAGTGATAAAATAATGGCTGACTTAATTCGATTCAGAAACTATTGCCCTTTATCTGCTTTGGAACAGATGCACTAGGTGCTTCCAATTATGGAACTGGGATCAGAACTTATTCTTCCCTCCAGGAAGAAAATTTAAAAGTAAAATCAATGTCTCTATTCTCGAAGTGCAACTTTCAACTACTTCTTCTGGAAACAATGCATTGGTGAAAAATGAGAAATATGCTTCAGTTAAAGTGTGATAATCGAAAGCACCACCGCAAGATCCATTATTCAATAGCTTAACACCTGGATCACACGGGGACCCTGTCTGCTCACAGGCCAGATGCTGCAGCTTCAGGAAATCTACAATGACTCAGGAAAACAGCCCCGTGTTTTCCCCTATGCACAAACAGCAGTTGGTAAGTAAATGCTGTGTCTCTGGAGAATTCTGAAAGGGAGATATGGACCTAGGTTAGCAGCATCCGTAGAAGGTCAAAAATGTTGATGAAAATGTATTATTGAAAATCAAGTCACCAGGATATTCTTGAAGTAGACCAGATGTCTAGAACTGAGCACCTGTGCAATGAGTAGACAGTCTTGCCTTTCTCATCTGGATGTCCTGGCATTAGACAGACCAACATGTGTCTTAAATTGCACTTGCTTTGAGAATGCTTCTTACATAAGATCAAACTTTCCTATCTTCTCTTACAAATGATTTGATTATGTACACCGGCTTGATTTCACTAACAAAATGCAGTTTTCATTAATGTTGTTACCTGCCTGTTTTTAACTCTACACAAGACCTGCCATTTGATTTGCCTGAATTTTTATCTTTTAAAGCAGGAAGTGGATGAGGCCAGCACTTCCCAAAATTTAATGGGCAGATATAAACAACTTGAGGATGTTGGGACTCAGTAGCAGTCGTGTGGGCCTTGAGTATCTGCACTTCTGACAAGCTCCCAAGACATGTGGGTGCTGGGGGTCTGAGGACCACACTTGGCATGGCAGGCAGTGAAATCACTGTTGCTTAAGCCGTCAAGTATAACAATTGCATGTATTCTGAAGATATTCTGTGAGTGACATTGAAATTCTACATTCTTAACCTGAAAATTGCCATATTTCCACTCAGGAACTGTTTCTGAGACTGCCTGGATCATTCAGCATGCAGTCCTTATCTTGAATTCACAAAATCAGATCACACCTTGGAAGGGCCACATACCAAACAAGTAAGATCACCCAAATGTAGAGAAATGCCTTGGAGTAAACAAAAATCACTTCTGGCTTCAGTAAACATTCCCTATGAAGAGTGAAAGTTGTTTTCTACTTTCAGAAACTTCTCATGAAATAGAAAGACAGTGACTACACTTTTAAAAGGTCAAGAGATTTGCCTTGGGCTTCCACAGCTGAAGGGTTTCATCACTTTTTCTGTGGAGTGTTGAGCTGCTAGGACTTTGAAATGAAATATCTACTGTTGCAGAGATTTTTCTCAAGCATTGCGGTTATTTCAGGTAAGTTTCTAGTTGCAAAAGTTTGTGAAGGGCTGTCTCACTGGTTAGGGGCATTGTCACAGTCTAAAGAGGGGTCCAGACAGACCCTTGAGAAGCAAAGACAATGATACAGAATATAATATATAAGAGAGTGTATTAACAAAGTTGAATTGAAAATATAGTTTAATAAATTAAGCAAGTTGCTATACTAAAGTAAATTATAGATTTCTCAAGACAAGATATATATTCATTGACATTCTAATCAAATAAGTTTTAAGTAGAAAAATATATAGGAAACAGGTAATTGAGGATTAAAGAAATGTAGGTGAACCTCATTAGGTATAATATGCCAAGATTCAAGTGGATTAAGTATTGAAAGAAACCTCATATCTTCTCTCCCAAAATTCTATGGATATGACTTCTTTTTAAAAAAAAAAAGGTTTTATTTGTACATTTGAGAGAGACAGAGCAAGAGAGAGCCTGGGGGGTGAGAGGGGGAAGGGCAGAGGGAGTAGGAGAAGCAGGTTCCCTGCTGAGCAGGAGGCCCACCATGGGGCTGGATCCCAGGATGCTGAGATCATGACCGGAACCAAAGGCAGACATTTAACAAACTGAGCCACCCAAGCACCCCTGGGTATGATTTCTGTTGTATTAAAACTCCAAAATTCTATATTTAGTGAATAGACTACAGAAAGACAGAAATTGATAGACAAAGCTAAAATAGTTGCAAATACATGTTATACTGATTTTATAGAATCTATTCAAATTTGGAAACAAATGTATTAACTGTAGATATTAAGCTATCTGATTGTATTTAAAATAAAGTGCTTCTATAAGTAGGAAAACATTAATTTGTACAATTTTATGGTACCATTCTTTTTATTTTATTGAGTTGCTTTATTCATTTGCAAGGCAAATAGCAAGATGTACTTGTTCCGTTCATACTGAACAATATAGGTGAATGGAGTCAGTGACTGACAGCGACAAATAATATTCAGTTGCAGAGAAATTCTAAAATAATGGAAAAATATCCCAACATTCTCTGCTTAAGAGCTAGATTTTTAAAGTTAAAATAAATGGTCTTTGTGGCCTGAGAAACTGCTGTCTCAACACAATGATACTGCTAATAGTATTATAGGTAGAGGAGTGATAAGAGAAAAATTATAATTTGGACAATTATAGAAAGGATTAAAGATGGTTGTAGGCATGATGGAATTAATCCCAAAGAGAGTATGACCTGATTACAAACACACACAATGCCTCGTGGCTTATATCCCTCAGGAGACACTTACTTCTAATTAGATTTGGCAATGATGTACAAAGGAAATACACTTACCACAATGAATCTTTAAAAGGGTGGCTTCCACTATAAAAATTGAAATGATAGTCATATTAGATAACAGGTTATTGGCAGTGCCGTGCTCTATACTTGAAGATATATTTCTCCAAAGGTTCACAGAACTTATTTTTGGTTGTTTTGGCTTTGGCTGATGCCTTAACTCAGGAGAGGATTTCCGTTGTGATGCCCAGATTCCATTTAGTGGAAATCTGGGATGGTGCTGAACACTAGAACTATTGTGAGGAAGAGGATTAGTTTAACTAATAATGATTTTATTAAGGTTAAAAGAGTTTTCAAAGCTCTATAATGAAATTCAACAAAGCACTGGGAATATTTGGAGAGGACTCTGTATTCAATAGTCACCTTGAAAGAATTATTTAATCGTTTCAACCAGGTGGTATTATCAGCTGTCACCCCTCTCCTCCTCAGGGCTGCTGACTGTGGCAAGCAGGCCTAACCCTATTTAGGTTTGTTTAGGTTACTGGACAAAGACTCCTGACTCCTCTGGGCTTCTTATTCTAGAATCACATTTATTTTAAAGACAACATCCTGAAAATGACTCTGCTGTGGTCTGATTTCAATATTCGGACCTTAATTTAATAAAGGTATCGTCTTGTTGATGCCATTCTCTTTTCTAAAATCCTCTCTTTTCTTCCTCCATTGGCCTCTTCCATACCCCAAATAGCTCTGCCTCTGCTTCTCTTCAATTTCATAAAATATAAAACATAACAGAAGGCTTTCCCAACATTTCATCCACATGGAGGTTAGGTGAAGCAAGTTATGTGTGCTTGCGCTCACACACACACACACACACACACACACACACACACACACATCCAGATGTAACTCTCTAGGAACATATCTGTTTTTGTTCTCAAGGCTTTCAATTTTTAGCTGCTAATTAGTTTTAGGTAGTCAGAGATAAATGAATTTCCCTCTGAGGCCCTCCAGTTTACTTATTTATTAATTTTAAAAAGGTTCGTTGAGTACTATGTTCCAGACACTGTACTAGAAACTATAGGCACAGAGGTTGGGACAACACAGTCTTTGCTTTCAAGAGATTCACATAATAACAGAGAAAACCAATAGTTTCCCAATGAGCACCTGAGGACTAGTATTAAAATACAAAGTATAGAGAACTCTTCATTCGTGCAATTGTTCATTCATACATGAGCTGTTCATTCATTCATTCATTCATGGATGGTCAACAGGAAGTATAAGTTCTCTGCCCTTGGGAGCTAGATGCTGAGCAAAGACTACCCCATGTGCCTTAATGCGTGCATGCACACATGCACACACACACACACACACACGCACACGCACGCACGCACAGACGTTGTACAGGTACTGTCTTAAAAAGAGTTTTATTTTTAAAGGACTTGTTTGATTTTGCCATCACACATACACAGCTGATAAAATTTGTGGATGCTGTTTCCTGCTATGCTGTGAATGAGCCACTGACATCAGGTTCAGTATAAACCCCCTATTTCCAATTTAAACTACTTTCCTGGTGAATATTTACTGATTACTGCTCCACTCTCATGTGATTATGCAGCAAGCAGGATACTCTTTGAAAAGGTGTCCTGCAGTTTCAACTATGCCTGGCGGGGGGGGGGAGCTCCAAACCTCTGTAGTTAGCAAGTTTATGGAGGCCGATGACCATGCTCCATAGAGGGATATAGGCAACAGGCAAAGAGCTATCTCTGTGTGTGAGAGTTCTCAACAGCAAGTTTGATGAGATTACATTATAAAGGAAATTTGTCAATATTTTCCCACATTGATAAGCACCTGTCAAGTTTATATATTCCTTAGCTATTTGGAATAAATGAATCATTGATAGAGAATGGAGATTAAGCCTGAAAAGAGTTCATGATCTGTGTGAGCAAGGTGAGGGTAGCTTTCAAGTAGAACTCTGAAAAGCCCAAGCCTCTTCCAAATGAGTTGTAAATATCTTAGAAAAGGGTATGTGTGCTAATTTTCTGTTTCAGTGGAGCAACAAAAGGGAAAACAGTTAGGGACTTATCATGACAGTAGGAGTGAAAGGAAAAGGAAGGTTGAATCACAAGGACCAGAAAATAAAAAGAGACCAAATCAAAATTATCAAGTTATTTCGTGGATACCAACAAACAGATTCTATAGTTTATATGGAAAGTAAAAGACTTAGAGTAGCCAACACAACACTTAAGAAGAAGACCAAATTATAGGACTGACACTACCTAATGTCAGGACTTACTATACAGCTACAGTAATCAAGACAGTGAGATATCGACAAAAAAAATAGACAAACAGATCAATGGAACAGATAGAGTGCCCAGAAATAGACTCATGCAAATATAGTCAACTGGGCTTTAACACCAGGAGAAAGGATAGGCTCATCAACAAATGGAGCTGGAACAACTAGAAATCCAAAAAAGGGAATCTAGATGTAGACCTTATGCCCTTAATAAAAATTAACCCAAAATGGATCATAGACATACATGTAAAATGCAAAACTATAAAACTGTAAGACAACATATGAGAAAACCTAGGTGACCTTGGGTTTAGTGATGACTGTTTAGATATAACACCAAAAATATGATCCATGAAAGAAAAAATTGATTAAGTTGAATTTCATTAGGATTGAACACCACTGCCCCATGAAAGATACTGTTAAGAGAGTGAGAAGAGACACCACAGACTTGGAGAAGATATTTGCAAAACACATTACCAATGAAGACCTTGTATCCAAAATATGCATAGAGCTCTTCAAAGTCATCAACAGGAAAACAAAAACCCAATTTAAATGAGCTAAAGATCTCAGCAGACAGCTTGCCTAAGACATACAGTTGGCAAATAAGCATACGTAACGATGTTCAACATCATATGTCATTAGGGAATTGTGAATTAAAACAACTTTGAGATACCATCATATAGCTATTAGAATGGTCAAAATTTAAAACACCAACAAAACCAAATATTATGAGAACAAGAGCTCTCATTCATTGTTGATAAGAATGCAAAATGGCATACCACTTTGGAAAACAACTGGCAGCTGGGAGGAGGCATACAAGAAATCTCCACCATTTCTACTCAATTTTCTGTAAACCTAAAACTGAAAAATAAAGTGTATTTTTTTCAAAAAGGTAGAGAGAACAAGACTATGTCCTGAAACAAAAATCACATAAAAATACAAAAAGAAAGAAAGAAAAAGAGTAGAAAAGCCTACCCTTTAGGAGAAATTGTAGGGCAAGAAACTAAGCACAAAGTGAAACTGTCAATAGAATTTAAGTGTCTTGCAATAGGACTATGATTTATAAATATAGAAACAGAAACACCAAACCCAAGATAAAAAATCCAGGGGATTCAACCTCACATTAATTTCATAGCCATCAGGAACTTGAAATTACATGGTTATGCTCTATATTCCAAAAATTCATTTGTCTATTTTGGCATACACAGTATTCATATTCAACTGTAGGTGATATTATAGTAATTAGCAGCCTAGGAGATGGGCCAATCTAATTTAATTAAAGTCTCTCAGAGAATCATTATCATGAATTAATATTTGATGTGTTATATGCTGCAGAAGTAAAACAACAGAATCCCAATTCCAGGTTGTAATGATTCCTGACATCTTCGCGAAATTTGAAGAAATCTTATTTTTCTGCTAACATGACATTTTGGGAAATAAGCAGAAGGGGCACCTGGGTAGCTCAGTTGTTAAGCGTCTGCCTTTAGCTCAGGTTATGATCCCAGGGTACTGGGATGGAGCCCCGCTGGGGGCTCCCTGCTGGGCGGGAAGCCTGCTTCTCCCTCTCCCACTCCTCCTGCTTGTATTCTCTCTCTCTCACTGTCTCTCTGTCAAAGAAATAAATTAAAAATCTTTAAAAAAAAAAGAGGAAATGATGTAGAATTGCAGATAGTGATCTGAAGATGTAATAATGAATAGCTATTTATAGATATTGGCACATGGCATAGTATTTAAGCAGTCAAATATACCCCTGTGAATGAGTATAACACCAGAGAGACAAATTGGGTTGGCTCTGAATGCCAAGAAATACTGTAGTTACTGTTTTGTTTTTGGAAGCTTCCTTGAGCATTTGTTGCTATAATTTAGGGTAGAATTAGTTTTTGGCAATTAAAATCTCTTTTTATTTTTTTAAAGGTTTTATTTATTTATTTGACAGAGACACACACAGCAAGAAAGAACACAAGCAGGAAGAGTGGGAGAGGGGGAAGCAGGCTTCCCGCTGAGCAGGGATCCTGATGGGGGGCTTGATCCCAGGATCCTGGGCTCATGACCTGAGGCCAAAGGCAGATGTTTAACAACTGGGCCAGCCAGGCACCCCTAAAATCTCTTTTTAAAGACCTGACTGTTGCTTGATTATTATTTATGATGAAGTCTTTTGTATGTGTGTGTTAAGATGGATTTTTTTCCTTCACGTATAACTGTGGATGATACATATTGACTCTCAAGTAAGAATGTAGTATCCAGTTTGCCCTCTATGATTGGGACCAGAAAGACTTCATGTTTCAAAAGGCAGTAGTGGCTGCGAAATCCAGTATATGTACCTGACAGCAGCCATTTTACTTCCAGTCTTTCACATACACGAGGAGCTTTCCTTCTACCATGACATAGGAAAACAAAATGTCACCATGTTCCTGAGTCTATAGGACATGGACATTCTGTCATAGTTTCACTAAAAAATCAATGTCATTCAAGGTGGATATCTTCATCTGCTCATGGCATATCGCAGAAAGACAGCTACCTCTCTAACCTCTTTTATAAGGGCAATGATTTCCTCATAATGCTCCACCCTCATAACCTGGTCACCTCCCAAAGGACCCACCTCAAAATACCATCACATTGGAAATTAAATTTTTTTTAAAGATTTTATTTATTCATTTGACACAGAGAGAGAGATTACAAGTAGGCAGAGAGGCAGGCAGAGAGAGAGGAGAGAGGAGGAAGCAGGCTCCCTGCCGAGCAGAGAGCCTGATGTGGGCCTCGATCCCAGGACTCTGGGATCATGACCTGAGCCGAAGGCAGCAGCTTTAACCCACTGAGCCACCCAGGCACCCGGAAATTAAATTTTAACATATGAATTTCAGGGAGGACTCCAACATTCAGTTCTTAATATCATCTTCACCTGCTCTCTTTCTCTCTCAGTTTTTGAGGAAAAACATATATTCCTTTCTTAACTCAGTAAAAATTAACTAAATACAAAGGAAAACATTAATGAGATATGCTGTTTTACTATAGGATTGGCAAACATATTTTGCCAATACCGAGTCTTGGGGAAGATGTTGATGGGATTAAGAGTTGGTATAAAACTGTGATAGATGTGGCTAGCTGTGACCAAACTGCTTGGGTTTCCTAGAACACGTGGGTTTAGCTGGGAGGTGGTTGGCAAACTAGCCACTGACTGCATTTCCAGCCTTTCTAGCAGCTGGGTGTGGTCTGGAGAAGAGTTCTCACAGCTGAAGTCAGAAAGTACCACTTCCAGGACAAAGCCTTTAAGAGGCAGATGTGCCTCCTGCATGCTCACATTCCCCTTCCACCAGCTGGAGGCAGTGGTAGCAGAACCATGCGTTGTCAAGAGTCTAGATTTCTGATTTACTACACGGAAATGTGTGAACCACAGGCTGGGAACAATTGGGATGGACTCTTGTTTTTGGGTCTAATCAGCATAGCTTCCGAGCTTAACAGATACTATGGAGAACAATGGGACCTGATATAGAAAAACTGAAAGATATACATTATTGTCCAGCAATTTCACTTCTGATATTTCCTGGACAACATTGGTGTCGACCGTGAGTTGTTACCACCTGTAGTCTTGTTTGTAGCAGTCAAATATTAGGACCACCTACATGTGGGTCGTAATGGGATGAATAAAAGAAAAAATAACACTTTCATAGGATGGACTAGCAGACAAGAGTTAAAAAAGTGTGTGTGTGTGTGTGTATATATATATATATATATATTGCATTGTGTGTATCTGTAGTTCATTCTTTCTTAATGTGTGTTCACTGTATAGATGCACCCCATTGTTTATCTGTTCGTCTGTAAATGAACGTGTGTGTTTTATCCATTTGGGGATATTATAAATAAAGCTGCATATAAATCTTTGTGGAGATGTACGTCTTCATTTCTATTGGGTGTGTAGTGGGTTGAATGGTAACCTTCACCCCCAAAAGATATGTCTACTCAGAACCTGCGAATATGATCTTATTGGGGGAAAAGGCATTTGAAGATATAATTCAGGTAATGATCTTGAGGTAACATCATCTCGAATTACAAAGGTGGGCCTTAAATCTGATAACCGTGTCTTTCTAAGACAAAGAAGAGAAGACAGACAAAAAGGAGAGGCCATGTGAAGACAGAGGCAGAGATTAGAGTTTTGCTGCCCACCAGAAAGAGGAACCAGAAGTTGGAAGAAGCATAGAAGGATTGTCTCCTAGACCCTTGAGCAGAAGCATTGCACTACCAACACCTAGATTTTGGACTTCTGGATTTCAGAATTTTAAGAGAACAAATTTCTATTATTTTAAGCCACAAAGTTTGTGGCAAGTAATTATGGCAGCCCCAATAAACTAACACAGGTGTATCTAAGAATATAGGTAAGTCACAGGGGCGCCTGGGTGGCTCAGTGTGTTAAAGCCTCTGCCTTTGGCTTGGGTCATGATCTCAGGGTCCTGGGATCGAGCCCTACATCGGGCTCTCTGCTCAGCAGGGAGCCTGCTTCCTCCTCTCTCTCTGCCTGCCTCTCTGCCTACTTGTGATCTCTCTCTCTCTGTGTCAAATGAATAAATAAAATCTTTATTTAAAAAAAAGAATATAGGTAAGTCACATAGTAAGTGATCATTTAACTTTAAAAAAATTGCAAAACTATTTTCCAAAGTGACTGTACCATTTTATATTTCCCAGTGGCAATGTAGGAGAGTCATAATTTCTCCACACCATTGTCAACACTTGGTATTGTTTTTTTTAGCCATGCTAATGGTGTATAATGGTATCTCATTTCCCTGAGGACTAATGATGTTAAATGTATTTCATGTGCTTATTTCCTATCTTGGATCATTTTCTTTTTGGGAAGTGGATCTTTTTATTATTAAGTGTAAGAATTGCTTAAATATTTTGAAAGCAATTGCAAATATTTTTCTTCTGGTCTGTGTGTACCTATTGATAACACAGATTTTTTTTTCTAAACTCCCATTCCTATCTACCATATTTTTTGGATGAATCATACTTTACTGTCATATCTATGAAATATTTGCCTGATTCAAGGTCACAGATATTTTCTCTTATGTTTTCTTCTAGATGTATAGTAGTATTAACTCTTATATCTAGATTTATGATCCATTTTGGGTTTTGTGTATAGTATGACATAAGGGTCTAGATTCATCTTTTTACATATGGAAAACTAGTTGTCCCACCACCATTTGTTGAAAACACTATCTTTTCCCCATTGAATTACTTCTGCATCTTTATCAAAAATCATCTGACTTTATCTGTGTAAATTTATTTCTTTACTCTCTAGTTAGTGCCACTGATCTGTATTTCTATCCTTATATCACTATCACACTATCTTGATACTTCAGCTTTATGGTAAGTTTTAAAATCAGGTCAGGCAAGTCCTACACTGTTTTTTGTTTTATAAAAATTGTCTCAACTAATCTAGGTCCTTGTTTTTCCATATAAATTTTAGAATCCCCTTTGATGTCACTCCAATCTGTCTATATCCCAGTTTGTGGTATCTTTCTTTTCTTTTTTGTAAGATTTATTTATTTATTTATTTATTTGAGAGAGAGTGTGTGTGCGCACATGTGAGCAGGGGGAAGGGTAGAGGGAGAGAAAGAATCCTCGAGCAGACTCCCCACTGAGAAGGAGCCTGACTCGGGGCTTGACCCCAAGACCCTGAGATCACGACCTGAGCTGAAATCAAGAGTCAGCTGCTTACTGACTAAACCACCCAGACATCCCATGGTATCTTTCATATATCAAGGCACATCAGTTCATAGGTATAAACCTCTGCCAACATTCCAGAAGTTCACTGATATTCCATGACATGGAGTGAAAGTTTTGAGAGAAGTAGAGATCACTTGAAAAAAAAATGCATTCTTCACAATCTCAGTATTGAAATCTAGGAATGGCTATAGCCATTCCTATCTTTTGACCTTCTTCCTTAAATATAAGAGCACCTTGTTTCATTATTTCAGAGAAATCATATGATAATTGTCTTTCTCTGATTGACTTATTTCGCTCAGCATAATACCCTCCAGTTCCATCCACGTCATTGCAAATGGCAAGATTTCGTTTCTTTTGATAGCTGCATAGTATTCCATTGTATATATATACCACATCTTCTTTATCCATTCATCTGTTGATGGACATCTAGGTTCTTTCCATAGTTTGGCTATTGTGGACATTGCTGCTATAAACATTTGGGTGCACGTGCCCCTGAGGATCACTACCTTTGTATCTTTAGGGTAAATACCCAGTAGTGCGATTGCTGGGTCGTAGGGTAGCTCCATTTTCAACTTTTTGAGGAATCTCTGCACTGTTTTCCAGAGTGGCAGACAAACCATGAGAAACTCCTAATCTCACAAAACAAACTGAGGGTTACTGGGGGGTGGGAGGGTAGGGATTGGGTGGATGGGTTATGGACATTGGGGAGGGTTTGTGCTTTGGTGAATGCTGTGAAAGATGTAAGCCTGATGATTCACAGACCTGTACCCCTTGGGCAAANATCACTACCTTTGTATCTTTAGGGTAAATACCCAGTAGTGCGATTGCTGGGTCGTAGGGTAGCTCCATTTTCAACTTTTTGAGGAATCTCTGCACTGTTTTCCAGAGTGGCAGACAAACCATGAGAAACTCCTAATCTCACAAAACAAACTGAGGGTTACTGGGGGGTGGGAGGGTAGGGATTGGGTGGATGGGTTATGGATATTGGGGAGGGTTTGTGCTTTGGTGAGTGCTGTGAAAGATGTAAACCTGATGATTCACAGACCTGTACCCCTGGGGCAAAGAATAAAAAAAAGAAAAAATAATAAAATAAAATGTTCAACAACAGCAACAGAAAAAAGAGCACCTTAATGTAGCACATGGTCTTCGATGTATGAAAGATCTGGATTTACATTTTTTTAAAGATTTCATTTATTGATTTATTTGATAGAAAGAGCATGAGTGGGGTGGGGGTAGGAGGGAGGAGCAGAGGGAGAAGCAGACTTCCTGCTGAGCAAGGAGCCTGATGCAGGGCTCAATCCCAGGACCCCGGCATCATGACCTGAGCTGAAGGCAGATGCTTAACTGACTGAGCCACCCGGCACCCCTGGGTTTACATTTTATTCTGCCAGTTTCTATGATAGACAATATTTTAACCTCACTGACCTTCAGGTCCATTACCTTTAAAATGGCAAGGATAATAGCCAGCATATAGGGGATCACTGAGCAGCAACTGTATTCTGAACTTCTTGGACATAAAAATTGTAAAAAAAAATTCTCTATTTATCCATTTGTGCATAATGGGCCAGGACTCACCAGGAGTGAGTGGGTTGCTGGTACCCCTCTCTCCACTCTGCCTTTCACCCTGGGGCTCCTCTTGGCATGGCTTCATTTGGGCAATGTGCCCACAGGAGTAAGGGCACTTAAGGTCTAGGGTCAAGAGCTCATACAGTGTCCCCTCCATCACAGAGGCAAACAGCTCCTTTGGAAGGAAGAAACTTCAAAATATTGTTGCTGTGTTTTTCAACCATTACACTTTGTCCTCCAGTCGCAGCTACATTTTTCTGACGTGCAAATTATGTTCACTGACTCTCAAAAGTTTCATTCCATTACAGTATCAGACTCAGTATCAAAGTCCAGAATCTCTTATTTAAATCAGATTCAGAAGGAGATGAGGCCCCTGGGCGCAGATTGGCCAACAAAACTTAACAGGTTTCTCATCTCACTCCTGTCAAATCCCTCAGTGTTTTCCCATTGTCTTGAAAATAAAATCCAAACTTCCTACGATGTCTTCTGCAACCCCAGCTTCCATCCCGTCTCTCTTCCTCTCACTCCCTGCAGCAGACACACTGCCAGTCTTCCTCACCACAGAGCCTTTACAGTAGCCCCCTGTGTCTGGAGCACTGTTCCCCAGTTGTTCTTCTGATTCAACCCCGGGGTCTCAGCTCAAATGCCAGAGAGGCCACCCCCAATCCTCCCGTCCCCATTACCAGTCATACTGTGTTAATTGTCCTATTTCCTTTTCTTCATATTATTTATAACTATCTGAAATTATTATTTTTGAGATTTTTATCATCTGTTACTCCTGCTATCATAAGAATGCAAGTTTGATAAATACATATACCTTCTGTTTCTCATTAACCCCTGTCTACCTGAAAGTTAGAGCAGAGCTAGGTATGTGATAGGTATTCAGCAAGGCACTATGGAAACAATATTGCCATATTATTAATGGAATAAAAATTTAAAACCAACCTGACCTTTTCCTTAGATAATTTGAGGTTTTCTTGACACTAACCACTCTACATGCATTAATACTATACTTAGTTTCTCAACTTTATTGAGATGCACATCACAGTTCATATAATTGATGCATTTAAAGTATATGGTTAAGTGTTTTGTAGTATCTTTAGAGTTGTACAACCACTTCTCATAGTTAGCATGTTCTTATCACCCACCCACAAAAGAAACTCTATACACAGTAACAATCATTCCTCATTCTTCTTCTCCTTCCTCTGGACAACCACTGATCTACTTTCTGTCTCTATAGATGTGTCTATTTTGGACATTTCATACAAATGGATTCGTAAGTGTGTTTTTCTGTGACTGGCTCCTTTGATTTAACATGTCTTCAAGGTCCATGTCATACCATGTGTCAGTACTTCACTCCTTTTAATTGCTGAATAATATACCATAATAGGCATATACCATATTTTGTTTATCCATTCATCAGTTGATGGACATTTGGGTTGTTCCGAATTTTGGTTATTATGAATAATACCACTATATGTATTTACAACTTTTCATGTGGTCATATGTTTTCATTGCTCTTGGGTATATTCCTAAAAATGGAATTGTTGAGTCATGTGGTAACTCTATGTTTAACATTTTGAAGAAATGACAAACTGGTTTTCTAAAGATCCTGCACCATTTTACACAGCCACCAACAGTGTATGAGAGTTTCAATTTTACCACATCCTTGTTGATATTTGTTACTGTCTGTCTTTTCCATTGTAGCCATACTACTCGGTGTGTAGTGGTAGCTTATTGTGGTTTTGATTTGCATTTTCTTAATGACTAATAATGTTGAGTATCTTTCCACATGTTTATTAGTCATTTTTATACCTTCTTGGAGCAAAGTCTCTTCAGATCCTTTGCCCATTTTTAATAGGATTATTTATCTTTTTAATTATTGTATTGCATGACTTTCATACATTTCAGATATAATTTCCTTATTAGATATATTATTTGCCGATATTTCCTCCCTTTTTGTTGTTTACTTTTTCACCTTCCTAATGGCATACTTTGCAGCACCAAAGTCCTTAATTTTGATGAAGTCCATATGTTTTCTTTATTATAAGAATTTGTCTTTATCATTAAGTTAGATGTATGGCAACCTAATGGACATCAGGCCTCTATCATATAATAATCAATAAATAGGTGATTTTACTTAGGATGACAATTTTGGTTAACAGTGAAAAAAATTTCCCCATATAAATTCACTATAGGAAAAAATTGGGGAAACAGCTTATATGTAACTATCTGGTATAGTCATTTTTCAGTTACCTTTCTGAGAATTCACTAGAGCAATAAAACTTCTCTGGTCATTCTAACTTCTGAAGCACTTACTGGATTTTCCTATAGAGGAATAGCTTTCCAAAAGGGAACTTTTGGGTTGCTTAGAATGTCTTTAAAGCAAAATAATTAAATTATTAGACTTAATTATTAATGATGTCATAGTACTATGATGTCTAATGGTACAGTGGTTCACTGTCATGTATTCCTGTTCTTTCTAAAAATCTGCAGATAGTAAAGAAAGAACGCCAGGAATTATAAGCTTATAATATGTGCCAGGTACTTTATAAGGTATTTCAGTACATGATAAAATAATTCATAATACAGTTATTCAAGAGAAGTTCAGCAACTACGAAGGATCTCTGCTTTTGTTTTCTGGTGCCTGCAACATAAAAGTGAATAATTCATTCAATTTGTAAAAGAGAACTTTGCTAAATTCCTATATTATGTCAAGTATCCTATTAGATATTGCAATAACAAATGTGATCTGTTTATCCTCAAGGGTGATATAGTTTAGGAGGGGTGAGGAGGAAGATGCAAAAAAATAAGTATGGCTGTCTGACCTGAAAAAATATTTTATGGGATACAGAGGGAGAAACAAAAGACAATATTAGTAAATGTTTAGGTGATTTACATATGTTGTTTCATTTCAATACACACTGCAACACTATAACTCAGATATTTCCATCTCTACTTTGCAAATGAGAAATACGGGTCTCAAGAAAGTTAAGGGGCGTTATAAAAAGGTCAGAAAAACTAGTAAGCAACACAACAGAAACCCAAACCAAGATCCTCTTGGTTGTAAAGCTGTGGTTTTTCTAGTCTGTCAAGCAGCATCCCAGAGACTCATTCTGCTTATCCCTTCAGTCAGGCTAATTATACAGCAGTAAGAAAAGCACAGACCTAAAAGCATCAATCATTCTGCTAGCACTTTCTCTATTGATTATTAACATACTCTCCATCTCATTCTTCTTCTTCTTCACATCTAGATTTACCCTTATATGCTGTCAGATGTCAGATTATAGCAGTGATTAGGGATATCTACTAACTCTTGAGAATCTTTTTAAAACAAAGTATTTTATTTATTTTTTTAAGATTTTATTCATTTATTTATTTGCCAGGGGGTGGGAAGGGAGAGCACAAGCAGGGGGAGCGGCAGGCAGAGGGAGAAGCAGTTTCCCCACTGACCAAGAACCTGACGTGGGACTCGATCCCAGGACCCTGGGATCATGACCTGATTGAAGGCAGATGTTTAACTGACTGAGCCACCCAGGCGTCCCTAAACAAAGTATTTTAAAGTCCTTATTTTTATCTTTCAATGACAAGCCTTGAGGTAAACTGAATCGTTCACAATTCTTCATTCATCCCACCCCGCTCCTTGATGCCTTATATATCCACAAACTTTGTCAGTTGACTTTTCAATACCAACACTAAAGTGAGCAGAGTTTAGCCCCCAATTCCACTGACACTGGATTTGGCCACTGAGTTGTTCTGAATGATGGAATATGGACAAAAGCAACTATGCACCAGTTCCAAGTGAGGCTGATGAGGCAATGCATGTTATGACAAGAACATGTAGTTACTTCATGAGCATTCCTGATTGCTAGACAAAGAGGTTCCTCAGTAGTTGCTGTATCTTCAGGCTGAACCCTACGATAACATGTAGTATAGACCAAAGCCCCATCTGCACTGAGAAGCCAAGCCCAACCCAGTTCAAGTGAACCCAAACCATTATGCAAATTCATGCGAAATAAATAATTATGGTTATACCCAATGGAGATTTTTATGGTTGTTACTTATACCTCAATAGCTAATGAAGACAAACCTCCTTCCCTTGCTCATTCAGAATTTAGAGTATGAGCACTCCAGATTCATTTCCCCAATTTATAACTCCACTTGGATGCATCAAACTTAACATGTCAATAATTGAAGACTTTGTTTTTCCCTCTAAATCTATTCGTTCCTTGGTCTCCGCATCGATATTTATGGCACCGTGAGAAACCTAGGAAGTCATTCCTGAAAATTCTATGTCATTGCTTACTACATCAACACCACATCAGTAGTTTTTCCATTGTATTTCTGGAATTCATTCATTTCCATCCTTGGACCACTACAGTCTTTTTTCTGTAGCTGTAGCATCTCTTTTCATCAAAACATAACATAGGAAAGTGAAAGACAAACCACACACACCCACACGCACACAGATATGTTATTAAAGACTGGGATAAGGGGCGCCTGGGTGACTCAGTCAGTTAAGTGTCTGCCTTCAGCTTAGGTCATGATCCCAGGGTCCTGGGATCAAGTTCCGCGTCAGGTTCCTTGGTCAGTGGGGAGCCTGCTTCTCCCTCTCCTGCCTGCCACTCCCCTGCTTGTGCTCCCTCTCTCTGTCAAATAAATAAACAAAATCTTAAAATAAAAGAAGACTGGTATAAGGCTAGAACAGTAGCATTCAATAGAAATATAATGTAAACCACATGAAACTTTAAATTTTCTAATAGTCACATCCAAAAAGATCAAAAGAAACATGTAAAAATAGCTTGAATGATATAATTTATTTACCCCAATGTAACAAAAACATTATCATTTAAATAATAAATCCATATTAAATTAGTAATGAGTTAGTCCATATTTTTTTCATACTGTTTTAAAATTCAGTCTTTATGTCACTCTTTAAAAAATCCCAGTTTGGCCAGACCACATTTCAAATGCTCATTAGCTACATGACTACTATAGTGGACAGCATAGATCAACAAGGAAAAGACAAACAGTACAAAGGAAAAACGGGAGAAAGATGTGAACACAAAAATGAGTACATTTAGCCTTCTTTTACTCTGTTTGTGTTCATGGACATAGTACATTTAAAATGCCTTTTATCATTGGGGAGGGTTTGTGCTTTGGTGAATGCTGTGAAAGATGTAAGCCTGCTGATTCACAGACCTGTACCCCTTGGGCAAAGAATAAAAATAAAATAAAAAAAAATAAAAAAATAAAATGCCTTTTATGACAGACTGAGACATTGTGGGTGTGGGCGTGTGAGGGAGGAGGGAGGTGTTCCTTGTCCTCTAAAAGAAATAAAAATGGGGTGATGGAAAATACAGGCTTTGGAGTCAAGCAGATTTAAATTCTGATCATAAAGTTAACTTTGTCTGGGGATCTCTAAATGAAGATTTTAGAAAAATCTTGGAACAGATTTTTCTGCTTATAAAAGAGGAAACAGTGAACTAGAAATGGCTACAAATATTAATTTTCCATAGTCACTATTAAACAGACTGGCCACATTGCCACTGAAGTTTTATGTTTAATATTATCATATTTTAATGGTTGTCGATGTTCTTAAAATTCTAATTCCAAGGTAATTTTCATTCTGATAGCCAATTCATTCCTCTTACGGAAAACCATGCTTCTGTATGACAGAATCTCACTATCAGCGTAGTATCAATCCCAAAATTAGTGTACGAAAGAAAGAAAAAATCATGGAGGTGTACAACTTTATGTATTTTCCTAAAGTAACAAAAGACAAACCAAGTTTAACTTCTAGTTCATTCCAGACAGCATCCCCAACAAAGAAATTTTCTTATCTCTTAACATTCACCTTGTTAAAGTCCATTATTTTATGTATACCTGAGACTTCTGTCCTTTCAAAAGAACAATTATCACAGCAATTTTACTAGGCTGCTCTTGAGAGTTCTGAAAAGGTTATCCATTTCATGAATGCGACTATTAGACTTCCTGGAGCTCTTTGTTCGCAGAGCTCCTGATAAGTCTCTTTAGAAAAATAAGAGAATAAGAGAAATAATTATTGAGCCCCAAGAACAAAAGTTTTGAAAGTATGGGGTGGGAGAGTTACTTATTCTGAGGAAAGAGGGAGTTAAATATTTGAACCCCTCCTAGATGACAGATTCATCCTTGACAGGGAAGAAGTGCTCTGAGAGATCAGGCTGAGTACCTCCCCAGACCCCTCAGATATCCTGTGGTCCTGACCATAAGATCTGTCATGGGTTGTTCTGCCGATATGATAAAGCAATGAAAAATACAGCAACATTCAAACAAACAAACAAACAAAAAACTAATGAGGTAAGGCCACTCATTGGGAAACACACAAAACAGTTGGTAACATTGGGAATGGGGGCCCAATTCTGTCAGCATGAACAACTAAGGAAGGAGCAAGGACAACAGGGCCACATAATGGTGACCAAACAGCAAAACTATGAGTGATGGTAATATGAGAGTAGTTCCTGGGTCCAAGCCACCCACAGCGCCGACTGGGAACATCAGGAGGGATATCGTCATGAAAACCAAGACGGATCTACATCGGTCGCCCCAGGGGGCCGGTAAACTTTGGCGTCAGAAGCAGGAGAACTTTGGGTGAGCCACACCCATTTCCTTGCCAAGGTCAGGGAAAATTGTTGAGTGATTTGGGAGTTCAGAGAATGCACAGGATGCCTATGTAGGAAGACAGAGAAACAAAGGCTACTTTCCTCTCACCAGACCCCCATCCTCACCCTCTGGTAGCCTGGAGACTGTAGGCTATAAGTCATTCTGCTCTCACTTATTCTGAGCATTGCACATGCTCAGAGTTTTCTGAGTTTCAAAGCTCACTCTCCAATCAGCACTTTTTAAAACTCGCTTACCAATTTTATGGAGTGCTTATTTCGTGTGGTATGTGATTTATAATGTGAGAAGTCCCAACCAGTCTAGTTATAAACTAGGAAGATGGTTGTACTGAGCTTTGGAATTGCTGTGCCAGTTCTTTGAGCTGTAATATATGGCTCAGGTATTTCAGGGATATTGCATCAGAATCCAAAATTTGAGTTGAAAGGAAAAGCAAGCATGTTACTTTAAATGGACTCTTTTAAAATAATATTTCCCCCATTTTCATTTCTTATTTCTCCATCTTCCTCTAGGCACTTAACAAGTGAAACACCACTTCAGAAGATATACATTTAAACTACATTGTAGGGGGCATGTAATTTGAATCTAAAGCATCCTAAATTACCTGTCCATTAGCAAAACCCCGATCTTGCACTCCCCGAATTATTTTCTCTAATTGAAAGTACTCAAAGAGCAACCCTTTATAAATATTCAAACTCAGTGACTTGAACTAATATAGCTCTATTTGACTGTTCTGTCATGGGAAGAAATTGAAAGTAATAAAGCTAATAAGTAAAGGTAATGAACTACCTCCACCTGGATTAATACAGATTAATGGATTAATCCATCTTGATTAATATAGAAAGCCAATCTTAAAAAGTTAAGCAAAGCAAGCTATTTTTTCCTTCTTGGTATCAAAGATATTTAAAATTAAAAACACGTCTTCACGTTTCTTCTCCCCCTTTCTATTTTGAGAAGTTCTAAACCTATATGAAAATTGTAAAGATAAAACAATGAACATCTCTGTGTCCCTTACCTAGATTCATACATCATTAACATTTTGTCGCATTGGATTTATTCTCACTCTCCTAACTTTCATGCCGTCTTTAAGATTCAGTTGGTATCTTGACAATTCAGCTCTAAACACTTCAACCTATATATCACCTAAGAATGAAGATATTTTCCTACATAACCATAACTCAATAATCCCACTCAAAAAATTTACCATTGATGTGATTCTACCTTCTAATATTTAGACATATTCAAATTTCCCAGTGATGTCCTTTATACCATTTTTAAATCAAGGATTTAATAAAGGATCATACAATGAATTTAGCTGTCATCTCCTCATCTTTTTAAATCTAAAATGGTTCACCAATTCTTATTCTTATTTTCTAAACAATACTTGGGGGAATGTGCAGAGATTATGTATATACTTATACATATATATATGTATATACTTATACATATAAGTATGTATCTCTAAAGAGTCAAGGGATTCCCTTACTTAAATACAGTATGACTTTTATTTTTATTTTATTTTTTAAAAGATTTTATGTGTTTGAGAGAAAGAGAGAGAGAGAGAGAGAGAGCATGAGTGGGGGGAGGGACAGAGGGAGAAGAAGTAGATTCCCAGCTGAGCAGGGAGCCTGACTGGGGCTAGATTCTAGGACCCTGAGATCATGATTTGAGCCAAAAGCAGGTGCTTAACCATCTGAGCCACCCAGACAACCCCACCATATGATTTTTTAAATAAAATTTTTTTACTGGTATAAAATTGCTTCTTTTTCTAAAAAATTTAGAAAACACAGAATAGTAGAAGACAGGGAAAAAATCATTAACTTCCTTTAGTGAAAACTGACTATTTTGTTGCATTTCTTTTTAGTCTTTTCTTTATATGTTGTTCTTTTGCCTATTTGTTCATTTCAAGTCAATTTATGGGAGGACTATCATAATTGAAAATTTTAAATAATATACCTTAACTTCCACTTAATAGCACATCTAAGGCCAGAATAACACAACCCCAAACACAGATGGAACAATGGGGTCAAAAGAATCAGGCTAATGATTCCAGAAACCAATGTAAAGATTCTTGGGACCCCAAAATGCTATGTGAAATTGTGGCAGTAAATTGACACAAGAAGTCTTTCCATTATATTCTTCTTTAGCATTTCGAGGCAATTTGTAACCAATAAAATTGCAGCTTCAACCAAACTAATCTGAATTCTAGAATTTTCTACTCTGACATCTAATTGAAAAAATTGAATTAGATGAGAAAGCATATAATGGGCTGAGAGGAGAATTCCCTCAATTGCTTTATTGCACATTACCCTAATTCCTCTAAGTACTGCCTGGAGGGCATTACCAAGATAAAAGTATAGTTTTAAAATGGACTTGAGGGCAATAAAGGGCATCCAAAAAATGATAAAAATTCAGATGATACAGTGTTGGAACAAATTCAAAACCTTGAGCATTTTACTAGGTTTTTCCCCCTTTATCAGTGTGAATGTACTTTATATTTCCCAAAGGGAAAGTGTACTCAAAACCATTCAGAACACATTTCAAAGGAAATGAGGGTATAATGTTACATAGATGTTGACCTGAAGAGACACCACAGAGACTGGTGGTACCATCTGATTAAATAAAGTGTCTAAGGGTTTTTTGGTTTGTTTTTTTGTTGTTTTTGTTTGTTTTTTGTTTTTTTTGGTATTTCTTTCAGCCGGAAGTCTGTGGGAAACCAGGCACAGACAACAGAGATTAGAATACTGATAAAGACTATACATTTATTACCAACTGGCAAGAATTTTAGATACATGCTTGATGAAAGTAGGACAATTTTTAAATGACTGGGCTTCTCTGAAAGAAAAGAGCAAGAAAGAAAAAATTTAGGAGCCCTTCTGGCCTCTTAAAACCACAGAGTGAAATGTAAAATGGATGCAATTTATTAACTTAGAATCGTGTACCATTCCAAACTGAGGATCCTGAGCTATGTTTTGAAATTTTCTGGAATAATTTTACATTATCACTCTTTCCATGCTGTTGAAAAAACAATTCATTATTTTATGCATATATAAAAAAAGGATTAATTATAGTAATAAATTATAAATAAGAGCTGTTTGTTCTTTGGGAAGGCATGTTATTATTTTTCTTTTTTAAACAGATATTACAGCTCAAAATAAAGTTTATACTTTTATGATACCATTAAATGTAACTGATATTTTTGATTTTTCCTATTATGTTTCATTTATTTTAAAAAAGGAAATAGCCATTTGTTGATATTAACAAGTTTGGATAGTCTAACCACCCAGATAAAAAAATAAGATACCATGTATTTTATATTTTTGTATTCAGAAAAATTCATTTGTAGCTTAATGGTTTAATTGTTACTATAATCTAGCATAAAATCTGGAGAACATTTCAAGAGGTAAAGTAACCTCAAAACCTTAAATAAATAAAGCCCTCCCAGATGAATGTATTAAAATCAGAAATTAAGTTTTCACTAAGTAATATATATTATTTACATAGTTCAAATTCTGTAAGTCTCATCTGATTGCCAATGTCAGGAAATAATAAAGCAAGAAATGTATACTTAGCATGAATTTTTATCTCAACACACACACACACACACGACTAAGAAATCATGTTATAGGAATGAAGATAGAAAGTAAGTGTGTGTGCCATCTTTTCTGATAAGACATTTCATTCAGTTTACTTAAAGACTTTCTAAGGCTATTTTCAAATTATTTTCAGTAAAAAAATAAAATGTCCATTTAATAGGGACCTTCCATTTTTAGTCATGATCAGACAGCTAGATCTTTTAGAATGACACTTCACTGGGATTCATATTGTCTAAAAGAAGTTACTAATACAAAAAGAGAATATCCAACAGTTAGTACCTCAAGATGTTAATTGTTAAATTCACATCAAAGGTGTGAACTTTGAAGCCCTTATATTCTGAGCGGCAAAAGGAATCACTCCTGTCAGTAAAGACCAATTCAGGGTATGTAATGTGCAGCATGGTGACTATAGTAAACAATACTGTATTCCATATTTTGTAACTCTATGTAATAGTGGGGAAACTAGACTTGTGTTCATTATTTGGCAGCATATACAAATACCCAGTCACCACCTTGTATACCTGAAACTAACACAATGCTATACTTCAATAATAAAAATGAAAATGAATTCAGTTACTCATTTACAGAATTTTTTTTCCATTTCTAAATATGCTACAGTGGAATTACAAATGAAGAATTCAGCCAGAGCCCATAAAATAATTGGGATTTCTTCCTTTTCCCTACAGTGGGAAACAACGAATTGGGCAAAAGAAAATGTCATTCAGCGTCAAGTATATTCCAACTGCTGCTCCCCCGCCCCCAAGAGGAGACTCTCAGTATGACCCTACAAGAAAAGGACATTAAGAGTGGCCTGTAGCAAAGCCACTGTTTCAGCTGATCTTTCCACGTTGGCTCATTGCTTGCTCTTTTGCTAAGCAAACATAGTTTGACCTTCCTCTGTTTGCTAGGCAGCATGCTAGCACTTTCACATACATTAGCTCAGTTAACACTTGCAATGATTCGGTGTGGCCAAGATTGTTAATTGCATTTTGACAGGTGACTCTCCTGAGGCTGGCAGTAAAATTTACATAAAGTTCCAAATCTCATAAGTGATACAATTAGACAGGAAGCCAGGTCAGCTGATTTCTGGCTCAGTCCATCATCTCCCACGATCTCCACCACTCATTCCTTCAAATGTCACCATCTGGAGAGCGGTTCCCTCATTGTAGAGCTGTCTTTGTATTGTGCACATAGGAGATGCTCATTAAATGTCTGCTCAATAAAGAATATATACTGAGCTGCAGTGCTAGGCATGGATGGGTTATGTGCTTGACATCCAGAAGTGAACAAAGCAAAACCCTAATCTTGTGGATTTCCCATTACAGCAAGGAGAGACAGGAAGCTTCTGAATATATTAGAGGGTGATAAGAACCTGGAACAAAAATAAGGCTGGGCCAAGGGAGACTTGGATAGAGATGTGCTATTGTAAATGAGAGAAAGCTTCTCTAAAATGGCAGCATTAAGCAGAGGCTTGAGTGAAGTGGAAGAATCAGCCAGTCAGATATCTGGGGGAAGAGCAGAGGAAACAGGCAGTGCAAAGACTTGGGGCAGAGTTCCAGGAAGAAGAAACAGCAAGTGCAAAGGCCCAGAGGCAGGATCATACTTGGAGTGCTTGAGGGAAGGTAAGGATACCTGTGTGGTTGGAACACAAAGAGGGAACCAAGAGTGATTAGAAATGATGTTGGAGAGAAGTTTGGTTGGCCCATGAGGACAGATGTGGTAGGCAAGACAAATATTTGGATTTTACCCTGAGTGAGATGAGAAGCTCTTAAAGGGGGTGACATAATCTCACTTCGAAAGGATGCCTTTGGTTGCCACAGAGAACTGTGAAGGGCAAGAGTGGTAGATGCTGGTATTGGAGCTGGAAGTCTTTGGAAAACATTCCACTAAGCAATAACTGACTAGCAGTAGTGACTGGCAATGGAGGGGTGAGAAGTGGTCTGATAATTTGGACCTGGAGACTGTAATTGAGCCAGAAAGAGGGTTTAATGGATCATTCGCTTATTTATCAGTTCAGAAATCAGATGATTTGTTAAGGGACGAGGAAAGGGTTGTTTATTTTGGAGGTTGTCCCTGCACAATATCAGGCGGAAAAAAAATGAATTTCCTGGTACCCTGGGCATCGGGACCACCTGGGTAGGTCTCCATATTAAATAGATTGAAGGCTGGGCTTAACGGGGTTGGCAAACCAAATTTATTGAAAACCCACTTGATCTATTGCACAGTTTAATTAAGAATTGGATTCTTACTTGAAGAAGTCTGACTTTCCCATAGTATCTTGGAGGTGGGGGCAGGGAATCGCCACATCCTTTGACTTTTAAATGGCTGAGAAGCTCTATCATTGAGAGAACACTCAATTGCTGGCGATTTTATTTTTAATACACAGATTCAGTACCTTACTTGTCAAGTAATTATCTAAATCAATATAAAATGTGCTTTAAGATTGTCTTATTTTCCAGATGCCATTAGCGTGAGTGTGTTTCTGCCCTCCTGAAGCCCAGTGCAATCAGCTTCGATAGCCAAGACAGCTTTCGGGGAGGTTGCCTTTGAAAAAGAGAAGGAGTTTTCCCTAGGTTTCCTTTCAAGAAAATTAAGTTGAATTGGATTTTCAGGTAGCATTAATTGACGTAACAGAGAACAGGAACCGGATGATTTGAGTCAAGGTCTTCTTTTGAAAGAAAGACTTCGAAGGGAGAAAGCCTCCAGGTCTAAAATGTCAACTTCTTATTGCTGTTTCCACAGCAATACTTAACAACAACAACAAAAAAACAAACAAAAAGAAGAGAAAAAGAAAAGGAAACAATATGATCAATCATTTCCCTGGAGAGGGTGTTTTAAACCTTCAGAAGCCCCAGAGGTAGCTGATATGTAACAAGAGCATGTTTAGGAGACAGAAATACTGAACAATCTAGGAAAAACCTGTTTGTTTCACTGTTTTCCCCCAATTGAAATTTTTGTTAGTATTTCTAATGAGACATAGAGAAATATTTATTATTAGGCTAACTGGATTAAAAAAGAAGGCTTTTAATATGGGCAATGTTGTAGGGGTGCGTGGGTGTCTCAGTCGGTGGGATTGAGCCCTGCACTGGGCTTCTTGCTCTGCCTGGAGTCTGCTTCTCCCTCCAACTTCCCCTGCCCCCCACCGACCCGTGCTCTTTTTCTCTTTCTCAAATAAATAAAATCTTAAAAAAAAAAAAAGGGCAATGATGTATTAGGGTCAACAATGAGTTTTTCTATACTGCAAAAAGATGGGTATTGTTGATTTCATTTTGAAAAATGCTTGTGCATTAAGGTGCACACATGTGTATCTAGAAGAATGTTTATCTCCTACAAAGAATTTCTTGTCTGGAGACATATTGAATACTGGCCTGAAAGTCCAAAGATGAAAAGAGAAGGGGAGAGTGGGAGGGCTGATCCCTAGGGCATGTGTTCTCAGCAATACTGCCCCGAGTGGGTGAAAGTGACTCTTGGGGGCAAGAAAATGTTAGATACTGCAATGTCTTGTGAGCTTCTGTGGTAGGCGGAATAATGTTTCCCCTACCCCAGACTCCATCCCATCACAGAAGTCCATGCCCTAATTAATTCCTGTAACTGTGAATGCACTATGTTACAGGGGGGAAGGGAAATTAAAGTTGTAGATGGGATTAAGTTTGCTAATTAGCTGACCTCGAAATGGGGAGATAATGCTGGACTATTGGGATGAGTCCAGTGTAGTCACGAGAGTCCTTAAAAGCTGAAGAGGAAGATGTGGCTACAGAAGAAAAGCGCAGAGAGATGCAATGTTTGTTTTAAAAGTGGAGGAAGGGGACCCCAAGCAAAACATGGCAGGAGTGGGTCTCCAAAAGCTGTAACAGATTCTCCCCTAGATTTCTACAGAAGAATACAGTCCCACCAACCCTGTTACTTTAACACAACAAGGCCCAGGTCAGACCTCTAATTCCTATAGAAGAGTATGATAACAAATCTGCCAACAAGCTGCCGAATTTGTGCTTATTTGTTATAGCAACATTGCAAAACTAATACCCCCTCTAAGAGCCATGCATATGAGCTATAATATATCTGTAGTATTAAATGTCAGTAGTGGGAAATTAGGAGAAAAAAAAATCTGCAAAGGCTCCTTACAGGGGCAATAATGAAAAACAAACAGAAAACCATGAGAACATTGACGTGGCAGGCCTCATGCAGGCTTTTCCACTCATGTTTTATAAATGGAGGGCAAATTCAATTGTTAGAAGAAGTTAATTTATAGCCCCAAATCTGTTGCTTATTTCTAAATATGAGCGGCCAAGAAAATATTCCACAGGGAAAATATTTAGGGAAACAATTTAGTTTATATGAACTAAAAGGACTAAAAGCACTGATAATGGAATGATGCCTATATAACTACATGCACGTATTTGGATGGAAGAAAACACATGAGAGTTTATAAGCCAAAATGTTAATAGGGTGGTCATTCTCTTTCTGTTTTATTTGTTAGTTATAATTTTCCTGCAAGTATTATAGACAGGAGATTCTTCTTATATACCTAATAGCTGGTACCTGGATGGGGACAAAAATTTCATAGCAAATGATTTTTTTAAAAATCCAGTTTGGGTTGAGTCTTTATCATAAGAAGAAGGACACAAATTATAAAATGAGTTTATGTCACCTTATATGTTGTTATATGTCATTACTAAGTTTATGTTGCAAATGTGACTATGTTGTTGGAACTCTGTTCTTAGGATAGATTCTAGAAAATAAAAGTAGTGATAATTTTTTTCTTTACTTTTCAGAAAAAATGTATGTGATTACTTGAAATCCTTCACTTCATGTTTGATTTTTGCAGCATAATTATAGGGAGGGTAATGTTTGCAAGGAAATATTTAAAGGCTTCATCAGTTTTCCCAAGAGTTTGGCCTAATCCTTATATATCAAATTATTCCTTTTTGAAATAATGATTTTGTGGTCATCTTTGTGTCTTTTTTTCTCTTCTTCAATTTAATTGGTGAGTTGTGCCAGATTCTTATTTGTCAATGATTTGGCATGTAGCTGAAATAGCTTGCCAACATTTTTCATCAAATTAATAAATCCTATAGTTTTTTAACAGGCTTTCCAGTTTCATTTTGAATTCTATATATTTTTACTAGTTGGATGGTTAAGCATTTGGCATGGAGGAAATTTTCAGTGACTTGCATTTTATAATTGTTTAGCTCATTAATTAATAATATACTAATGACTTTTGTTTTTCTATGTAGCTTCAAGTTGGTACTAACTTAATGACCACAGATAATAAGACCACTCTGTGTATGAAGAATTTTGCAATATTTCGTCTCACACATATGAACACACACACACACTCTCTCACCTATATTCTTTTATTTTCAAGTATACAGGCTTAGAATTTTTGAGAAATCTACAACCATAACTTTTAAGAAAGAGCTCAGTGCAGTTTTGCCAGCACAAATCACATAGCTCATAGGTTTTAAATGTGAATGCTTTCTCTTTAGGTAGATTTAGCAGCAACAAAAACGGAACCAAATGCAGGATGGTTTCATTGATTTCAGCATAGAGTGTCTATACACATCCTAATGGATAAGAAACTATACATTTACGGCACCAGCAAATCATGCATTTATCCAACCAGCAGAGACTTTTTCGGCCTATGTTCTAGGGACAAAGAACTTACAACCCAGCAGGTTAATGACATAGACTCTGTTACTGAAGTTTTCTCAAGATTCTTGATAATTGATTTTCTTTTTGAAAACCTTAGGAAGTGACTGTCTACTCTAAAGAACTGAAGGTTTCAAATGCCATGCAGTCCCCTTCTGCACCGAACAGAATTCCTCCCTTCCCTCTAGACAAATGTCTTGGTCCTCAGTCTTAATGCCTTTCCCCACCAGTGAGGTCTCTCTCAATTTTGACATTCCCAAGAGCCCCTTTTCCAACCTCAGTATAAACTGTCTCAAAGCAAAGAATGTTAGAATTGAAACTTACCTGTTGATCGTCAAGCCAATGTCCTCATTTGACAGGTAAATAAAGCCCTGGTGTGTTTCAGGGATGCAGTCCTCAGCTCCATTGGTGGTACCATTGACAATGCATCTTATCAAACATAAATACTCCCACAGAAAATGCCTCAGAGAAAGGATCCTGTCAAGATGTGGCTGTTCTGAACAACTCTTAGCCAAGATTTGGCAAATTTCCAATGACTGGGGTACTCACACTGGTTGGAGAGGGGGCAGAACTCTGGAGGAAGAGTTGAAAAAGAAAAATGTCTGGGGTATCAGAGGACTCCACGTCCACCTAGCCCTTATGTGTAGGCCCTTAAAGATATCCTGGAGTAAGTGTCCAGAAAGAAAATGTTGTTGGAAGGTTGAACATTGTTGACTTCAACACGCAGAAGTGGCTATCTTGAGCTGAGCTCTTCCAGGTAGAAGATCAGAGTGGCCCCAGTGTTGGTCGGAGTCACAAGTCCATCAGAACATGTGCTGCATTAGGCACCTACTTCTCTCATTGGACATTTGCTCAAAGACCAGGCCTCCCTGATCTGTGGGATCTATTCTGAATAACAGTGCAGTCTCTCATCACAACATGTATCCCCACAGCACCTCTCATGCTCTCCTGCACTGGGTGACCATGGCTCATCCTCTCCAAAAAACTCAGTTCTATGTTTCCCTCCCCCATTCTCTTTCATATTTACTATTCTCCTTAGGAGACACATTTCAAGAGTTGAATCCTTCCAGAAAATTTTTTGACGTGTCCCATGATGTTTTTCATTATCACTTTATTCAACTCTCTCTGATTTTGGAGAAATATTTTTAGATAGATAGACAGGGAGAGCTTTTTCTTATTTCTCTTATATTCTCCACCCCAGTTTGTACATTGTTTCAACACACACTCTGAATGATTGTGATCTGCTCTGGTCCTGAATAAGCCTCTGATGTGTTATCAAGCTCCTTTCTTGCTGACAGGGCACTGGGTTTATTACTTAAAACCCATGCCTACCTAGATGCTAGTCTCCTGTAACTCCAAATCTAGGCTTGGGTTCAGGCATCCTTCTCCTTGTTCCTGGATTTCCTGACATCCTGGTATTTCCTGGACATCAGATTAGCTCACCGGTCCCCCTGGTGGGTCCTGACCTGCCTTGGCCTGCTAACATGCAGCCTGGGGAGGAAGGCACATCTGGGCCTCATTGCTGAGCCTGAGCTCCCTGGTTCAAGCTGATTGCCATTGGGATGATGTTTCAGAATGATGGTCAGTGAAAATAGAGAAGTTTGTCTAACTCTGCTGGCTGACCCTCACCTGGCCTGAATTTAATTTATGCTCCATTTCCGGAGACTGGAAATCGTGTTTCTTTATCATCTTTAAACCTTGGATATCTGCTACACTCTCTCTCACAGGGGATCAATTTTGGGTTTATTTTTCTGGAAACTGAAACCCTCTATTCCCTAAAGCAAACTGAAAAAAATTTTTTTTCTCTGTTCTCATAGATCACTTTAAAAACTATCTTCTATATTTTTATCTGAAATCTGTCACCTACACACACACACACACACACACACACACCGCTTTCTTTTTCACCAATCAAACCACCATTACTGCCAAATAGTTCCTAAAACAGATTCTAGGAACTTGCCAGTTCCCTTGAGCCACCTAAGTGGCTTTGATTTTCTTCCCCTGAATCCTGGGTTCCCTCCACAATAGGCAGGAAGAGAAAAGAGCAGAAAATTGTGAAGTTTTTATTGTGTGCTTCACATGGTCTGGGCCAAGTGCACGGCACACATGATCTCATTAGTACACAGAGTACTCTGAGAAGTAGGCGTGGTCATGTGTATTTGATAAAGTACAATTCAGAGGCTCAGAGAGCTGGAGTGACTGGCCCACGTCACACAGCCAGTGAAACACACATCCAAGATTCAAGTGCATCTGAATCCCCAGAGCCGAGAGCAGGGTTATTCCCCCAAAGGAGCAGGAGCCATTAGTTGTATGAGCTCACCTTCTCTCAGAGAATGGCACATGGAGGAAAACCACCTATTCAAGACAAGGCCACCTTCGGCACAGTAAACTTGGGAAGTGACTGAATAAAATGCTCACTCGTGTAAACACCTGGCTGTCAGTGGGCTGAGCATTCTCACAGAAAAGGATCCTGTCATGTTCTTCTCTCTGTGGTACTTTAAAGAAGCTCTTATCTTCCCGTGTTTATGTTTAATCTCACAAAGTCAGTCACTCCTTTGTGGGAAGTTAAGCTAATGGTAGGGAAGCTGAGCGCACCACCAATATTTCGAGTCATGGTACCAATATAAAGACAGTCTCACCATTCTAGAGGATTAAAATAAATGCCACGTCTGCCTCTGTCCAGATAGGAAGGCTGGTGTGGAAAATCTTTTTACCTATAAGGGAGACTGAAAATGGCCTGCTTAGTGACTTGCCCCCAGCTCTAGAGACTGGCATGAAGCAGGAGAAGCTACTCCCTGCTGAAGAGATACAGGATTATACCGTAGAACCTTAATCATGTATCATGGCTGTAGTGGTCTTTGCCCTTGACTGATTCTTAAGAGCTCTGGGACATTGGATGAGTAATTTAACCCTCCCAGGATCTGCACTCCCTCAGCTTTAACACAGGAAGTCTGGTACTTATTTTCCTCCGGGACAAATGGCTGACTTACCTCAGAGGGATAAAACATTAATGATTATTTTCTTTTTTTTCCCCTCTCATTTCTGGTCAACACGAATAGTATTGATAGATCGACAAAATGAATCCAATACAACAGACACAGAATGCCACCAAATTAACACAGAATAAGTTTGACGAAGTTCACATTAATAAGACTATGGAGAGGGGCGCCTGGGTGGCTCAGTGGGTTAAAGCCGCTGCCTTCGGCTCAGGTCATGATCCCAGGGTCCTGGGATCGAGGCCCACGTCGGGCTCTCTGCTCAGCAGGGAGCCTGCTTCCTCCTCTCTCTCTGCCTGCCTCTCTGCCGACTTGTAATCTCTCTCTCTGTGTCAAATGAATAAATAAAAAAAAAATCTTTAAAAAAAAATAAAAAAAAATAAGACTATGGAGAGACATGCCCTCCCATACACAGAAGGTGGGAATGCATGCTTCCAGGAGGATGATTTGGCATTATGCATTAAAATTAAGAATTCACTTACATTTTGACGCTGCACTTCTATATATTATCCTATGTGATGTGTCTGTGTGTGTATGCACATATATGTTCTAAATGTCCCAAAATAGGGGACTAGTTTTTAAAATGTACAACATTCAAGTAATGGATATAATACAGCTATTTTTTGTTTTTGTTTTTGTTTTTGTTATACAGCTGTTTTTATTTATTTTGTTTTTTAAACAGGCTCCACATCCAATGTGGAGGTTGGGAACTCAGGGCCCTGAGATTGAGAGTTGCATGCTCTAGCGACCAAGTAGCCAGGCACCCCTATACAGCTATTTTTAAAAGGATGGATTGATGTGAAATGGTATCTAAAATAGATTAAATGTAAAAAGCCAGCTGTTCAGTGTACCATATAATAAACTCATTAATTAAATATAGAATATACACATACAAACATGTACAATATATATACATATGTACATTTTACACACATGCACATACATGTTTATGTGCAAGAAAATGTGAAGGTATGCCCAATATAACTACAATCTTCCCTGACCTGGTGCCTTCCAAGTCACGGTATCTCAAATGGACTAGAAATACTAATTACCTTTACAGGCTGACTGAGGCCAACAATAATCAAATAATGTAGGGATTCAGGGATCCCCAGTGTGGAAGTTTATAGAGCTTCACATATTTAGAGATTATGTAATACTCTTATTAAGAAAGTCATCGTGCTAATTCCCATAGCCCTAATTCTTATAGCTTCCTCCTAGCCCTTGACCCCTGGATCAGTTGATGGCATACCAGACAGGGTTAGCTGTTGACTAAATTTGCCCAAATGGAAGAGCAATCTGTTTAAAAGATGCCTCAGGTTGCCATGAGAAGAGTGGGAACCCTCTCGACCAGTGAGGAAACAGAGTAATTGCTTCTCTCCTTCATTTATCCATGAAAGCTAAGCTTTGCTTATAAGGACAAAATTTATTAATATTTTCTAACTTTTTATTTGACTTCTCAATGGGAAAGAAGAAATATTGTACCTAATCCTGGAGTTTATTACCCTGCAATTGTTTATGGCTTTTGCTACACCAAATTTCAGCAGTTGAAATGCATCTCAATATATTTTAAAGATGACTTGACTCAGATGACAGCTTATGTAATTTTTACTCCTGAATTGGCTTCCCTGATAGTGGAAAAATACTGTTATTTAAATATGTCTCCTTATTTTGATTATAGTTTTTTTTTTTTAAAGATTTTATTTATTTATTTGACACAGAGAGAGAGATTACAAGTAGGCAGAGAGGCAGGCAGAGAGACAGGGAGAGGAGGAAGCAGGCTCCCTGCTGAGCAGAGAGCCCGATGCGGGCCTCGATCCCAGAATGCTGAGATCATGACCTGAGCCGAAAGCAGAGGCTTTAACCCACTGAGCCACCCAGGTGCCCTGATTATAGTTTGATGGACTGAACATTGACTGGTCTAGTTTATTTGCAAAGAGCTATGGGATATATATTTCATTCTTCTCTTGATTTTAAAATCATCTCTAGATTATTTTGGGGGACACCATGTATGTTTATTCGTATATACAAGAAAATTTTAAATGGGCTAAAGTCATGAATAGGGAGATAAAAATTAAAGTGACAATAAAGTATCACTTCACACCTACTGGAATAGAGAGTCTTTGTCAAAAGACAAAGAACTGGCAAGGATATGGAGAACTGAAACCTTCATATATTGTGAGTGGGACTGTAAATGGTGCAGTCACTTTTGGAAAATAGTTTAGCAGTTTATTAATGTGCTAAACATAGATTTTGACCATATGACCCAGCAATTCCACTCCAAGCTGCACACCCAAGAGAAATGAAAACATATGTCCACACAAAAACTTGTGTATGAATGTTCATAGCAGCATTACCCAGAATAGCCAAAAAGGAAACACAGCCTAAACTTCAATCAACTGGTGAGTGGCTAAGCATAACATTACACATCTTTACAATGGAATCCTGTTTGCCAATCAAAAGGAAGGAAGTACTGATGCCTGAGGAAACATGGATGGATTATGCAATATTGTGCCAAGTGAATGGAGGCAGTCACGGAAGACCACATACTGTATGAACACATTAATACAAAATATCTAGAAAAGGTGAATGTATAGAGGCAGAAAACAGAATAGTGGTTCCCCTGGGGAGTGAGGCTGGGGAAAGGGGCACAAACGGGCAGTGACTGGTAATTGGCACAAAATTTCTTCTTCTTCTTTTTTTTTTTAGACTATTTATTTGAGAGGGGGGGAGAAAGAAAGAAAATCTCAAGCAGACTCTGTACTGAGCATGACATCTGATGCGAGGCTCAATCTCCTGACCCTGAGATCATGACCCCAGCCAAAACCAAGAGTCAGAAATTTAACTGACTGAGCCACCTAGATGCCCAGTATATCGTTATTTAGGGTGAGGAAATATTCTAACTTAGATTGTGGTGGTGATTGCGTAAGTCCATAAACTAACTAAAAACCATTGAATTATACCTGTGAGATACATGAATTTTATGAAATATAAATAGTACCTCAATAAGACTGTTTTAAAATATGGTAAGGGTACCAATGTGCAAAGGACACCAGCAAGATGTCAAGACCATGATCATTAGGGAAGTCTGGACTAGGTATGTAACCGAAGGGCTTTATGCAAAAAATTTTATGTACAAAGTCTTTATTTTGACAGGACATGAGTATAGACGAATATGTAATCTTTAGCTAGAAAATATTTATTGCCCGGCGGCTGGGTGGCTCAGTGGGTTAAACTCTCTGCCTTTGGCTCAGGTCATGATCTCGGGGTCATGGGATCGAGCCCCACATTGGGTTCCCTACTCGGTAGGGAGCCTGCTTCCTCCTCTCTCTCCGCCTCCCACTCTGCCTACTTGTGATCTCTCTCTCTCTGTGTCAAATAAATAAATAAATAAATCTTTAAAANACTCGGTAGGGAGCCTGCTTCCTCCTCTCTTTCCGCCTCCCACTCTGCCTACTTGTGATCTCTCTCTCTGTGTCAAATAAATAAATAAATAAATCTTTAAAAAAAGATAATATTTATTGCACTGCTGAGTTTTCTTTGAAATAATTTATTGAGGTGAGAGTGATGTTGGAATGCTCACCTTGAAAGCCAACTTCAACTTATTTTTCCTTCAGAACAAGTCGTTTCCTTCTTTTTTTAAAACAATCATAAATAAATGGAAATCTTTGACATACTGTACAACACTTTTTTTCAGACACTGCAGAAATGTTTTAGATTTTATTCTTTGTGGAATTCATAAACAAACAAGGAACATAATAAGAAAAACCTGTTTAGTCCTACCCACTCTTTTAAACTTTCTCTGAAAGCCTCTTAAGAGAACAAATCTGATTTTCTTTTTATCTACCAAGGACAATGGGCCTCGTTATCAAATGTCAGTGTAGATCAAATGTCAGTTATCAAATGTCAGAATGGATCACTGCACTCAACTATTGTCATCATGGATCCCTTACTAAAAGTTCTGTTAATNGTCAGTGTAGTAAAACAGAATGGATCACTGCACTCAACTATTGTCATCATGGATCCCTTACTAAAAGTTCTGTTAATGAATGATTACAGAACACCAGAATGCAGGTGGACAAGGCAGGGTGGACTTGAATCTTTGTCTTAATCACTGTAATGGCAGAAATAGTGCTTTGGGAGGCTTTGCATCAAACGAATCATTTTGAATCCAAAATAGCATTAATTATCAATTCAATTAAATGTGCAAAGTGCAACAGCCCACAAACAGCACTTGGACATTGATAACCTTACCATATTTTTTTGCCAGATTTATTGAGGTACTATTTATCTATCATAAAATTCATTAAGTTTAAAGGTACACTGCAAAGATTTTCTAGTAAATTTATAGAGCTGTCCAATGATCACCACAATCTAATTTTCTCTAAAGAGAAGATGATTAGAATCTGAAAAGCTGCATATACTGAGTTCTGGATATGAGTTCAAGAACTTCTTAAAGAAAATTTTTGAATTATCTATGTTAAAAAAATGTTATACCTTTTAAATACAGGTTCCATACTTATTATAAAATTGAGGGGCACTGTTATTGCTATTCCAGGGATATTACCAGAAATAATGGTAAGCTATTTGGTGCTATCTACCTTTGTTTCTGAAAATAAAAATCTCTGATGCGTGAATTCTTAAAACATTTAAAAAATTGAGGTGTTTGGATTCTGCCTTAAAAGCAGTTGAGGAAAGAATAACCTCTCGAGGAGTATGAGGGACTTGGCTGTTTCTAATACTACATCTTCCTTTAAGGAAAATGAAAAACAGATTCATAGATGTAATCAAGCAGATTTGTTGGTCAGAATGGTAATTATTTCCATGAAATGATAATAAAGGAAACCGTGATAAAGAAAAAACAAAGTTTCTGGTTTTCTCAATCTGTATTGACTGGGTGTGGAATGGAATGTGTGTTTCTCCCAAATTCCCTGGTTACCTGCTTCATTAAACAAAAAAGGCTATCTAATTTTCCACTCCCAACCCCAGCTGCCCCACAGAGCAAAAATGCATCCAATCCAAAAAAAGCAACACTGGGTCTCGACAATAAACATTGAAGTGGGCCACGAATACAACACCTCCAGGCACAAACTGTGTGTGTAACTGATAATGATGGAAAGATTTTGGGCCACTGAGGCAACTGTCAAGATCATTTCATTTCAAGCTTGTCTATGGTGACCAAGAGAATTACAAAGTTGTGGTAATTTCCGAGTTAACTCCAGATAATTATTAAAGTAATGAAAGAGATTAGCTCTAAATTATTCTGTACAATACCCAACACTGACCAAATTATCAAGATAATAGCATAGTTAATCCTATGTTAACTGCATGTAGTCTGAGTAGATACAGTTTATTCACTCATTCCTTTATTCATTCAGTCAACATATTACTATGTTTTTATATAAGCCAGGAGCTTTGCCTTCCAGAATTTAGGTAGAGTGAAGCTTTTCATTTGATCCGCCATGTAAAGACCACAGAAAGAATTTCTTTTAAATAACTTATTCCTATAATAGCCCACATTTAATATTCATAACTGTACAATTACCTTCAAGCAGAGACAATTCACTGAGCTTACGCTACAGCATAGATACAATTAATAGCCAAATGAGTCTATTGATTAATCCAAATCTAACACATTTTCTCTACTACCATTTTTCAACAAGAGACATATAATTATTTCAGTCATTTTCAAGCAGCCTTAACTTTTGGAATAGTCACACTTTGTAATTTTCAGGTTCTCACAGACATGAAATTTACTGCAGGAAGTTGGGAAGAAAAAGCCTTTGGTTCTCTTTTAAATTTCTGGACTTGATAAGCGAAAAATGAGAAGAGCAAGATCCGCTTGAAGGAGCATAAGAAGGAGTCACTTAAAGGAGGTGATGAAGCGTGCCCGGCCCTGTCTCTTGCCCAACATAGGTACCTTATAGCAAAACTGCTTTCTTCCTGGTTAAAAGGCACCTGGCCAGTTCACCCATAGGCACAGTTACAGCTACAAGGTAAATGCGTAAAAGCCTCGTGAACCAAAATCAGGGACATATGCCTCTGGGTGACTGATAAGGACACAGCCAGCATCTCTCACATAAGCCTCAGTGAATCGGGAGGAAAAGCAGTTCATACTGGAATTTATGTGCAGAGAAAGGAAACCAAGTGCAGGCAAATGTACTACCCCTGGTCATGGAGTAAGCTGGTATGCAGACCAAGTTGATCAGTCCTCAACTTACCATTTAAACTATTAAATTCTGGGCACCTGGGTGTCTCAGTTGGTTAAGTGTCTGCCTTTGGCTCAGGTCATGATCCCAGGCTCCTGGGATCAAGCCCCGGGTTGGGGTCCCTGTTCAGCGGGGAGTCTGCTTCTCCTTCTGCCTCCACCTCTCTCTCTGTCACTCATGAATAAATAAAATCTTTATACAAAATAAATAAAAAATAAACTACTAAATTCTACTGTCTGTGTGGAAAGGCTCACGCTGAGTTTCTGGGGAAACATCCTCTTTTCCAGATGGTGCTCTTTGTACTTTTATAGAGATTTAAAAATCATGTTGCAGTATCTTTTATTGGGTTCGATGATATTTTTGTAACTCGTTCATAGGCCTGTATTTAAAAATACTTTGTGGATTTGGATGTCATCAATGAAAACATTTATATTCTTAATATAAACACTAACAGGAATGTTTTAAGATACCACCGTTTTCAGTTTTATTGTAATACATCTTGACAAAAGACAATGAATGTACTAATATTTCTAGAAATCCATTCATTGTTTGGTCCAAAGGTGCATGGAGACCACAAACAAAATACAGTTCCCAATTAAACATCCCTCATTAATCAGTACAAGGTGCTAAAATTAAAGTTCAATCTTTTCTACTCCAGACCCATCACACTGCTGAAATTCACTGAAAATCAGGACAGTTGATAAGAAATAAGCCCCTACTTTGATTCCTAGGCAGCCTGCATTCTTCCTTAAATCCATATGCTCCACATGGGAAGCATCAGCCCTAGCATGGCATTTGGACATCATCTAGTGAGACATGTTCCATCTGTATGTCGCCTCCAGTGTGGAAGCAAAAGATTAGGTTGGAAGCATTTATCCTGTCTCCTGTCTACCCTTCCAGTCTCACCTCTCCATCCCAAAGCCCACTCAACCCTGGAAAAAACCTTTCAAAGTAATGCACATTTCTGGAAGCCACTCTAATTAGCAATAATTCGGGGCTGAAAATGTCCACACATTATCTACTCTCTCCCACCCAGCCCCCATATATGTGCTACCAAGACACCTGCTGTGAAATTTTTCAGACCAAGTATTAGAGGGCAATCAACTCTATTTGTAAGCCATCAGTGAGAAACAAGTTTCCATGTTTCTTTCTGCATTCCTATGGATTCACTAAATAATAGAAAAAGAAATCCAGGGCACAAAAGGATCACAATGCCTATGGAGCTCATTGTCAAGCTACTGTCTGGAGCATTCAAGTTGCCTATTGCTAAGGTCACGGTAGTGAGACCAAGACTTGCAAGGAAAAGCATTCTAAAAAGAAGATATCAGGGATATTTTGCTTAAAATGTATTGGCCTCACACAGCGTTCTTGCTTTTCTTTCTTGCTTTTCTTTCTTTCTTTCTTTCTTTCTTTCTTTCTTTCTTTCTTTCTTTCTTTCTTTCTTTCTTTCTGTTACTGTCATTGCAAAGATGCCACCACATTTGTGGAATATAATCGATTGCTCTAAAAGCTTGCTGAATTAAAGTACAATAATGAAATGCACCAAATATATCCTCTTTAGCTGTGGACTTCTGTGCATGTTCAAAATAACTTAAATTTAAACAGGAGCAACTCAAGACTTCGGGTGAAACTCCTCTGAGTTTTGAAACTCAGAAACAAGCAAAATCAGAAGCAGAAGCTACTAGTTACTTTAACAGCAACCACAACTAATTGTAGCTGAATAATTAGGGATGAGAAATTTAAAAGACATGGATACTTATCCAAGATTGATGTGCTTGTGATTCTGATTTACAAATCTTTGCCTTTTCATTTTGTGACTAGCAGCCTATAAAACTTTGCTTTCCCTGGAGAAGAAAATAGAGTTATTTGTCAATGCCAAGGATATGTGATGCCATGATGCTAAGACATTTACATCCTTATTCAATCTCATCCACTTGATTGAGATGCAGTGTCTTCCCAATGGATATAAAGTCATTATGTAAAACTGAGAAGGAGTTAAACATTTAGGAATTTCAAAACATAATGCAGATCCATAAAGGAGTGTTCCATAAATTGTGATCAACATTAGGATGTAATTGCTCAAGGCCAATGGCTAAACATTAAATCTGATTAATTCATAGATTTTGATGACAAGATCTCATAGAGGGGAATTATTGTATAATTAGCACTAATATTTTCCATGTGACAGCTTATTTTTATAATTTGAAAGAGAAAACTCTTACTAGAGTAATGTAAAAATGTAAGATCAAATGGGATAAGGGAATACTTGGAAATTTTTGGAGGTCATGACAACTCAGAAGCCTGCTAAAATTTGTTTCATTAATATTCTTCATGTGGCAATACCAAATGAAAGAAACACAGATGTAAAATGGTACCATTTTGAAAAACTCCATATAGTAGTGGGGCTGAGCATTGTAACATAACTGTCCAACATGCTTAGTTACCCTGATACAGTGCTACACTATAAGAGATTGTAATATGAAAACTATTTGACATCTCATGTAGAAAATAATATGGCAAAGATCCAATGTAAGTCTGTTCCTACTAATTTTATCTTATAGTAGGTATTTTGTTATCTTTGTCTCAGTAATTATGATCTCACTGCCTTTATAGCCTTACACTTTTTGTGCCACTAGAACATCGATGAGAAATTGGATCATAACTGTGCAAAAGACCAACTATCCAGGTTTGTGCATAGAACAAGGAAAAGTCACAGAAAAGGGGCAGAATGCTATTTTAGCAAATTTGGCTTATGCTCATACATTTCCTTCTCTTTCTCTTAAAAAACAAATGATCCTATAGCTCATAGGAAGTCTGAATGAAGCACCCAGTTCAATTCCAGCTTGATAGGAGGGAGAAGAATTGACAATATGAGATAGTAAATTCAAAAAACATCCTCAAGGTAGCTAATTTATTATGGATAGAGCAAGAAAAAGTCTTTATATTCTTGTTTTAAAGAAAGATACAATGATATAAATTTTTGAAGACTTCTTTCTAGAAATATGACAAGCAAGAATGATGTGAAGTAAATATTAGGTGATCAAGTATAGTTTTTTAAGTTTTGAAATGTCCTCTTGATCATGAATGTCCAAGGCTTTTTGTTTATTTGTTGTTTTGTTTTACTCTAGGGCAATGGGTTCTTACTAACATCTTAGTGTGATTCCATGACTCCTTGAAATTCCTTTTCTCCTGCAGCATCAAAAGGAAAGACTCATCACAGAGACCCCCACAAAGGCTGGCAGGAAAATAGTTCAAAACCAGGCTCCAGAAACTAATGTGAGAAATGGCTCATTCGAATGAGATTTCCCAAATGACACAGCACCAGAAGAATTCCACTGGACTGTCTGAAATAAGAAATGTGTTTTGTGGAATATAGTTGTCAGAGTACAAACAAGATGTCTCAAGAAAATAGTTTTATTCATGTTAGGAGAAAAATAATCCTCTTTGCTTGACTCCATGTGTGGGATATTTCTAAGAGTGATAGCGTTCTAATAGTGAGACTCATTAACTCAAAATACATCCTGATATGTAGAATTTCATTGTTTTAGAAAAGAGAAAGAATTCAGAGAAAACCTATGACTTCCCACTTGTTACTTCTTTTAACTCATGACGCTCTTTCCTATCTTCTTGTCTCATGAATTTTAACTCTTATTCATAAACTTCCTTATCCTGTGGCTTCTAAATAATTCATGGATTCACTTTTGGTGAATCTTCTCTTTTTAGTAATGGTGACTTACTGCATCACTGACTTAAACATATTTGCATAGTTCCACAAAGAGGCAATTAGCTTTCATTTCAGTCTAAAAATCCAACATCCCACAAGAGAGGAATTTGAAAGCACTAACAGAACGCAAAGAGTCAATTATTTTTCATAAATCAAAAAAATACCCCTCCAACCATTTTCTTGAGGTTAGGTGAGGATTAGAAACTGAGGCCTCTTGGGGCACCTGGGTGGCTTAGTTGTTTAAGTGTCCACCTCTTGATTTTGGTTCAGGTCATGATCTCAGGGTCATGAGCTCAACCCCCATATCAGGTTCCACATTCAGCGACAGTCTGCTTGAGATTTGCTTTCTCCTGCTCCCTCTGCCTCTCTCCCTTCTAAAATAAATAAATCTTTAATAAAAAAAGAAACAGACCTCTTTCAGAAGTCATACGTACACTGACCTATTCCTGTGTCATTGTATCTCATACTTACTTTGTATCCTTCACCATGCTAACATGAAGAAGACTCCCAGTCATTTGTCAAATGTTATTTAGTCATTGTATAAATTGTCCAAGTTCCTACTGGGCTAAAGCGTTATTTTTAAAGATGATGGAGTTCTCAACAGATATTATTTATAAAAATATTATCTATAATTTATATAGTGGTTATCAAGCTAAGTAATTTTTACAGGATTGCTATAAAATAGGTATCATGATAGTCATCATTTTACAGAAAAAGATGTTAAGGTTGAGAAATGGTGAAAAATTTGCCCTAGAACAAGTTAACAAGCAACAAAGCCAGAATTGGAAATAAATCTACTTGGTGTCTTAACTACAATAAATCCCACCACCGCAAGATCTTAGTCCACAATGTTGTATATACATATACTTTACTTTAGATTGTATAGGGTTCAACTGTATCACTGCTATCAAAATGATCCATTCAGGCTGTTATTCTGAAAAAAAGAAAACTAGAAAAAAACATTTGAATAAGTAATAACTGGAAAATTGCTAAATTTTATGAGAACCATAAGCAGATCTAGGAGGTTCAAGGAAACCTAAGTACAAGAAACATGAAGAAAACTATGCCAAGGTGTATCATAATGAAATTGCTCAAAATCAGTGATAAAGACAGAATCTTAAGAGCAGCCAAGGAAAATGCACACACTACATACAGAGAAACAAAGATAAGGATGATAGATTTCTTGTTGGAAATAAAGCAGGTGAGAAGAAATGGAGCAAAATCTTTAAAGAACCAAAAGATAAAAAAAATTACCAGCCTAGAATTCTATTCCAAGTGAATGCCTTTCATAAACAAAGGTGAAATTAAGACTTTATCAGACATACAAGAGCTGAAAGAATTCATCGCCAGCACTACAAGAGAATTTAAAGGAAATCCTATAGAAGAAAATGATACTAGATGGTCCTATGGATCTACACATGGAAATAAAAAGCATCAGAAATATTAGGTACATGGGTAAAAACATGATATTTTTCATGATGTTCAAGTTGATTTAAAATAAAATTGACTATATAAAACAAAAATAATAGTGCATTTCTTAAAAATGGGTTTTTACATACAGAGAAGTAAAATATATGACAACAAGAGCACAAAGACTGAAAAGGTTGAAATAAAAGTATATTCTTGTAAGTTTCTTATAATAAAGGTAAAGTTGTAAAATATCACTTAACAGAACTGTGATAAATTAAACATATATACTATAACCTTAAAGCAACAACTAACATAACAAAATAACAGTTGTAGCTAATAAGCTAAAGAGAGATAGAATGCAGTCACAAACAACCCCCAAAACCTCACTCCAAAAGAGGGAAGAAAGAGGGAATAAAGAAGAAATTGAACTAATTAAAAACAAAGAGCAAAAAAGCAGATGGAAACCTAACCATGTCAACGATCACTTTAAAATGTAAATGATGTGAACATCCCAATTAAAAGGCAAGGATTGGAATACACGTTCATGCCGTACACAAAAAAAAATGGACTTCAAATATAAAGAATTGACAAAGTAAAAGAATAGAATGGAAAAAGATAAACCATGCTAATACTATTCAAAATTAAACTGGAGTGACTATATTAATATCAAAGTAGAATTAGAGCAAACAATATTACCAAAGATAAAGACGGCCACTGTATAATGATAAAGAAGTCAAATAGAAGATATATCTATTCTGAATGTTTAAGTACCTAGTAATAGGATCTCTAAACACATAAAGCAAAATGTAATAGAATTATAAGGAAAAATAGCGAAATCCATAATTATAGTAAGGGATATTAATATTCATTTCTCAATAATTGATAGAAGAAAGAGACAGCAAGGATGTGTTTAAAACTTTGCCCAAAGAAAACTCCAGGGTCTGGTGGCTTCACTAGCAAATTCCACCAAAACTTTAGTGAAGAAATCCTATTTATTCTCTATAATATCTTCCAGAAAATTGTGAAAGAGGAAATAATTTCCAATTAGCTCTATGAGGTCAGTCCTACCCTGATACCAAAGTTAGATAAAGACATTACAAAAAAGAGAGAAACCAGGGCACCTGGCTGGCTCAGTCAGTAGAGCATGAGATGCTTGACTTCCTCATTATGAGTTCAAGCCCTATGTTGGATGTACAGATTACTTAAAAATAAAATCTTAAAAGCAAAAACAAAAAAGAGAAAAACCATAAACAAATGTTTTCCTTGAATACCTATGTAAACATTCTTAACAACATTTTAGTATATCAAATTCAATATATAAAAAAGATAATATCTCATAACCAGTGGGGTTTATCCCAGGAATGCAAAGTTGATTAAATTCGTGAGGGTCAACCAATGTAACTCACCAATAAGAACAAACTAAAAAAGAAAACTCACATGATCATTTCAATAGACGTAGAACAAGCATTTGACAAAATCCAACACTAATTCTGATAAAAACTCTCAGGCAATTATGAACAGGAGACTTTCTAATTCTGATAAAGTGCATCTCTGAAAAACCTACAGCTAACAGCATACTTAATGGTGAAATATGAAATGCATTCTCCTTCAGATTAAAAAGAACACAAGAACATCTGCTATCACCACTCCTTTTCAACATTATAATGGAGATGCTGGTCAGTGTAATAAGATAAGAATAAAAAAATAAAAGGCCTTCAGATGGGAAAGGAAGAAGCAAAATTCAGTTAACAAGAGACATGATCATCTATGTAGGAAATCCTTTGGAATTTGCAAAAAAAAAAAAGCCACTAGAGCTAATAAGTGAGTTTAAAATTTCAGAAGAGAATTACTACACAAAAATCAATTGTATTCCTATATGCTACAATGAATAATCAGAAATATAAAAAATATTTATAATTACATCAAAAATATTAAATACTTAGTGATAAATCACACAAAAGTTATGCAAGACCCATACACTTACAATTATAAAAAAGGGCTAACAAAAAGTTTTTTGAAATCCAGATAGTGACATAGAATGTTCATTGATCAAAAGGCTCACTATTATAAGATGCAAATATCTCTGTCATTTGATGTATAGAATCAATGCAATCCAGTCAAAATCCCAGTATGGATTTTTGTAGAAATTTGCAGTCTTCTAGACTGCCACACACACCCCTAAAAAAGAAAAAACTTTGTAGAAGAGGAACTAAGAGGTTTAAACTACATGATTGCAAGACTTATCATAAAGCTATATTAATAAAAACTGAAGTATTAGTGTCAAGTTAAACAAAAAGATCAATGGAAAAAAAGGGGGAATCCAGAAATATGTCCACACACACAGGAAACTGATTTTTTTCTATAAAATTGTAAATAAAAATGGTGGTAGAAAAAATTGGATATTCAAATGTAAAGTAATGAACTTAAATCCATATCTCATACCATATACAAAAATTAGCTCAGCTAGATCATAGACTAAACATAAAATCTAAAAATATAAAGCTCCTAGGAGAAAATTTTGTGACCACAAATTAGACGAAAATTATCTGGAAACAGAGCCAAAAAAGTGATTCATAAAAGAAAAACTGATGAACTGATGTCATCTGAATTTAAAACTTCTCTTTAAAAGACTCTGAAAATCACCATTAAAGAGAATAAAAAAGCAAACCACACATTTGGGGAAAGTATCTGCAGATCACTTACCAGATAAAAGAATTATTTCCAGAATATGTAAATAACTCTCAAAACTCAACAATATGAAATCAACTGAATATGGGCAAAATATTTGAATAGATGCTACCTCAGAAAATATATATAGATAACAAATAAACATGTGTAAAGATACTCAACATCATTACCCATCAGAGGAAAGTAAATTAAAGCCACAATGAGATGCCACTATGTATGTATTAGAATAGCTCAAATTAAGAAAACTGACCATATCAAATGTTGGTTAGAGAATGGAAAAATTGGAATTTTCATATACTGCTTGGCAGGGGAAGTGAGAGGAAAGGGGGATATAAAAAGACACAACTACTTTGGAAGGCAGTTTGGCAATTTCTTAAAAAGTTATATAGACACCAACCTATCTAATGATCTAGCCATTCCATTTTCAGATATTTGCCTAAGGGAAATGAAAGCATATGTCTATACAAAAATTACACAAAAATGACTATAGTATCTCCATTTTTAATAGTCAAAAACAGTGTGAAAACCAAATGTCCATCACCAGATGAATGGATAATCAAATGGCAGTATATTCAAATAATGGAACACAATCCAGCAAAGAATGGAAAAGAATAAAGTACTGATACTCACAATAATGTGGATGAATTTCTAAATAATCATACAGAGAAAAGAAATAGAAGTGGCAGGTAGGAGGGAGAGAACATAGTGTAGTATTCCATTTATATAAAATTCTAGGCTAAAAAAATAAATGAATAAACAAATAAAAAACAGAACAAGCCTATAAATACAGACAACAAACTGGTGGTGCTGGAGGGGAGATGATGGGGGGATGGGCCAGATGGTTGAAGGGGAGTGGGAGGTATAGGCTTCTAGTTATGGAATAAATAAGTCGTGGGGATGAAAGCCCCAGTGTTGGGAGTACAGTCAATGGTCCTGTAATTGTGCTGTAGGTGACAGACAGTAGCTACTCTTGGGCTGAGCACAGTGTAACATATACATGTGCTGAATTGCTATGCTGTACACCTACAGTTTATGGAACATCATGTGCCAACATACTCAAATAAAAAACAATTTCAACGAGTAAATAAAATTCTAGGGGATCTGGTGACAGAAAGCAAGTCAGTGCAGTAGAAGGCATAGGAGAAAGGGACTCCAGTCTGGCAAGAGGAGAGGTGTTTTGGGGGTGGGGTATGTTTCCTATCTTACAATGGTGATGGTTTATACATAGGTAAAACTTATCAAAATATGAACTTCAAGTATGTGCAGTTTCTTTTCTGTTGATTCTGCTTCACGAATTTTTTTTTTTTGGCTTTTTTGCTTTTTTAAATCTTGCCTAGAAGCTGGGATCTGGGAAATCACCTCAAGTGGCAGTAGACATGTTTGGTTCTGTGTTGGTGCCATATAAAGTGGTGAAGGGAACTGGCTTATATTCTGGATCTACCATTTCTAGCTGTGCAAGCTTGAGTCAGTGACTTAGCCACTCTGCCTCAGAGTCCTCATTTATAAAATTTGGGCAATAACAGCACTGATCTCATAAGGTTGCTGTAAGGCTTCAGCTAATACATGTATCTCTTAAAACAGTGCCTTGTCATATAGTAAATATCCAAAGATTATCAGTAATTTTAGTGATGGTGGTGACGATGATGATTTTGACAATGTTTTCTTCACTAGTTTAGCTTTATGTGGCTTTTCAACTATTTTTGTCACCTTAGGGTTCTTTGTCTGAACCATAAGAATAAAATGGAATGATGAATTGCCAAATTTATAAACAATCATTAAAGTCTATGCAGGTATGCAGGACTTTGACACTCATAATTGCTAATAAATTATGCCAGAGGTCTTATTCTCCGCCACACTGAAATCCAGTGATTTGCTAAAGTGATTAATGCTCATTGCCTATTGAGAAAATACTCAGAGGAAACCCTGATATTTTCCATTTTTGTAGAAATGAGGAAAGTGCCAACAATCTGTCACCTGTACTAGAAGAAATCATCTTGGAGAGATGGTGCCAATAGAATGATCTGACATACCCATTCTCACCTATGTGGTTTTGCTTAGGCTCCACCAAGTTCATTCACGCGATGGCTGCCTACAGGAGACGTTGAGGATGCCCAGAAGTTATTGCTTCACACAGGACAAAACCTCTGATTTTGGCCATAGTAGGAAGATAGTAGTATTGTTTAACTCAGAAATGAAACTTGATGTGGCAGGGCAGAAAGTTAGAAGAAAGCTCTTCTCCATAAATTCTTTCTGGAATCAGGCAGGACATAAAGTCATTTCACAGAAACAAAACAATCCAATCCAAACTGGGTTATAAACCTTCCTCTTAAAGATACACTAGAGGTTCAGAATGAAGAGGGTAAAAACTATCCCAGCTTTGAGACTTCACAACTGCTAAAGGAGAGATCCTGGTGGACCAAATTGATTGGGCAGCTCCATATCCTTTTACCAGCACGAGTACTATTTTCAACATATTCTTTCAAAGAAAGGAAGTCTATGGTGTATTGCAGGGTCCCTTGGCTTCCCATTTTAATTTGTGCTCTTAAAATACCTCTGCTGTGTGGAATGTAAAATCAGAGGTGGTGAGTTAGGCGTGGGTCAGGTGTAATGAAGCCCCATGTCACCCACATCACTTGCACCTACTTCCTATCATTACAAACACTCTGCCATTCATCAGAGTCCCAACATTACTGCCATTAGTGGCAATAAAGCTAATAGAGCACATCGTTATTGCTAATAAACAAAGGTGATTCCACCCTTTATTCATTAAATAAGGAAATATTTTTTAAATGAGGTAGAACCAATGCGATCATTGCTTTCGCACCGTTCGTTCAACAACATAGAGATTGAGTCTTTCAGGGTTTTCAACCTCTATGACCTTCCTTCACAGTTAGCGTGCTCATCCAACATTAACAGATCCCACGACTTAGCCACGGCAGCACATCATTCTGTACTTCAAGGTTCCTGGAATGGTTTTATGTGCCTGATGCATGGAAATGGTGTTGCTTCCATTGTGTTTAAAGCAGCATCTTCGGGACTTTTAGCTAACCAGTTTTCACCCTACGCCAACTCAGCTCAACGGAGTGGCTTTATGACAAGGCAGTGTGTAGCAATCACTTCGCTAGGTAATGAATACGAACGTCTGAGCATGCGTTCTTGATTATCCACGTAATGACACGGGCATAGAAACTTCAAGGATACACGCACCCCTCTCTCTTGGGTTCTCCACACAGCTTAAAAATTTATCATGTGTCTAAGCTCCTGCAGCCTGAGATCTACAAGTCTGATTTCTAAATGAAACATTTTCTGACACTCGAGTGCCATTCAAAGTCTTGGACTTTTTTACTCTGAGGAATTTTATCTTGGAAGAAATGGGGCAGTGGAATATTGATGAGGCATAAAAAGGTACCTTCATAGAAATGAGTTTCTTTCTGAGCTACTGCAGAGGCACATCAAAAGGAAAGGCCAGGTACCTGTCATGGACATGGTCAATTTTGAACCATGACTCTTTTTGAGGGGCTGATACCAGATATTAACTGCATTGTTAGATAAACAAAGTTTTCATTCATTCCATTTAGAGTTTTATATTATCAGAATAAAAGTGGCCACTGAGAAAAGTTTTCCTTTGCTTTTCTTGAATGAAAAATCATCTATGATACCTTTTCAAAAATAACTTTCAGAAAAACAGGACAGTAGGAGAAATAGAAAAATAATCACCCATAATTTTATTATCCAAAGGAAATCACTGATGACATTTAAGTATATTTTTTCTAGTCTTTCTCCTATGAATTTTTAAAAGGTTAAGATCATACAGCATACACAATTTTGTGTCAGCTTTCTTGCACCTAACGTTGTATCATGTGTTTTCTAATATAGTTTAAAAAAATCCTTCAAAAAGACTCCATGTTATGTCATAAATGGATGTAATTCATTAATTATATTCCTATTGTTGGACATTTAGATTATTTATAATTTCAGTTATTAATAATCTTAATACATATCTTTAGATATAAAACCATGGCATTCTCAAATTCTTTATGATACACAGATTTGCAAAATTTTAATTATTGGATTAATCTTTAGAGCTCTTCACACAATTTATCAAATTGCTTTTCTAAACATTACACCTACAATTAAAACTCTCTCAAGTTGGATATGAGAGTCAACATTTCACTTTCCATCCTATGAGATCAGATCATCTCATACTTAAAAATGTTTGATAATCTGATCAGTGAAAAGAATATCCATCCAAAAGAAAACTGTTCTCTGAAAATTGTTCTATAAACACAAAGCCATTCAGTAGAAATTCCAACAAAGCTTTTCAAGGCACTTGAGAAACATGTTTTTAAACATATATGAAAGAGTAAAGAACAAGGAAGAGACTAAATATTTTAGAAGAAGGATAAGAAAGAGGAAACTCTTTTTATTTGAAATCAGCACTTGTTTTGAAGTTCAAGTAATTAAGGCAATGTGGGAGTAGTGCAGAGACAGACAAATTTACCAATATGAGAGGCAATCTAAAAATAGACTGGAAATATAGACTATAAAAACATGGAATAGACTAAAAATACATGGAAATTTGATTCATGATAGGGATACAGGGCAGATCAGTGGGAAAATGAGAACTTTTTTTCAATAAATGGTGCTAGATAAATAACTACAAATATTTTTAAAAGAAAATAAGATCCTTTTTCTTCCTAAAGGCAAAAATCAATTCCAAATGGATTTGGATTTCAGGGGCAAATATAAAACTTTGAAATGTTTAGATTTGTTGGAAGGGATCTTATTGACTTGGGGGAGAGTAACGTTTTTCACACAAGACTCAAAAAGCATCAGCTAGAGGGCGCCTGGGTGGCTCAGTGGGTTAAAGCCGCTGCCTTCGGCTCAGGTCATGATCACAGGGTCCTGGGATCGAGGCCCACATTGGGCTCTCTGCTCAACAGGAAGCCTGCTTCCTCCTCTCTCCTCTCTCTCTGCTTGCCTCTCTGCCTACTTGTAATCTCTCTCTCTGTGTCAAATGAATAAAAAAATCTTTAAAAAAAAAAAGCATCAGCTAGATATAAGACACTCATGAAGAAAGAATGATGAATTTAAATACATTGAGATTAAGATATTCTGTTCAACAAGTTCTAACCATGTTACTTTTGAGCTAGCGGTTTACTTCTCTGTACCTCAGATTGCTGATCCATACAACGGGATACAGTGGTATCTCTTTCATTGGATTGTTCTGATAATTAAGAGTTAATTCATGTAATACATTCAGAACAATTACCTGACACTTAGTAAGTGCTCAATAATTATTAGCTCATTAATATTATCATATGGGATGCTTATTAGTTTTGTGTAGTCCAATCAAATTATCTTTATTATTTTTTTGATTAAGTTGTCCCCATCTAGTCCCCTGTGAGACATAAGACATTCATGAAAAATTATGCTTAATTTTTATATACTGATAATTATTAATATATTTCACTTTTTAATGATCTTTTTTTTTCACTTTTTAATGATCTTAAAGTTTGTTTTAGTGGTTTAGTGCCTGCTCTAAAAAGTGGGCCTAAATATTTAACTAATGCCCAGGTGTTATTTGTTTCATAATCGTTTACTGTACCTACATTATATAGTAAACCTTGTCTCTTATTTTTATATTATTTCCACATTAATTACTCTTTTTTAGCTCTGTATGAAATACTTGAAGGTGAGTCCTTTTGACAATATCATCAAGAGAGCTCCTTATATGTCTTATATCATTTTTTTATGTATGAATCATCATTTTAACTTTTGTGGCTGCCTCCTTTTCTAAGCATTGTTTCCAAAACCACCAAATAAAAGTTCCAGAAGTCATCTATCTGGTCATGTGATTATGAAACCAACTTCAATCCACATTAGTCACTCGCTTATAAGCAAGCCTGGTCAGGCCTCTCTATTACAAAAGACCGATGTAAAATACATACTTGACAAGTGCAGTCTGCATGTTTTCTCCAAAAGACATCTTATTATTTTGCACAAAAAAATAAAAAGGTTACATGATTGCTAGGTGTTGCTTGTGAGATTTAAAATCATAACATGAGCCCCAAATCATGAATATATAAAACCTTTAATACACTGTGCTCTCTTGGAGCTATGCTCTCTCCTAGACCCAAACAGACTGTTACTTCATTTTTTGCAATACATTATGCAGAACAACGACAGGGTACCTAAAATAAATATGCCTGGATGTGCTACTTTTTTAGACATTTACTACAAGGTACAGTTTATAGTCTGAAGACTTTCAAGAAGTTTTTTGAGATAAATGAGAACAAACATAAAAATCGCTATGTTGTAAAATCCATATAGCTGAGATTAAAAAAAAAAAGGCAATACATAGATCAGCCAAAATCTTTGGATGGTCTGATTAACAAGCTAACATGTCTGGGAAACATAAAGAAGTGGAGTTAGACTGGATAAGCTGAGGAATGTGTGTGTGATAGGTGAAAAATATTCAAAAGCATTAACCCAAGCAGACAGCCTAGTTCAGTGTCTTCTATTTCCCCCTATTTTTATTAGGTTTGGGTACATCTTGCCTCTGGGAAGTGTCCTAATCCATTATGAGCATCTAAATAAAATAAACACCTAAAAAAATGTCACTTACCTGGACTTCATGCAAAAAAGTCTTCCTGTTGCAGGGACTCAAAATATAATCATTGCATGGTTTAGTAAAAATTGCACAGAGTACAATTTTTTAGGAAATTTGGTGTGTGATTCAGCCTCTGTCTCTAAATCCCTGGGCTACTTTAGCCACGTTATACTTGACTTCATTATCCTCATGCTTAAAATCAAAGGTCTTAAATGGCTGCTATCAACCTAACAGAGTTATTAAACATGTGAAGTGTCCAGAACAGTAAGTCCTTGAAGAAAATACTAGATATTGTTACTCCCACTGCTGAAATGTAGGATTCTACTAATCAGAGCTCTGCGGTCGTCTTCAGCCACCCTCTGCAATTCAGTTTTCCCCCTAAAAATGATCCATTATTTTAAGTCTTTTGTGACTCCTGTCAACCCTTTGAAATCAGGGTGACTTTGGAGCTTCTCAACACGGATATGACCCCCAGTGAAACCTTCCTGCCCACCCCACACCTTGAGATACATTCTAGGGCAAGGTGAGGAAAACTGACCCTAACATCTCCGAGATCTGTTAAAACATTCAGTAGTTTTCTAGGAAAAACCTACCCATAATACCTCACTGTACCTTCCATTCATATTACCACCATTCTGGGATTAAAACCAAATGGTTCAAAATTTTAGAAAGCTCCTCCACGTCCCTGAATGCATTATTTTAAATCTATGTTTTAAACTATTTCATTAGGTAAGAAAATGCATATTGTTTGAGAAACCTCGTAGAAATTAACATGAGCTAAAAGGAAGTCACCAGTAAAATTTCCCCTAATGATTCTCACATTCAGGGCTCGTTTGTTACATAACAGCATAACAGTATGGGGAGATGCTTGTGTTCCGTAGTCTGGGAGAAATAGGGATCTATATGTGAGAAGAGAGAAAGGGTTTTAGGTGAGTAGTCAGTATCAAACAGGACTTTTAAAATCTAATTTCGGTTATGGTGGTTTAATTATTCCCGAGGTCTGGCAATTTTGACAACCTGCTGAAATATGAAACATGTCAAGTACCAGTGCCAGAGCTGGAGACAAAACCAATTTTGAGATTTATAGCTAGAAAATAATAGGACAGTCAGGGCAGAGGACCCTTCCTGGAAGAACAAAGAAACAGAAGTAGAACCCCAACGTTTATTCCTAATGAGGGCATTTAAGACGACAGGTATAAACAGATGTATTCCCCCCTGATTTAAAATATTCCATTAGCTTATGTCAGGCAAAGGGGAAAAAACTTAGGGAAAGCTGGTCCTCAAGCAATGCGGCTTTATAAATGCTGAAGAAGCGCTTAAAAACTCCACAGTCAAGAAGCCAATACAACTTCCAGAGCCTCTTAAGGGTGTGCCTGAGGCACTCTTTTGCTAAGCAAGCGGAGGTTTCTTGCCAGTGATGGAGTGGATCAAGCTAGTAAGCTGACTCACCAGTCTGCCGACTGCTGTTCAGCGCTGGGAAAAAACGACCCACGAAATTAGAAGCACTCGAAAATGTCATCAATAAAGCAAATGCTGTGTAAGCGATTAACAGTCTCTTTTTTCAGCCTTAGAGCACCACAGCAGTCCTGACACTTTTATAGATAAAATTGCTATTACTGGAGTTCAAATTCCATGAGGCTCACAAGATTTTAAAACACGTGGAATATTGAAAATACACACTCTGTTATACTTAATATTTGTTTTTCTTTTCTTTTGTTTGTTTTGATTTTCTTATAAAAGCATATAGGTCCTTTGCAAAAGTTTGGAAAAGGCAACTATGGATTAGAATGAAATAAAAATGATCGAGAACCTCAAGACCCAGTGAAAGGCTCAGTTAATGCAGTATGCATGGTCTCAATGGTGGGAAATGCTGAAGTTGTCTAATAAGAATATGTCTAAATAAATGGATTGTTTTTTAGCAATACAGCTGTTTTCTAGTGGCGGAGAAAGGGGCCAGAATTCACTATTTTAATAAAAAGTATGGACATTTTTATTAAAATAAAGGTCTCCTACCATTTGTGGGAAAAATTTATATTCATAAGTATTCATAAATAAAAATATTTGACTAAAAATACACCTCTGATACCAGAAAAGGATTTGCTTTCTTAGCTGTCTATTTGCACAATGTTCTGTGAGGATTTTTTTTTTTTTACCTAGTGTAGTATCTGTGGTGTTTGATGGACATAATCTGTTACTAAGATACAAGATCTGTTTCAATTTCCTTATTCCTTCTACCACCACCAGAATTATAAAATGCCATCTGTTAGCAGAACTATATGCAGTGATTATTTAATCTGACCAGTATAAAGATTAGAGACCCATCATTCTTACGCCTGATACATGGCCTTTTGATAAAATATCAACCTTTTGTGAAAATACAACCCCAACTTGTAACGGAACATAGAAGTACATCCAAATGAGTTTTAACTGGATGAATTATCTTTATTCTTTGTCTTTGTACCTACCAGAAGCAAGTAGGAAAAAAAAAAGCCTTTCTATTACATTATAGAATAGTCACAAATTTTCACTGGGACACTTCCTTAGATTTACTGAGGAGAGGGAATGTGGGCAGGACAGAAAGGGAAGGACAAAAGGAAAAGAGAGAGTAGTCATGCCCTCTGAGAGGCCAGTGAGGAACCAGCAGCATTGTCTTGGGAGACTTGTCAGTTTTGCAGGGTAAGCTTAAAATGGAATTTTTTAATTTTTGAAGGAGCACCCTTTACCCACCCACAGGCACAGCTCTGCGTAGCCACGTGTTCCTGTGAGCTTGCATGGCCCTCACACCTCAGACTCTCGCTGTGGTTCTACCACTGTGATCTGTTTCCATCCTCAGAATGCTTCCAACACCAAATGTGTGGTGTTTTTCCACTCCGACAATCGATTCTCCAACTCTCCAGGTGCCATCTGGCTATCCCACGATTTCATTCAATTCTGACCCTAACTACCCTCTGCTTTAGCATCAGATCCCTCAGGTTAAAGGGCATAGTCCCACAGGACTGCCCCTCCTGTTTCCCAAGTCTGGGCCTCCCGAACTCCTGAATGATGGCTATAAGGTCAGAGATTCCCATGACCCTTTTCTCAGGTTTGAGAATTTGCTAGAATGCTCACAGAACTCAGGAAAAAAGTTTGCTTGCTATTACTGGTTTATTATAAAGGGCACAACTCCAGAACAATCAAATACAGATGCACAGGGCAAGGTATGGGGGAGGGGCACGGAGCATCCTTGCTCTCTCTGGGTGCACCACATTCCCAGCACCTAGATGTGCCCCCAACCTGGAAGCAACCTGAACCCCATCATTTATGAGTTTTTATGGCAGTTCCATGATGTAGGCGTTGTTGATGAAATCATTGGCATTGATGATTTACTCAATCTCTAGATCCTCTCTCCTCCCTGTAGGGCAAATGTCAGACTGGAAGTTCTAACTCTATTCATATCTTGATCTTTCTGGTAACCACCAGCTCAGCTCCCATCCTGACGCTAATCAGAGGCCAACCAAACCTCACTTCATTAGCATAAATTCCGGTATGGTTGAGAGGAGCTTATATTGAATAACAAAAGACATTTTTCTTATACTGATCACTCAGAAATTCCAAAGGTTTTAGAAGCTCTATGCCAGAAACCCAGGACAAAGACCAAATAATTCCTTATTATATCACAACATCACAGATTCTGTTAGAAAAAGCACAAGGCCCAGGCCATGAGCTGAGGAGGGAACCTGGAAACTTGGTTTGGGCACAGAAGAAGCTAGAGAAGCCCATATTCACTGGAAGGCAGAACCATCCCAAAGACTGTTTGGGTTGGGTTTCAGGGCTTTCTTGGTGGCTCAGGGGCTTAGAGGGGTCACTGGTCTGGAGAGGTGGTGGGTGGCAAGGGTAGCTCCCTGAATGCCATGCTAGGGCAATGTGCACTGTGGTTCTTGCTCAGAGGAACTGGCTGAAATGTAAGCTGGAAGGTAAACTCTATATGCACATGATGCATATACTCAATGTTTGATGAATGAATGACTATTTTAAACTAATCTCAAAGAGGACCAATTACAGAAATCAAAATTCAAATATTAAAAATTAATAATACTTTTACTTCATCATATAATGAAAAAAGAATGTATTCATTATGGGAAGTTAGAAAATAAAGATAACTGAAAAGAGTTAAAAAGAGATCCATACCAGCAATCCAACTATGCAAACATGACCACTGTAGAATTTTAATATATATGTATATTGCATTAACACTTTTTCTATGAGTGTGGATATATATTTTTCAATAAAAAGTGTTATATTTTATACTATAAAGTGATTGTTTTACTTGAAAATATATCATCTCGAGCTTACCATGTGAAAATAACATTTATAGTTCGCATACTTATTTAAGCATAAATAAGATTTTATTGGGGGCACATACCAAAATGTGTATTCCCTTTCATTGTATATGTATAGTGACAAAACCACTACAGTAAAATCCTTATGGAAAAAAATATTTGCAGGGGTTAGTTCTTTCCTTAAATACATTCTTAACGGCAATTTAGCAGTATCTAGAAAAATGGACGGTGTGTTTCCTGTGCATTAAAGATTTCATGGCGAGGTGCACTTCTAGATAAACTTTTTAGTATACACAAGTAAACCTAACACTAGCTAATGCTGAGTGAGGCACCGCCGTGGTGCTTTACATGTAGATCTTTTAACAAGAACAGCAACTCAAAGGCTGATGGGTTTTATTGTAGATGTTTTGCTACAACACTAAGCAGCTTGCTAAAGTCATATGGCAGAGAGTCAGAATCTAACCCAGGCAGGGTGACTCCAGAGCCCTTGATCTGAACCTCTAGTTTAGACTGTCTGCAATGGTATCGCTGTCGGTACTGAATTACGTCCCCCCACCAAATTTCGTATGTTGAAATCTGAACCCCAGGGCACCTCACAATGTGACCATATTCAGAGATACTCTTTAAAGAGATAATTAATGTTAAATGATGTTATATGGATAGGCACAATCCAACATCACTCATGTCCCTTTTTTTTTTTAGGACTTTATTTATTTAAGAGAGGAAAGAGAGAGAGAGAGAGAGAGCACAAGCTAGGGTAAGGGGCAGAGTGAGAGGGAAAAGCAGACTCCCTGCAGGGCAGGGAGCCTGATGCAGGATTTGATTCCAGGACCCCGAGATCTGGATCTGAGCCTAAGGTAGATGTTTAACCAACTGAGGCACCCACGTGTCCCTCACTGGTGTCCTTATTAGAAAGAGGAGATACCAGGGATGCACATGCACAAAGAAGAGGCCACATGAGGACATGGAGAGAAGGCAGCTACCTGCACAGAGAGAGACCTCAGAAGAAACTAAACCTGCTGACACTTTGATCTTGGACTTCCAGTCTCTAGAACTGGGAGAAAGTGAATTTTGTTATTTAAGTCATCTAGCTATGGTATTCTGTTTTGGTAACCATAACAAACTAATATAGATACTTAAAGAGAGACACATTATTAGTAATAATGAGCTATTAGAAACAAACAGGGTACCTGGGTGGCTTTGTGGTAGAACATGCAGTTCTTGATCTTGGGGTCGTGAATTCAAGTCCCACGCTGGGTGTAGAGATTACTTAAAAATAAAATAAAACAAAATCTTAGAAAAAAGCTTGATAGCCATCTCTAGAAAAAGGAATAAATAAAATGTGGTATATTGATAACAATGGAATCTCGAAAGGATGTTAAGTAGAATGATCTTCATCTTCAGGCATTAATCTGGATAGAGCTGAAAAGCCATGTTAAATGGAAAAAAAAGTAAAGAATGATATGTGAAACTATGAAATTATTTGTGTGAATGTAAAATATATGCAAAAACAACAGGTGTATAAGTTGATATAAATGCATGATTTGGTTTTTCCATATTGTGTGGGATTGTCTTTGTGGATATGGAAATGCATCGAGGCTTGGGAAAAATAGGAGTTTGAGCTTGTCTGGCACATTAAAAGTAATATAAAAAGGTCTTTAACCATATGTAAAATGTTAATATTAGTCATTCTGGGCAGTGGTTATATGAGCATTCATTGATTATTCTTTGAGCTTCTGTGTACTTTTTACTTCTCAAAATCAAGACAGTCCTAGAAAGAGAAAAAGAATATTCGACTGGTGTTAAGTAACAGCAGTCCAGAAATTTCTGAGAAGACATCAAACTGCAGGTTTTGTTTGTTTATTTGTTTTGTTTTGTTTTTTAGCATACCAGGTATGATTTAAGCAAATTTGTAAATTAGGGGTCTGGGAAATAGAACTTTAGGAACATTCTGGTCACCAAGATTTTTTATTCTGTTTTTCCTCTATTGTTTATTATCGTATAATTAACACTGACCTTGTTTGAGAAGTACTTTTGCCGTGGACAAATTTCAGGAGGCACAGAACTTTTGCCAGGATATCGTATTTGCCAAGTAAATAGAAAATGGGAAAAGCCATGATTAAGTAAAACATTTATTTTCTTCTGAGTTAGTCCATGATTTAGGGGAAGTATTAAACAGAGGATATTTCTTCATATCAAGGTTCCTCACACACACACACACACACACTCACCCAATCAGTAAGAGAAATACAACAGTCTGGAAGTCACTGTCTTTAATAACACCACTTTTGAGCAATATACATTTTCCTTAATTGGAAAAAAAACACAAAGTTTTCAAGCCACACATGGCCGAGATCAGTATATTCTAAGATCTTCCCCCAGTGAGAAAAATCGTTTCTTCACTTGTGGTTTAGCATAAAGTATGTGAGCTTGGGAATAAGTTAGAAATTGCTTCAAACTCTATTGCCAGAGCTCCTTAATTAGGTGACCTGTGGCTAGTTACCTCATCCCTTTGCACCTCTAAAACACAGAAGTAGTTATTATTGTAATTCAGATAAAAGTCATGTAAGGTAGTGGTTAGGAGAGCAAATTCCCAAGCAGACACCGGATTTGAAATGTGACTGACAGCTTGCCAGCTGGCCGACATTGGGATATCACTCACCATCTTTGCCCTTGACTTTCTCTGGTCTATAGGAAGAGGATTATGACAATACCTATGTCAAAGGTTTTTGGAGTTGGGGTGCCTTGGTGGCTCAGTGGGTTAAAGCCTCTGCCTTCAGCTCAGGTCATGATCTCAGGGTCCTGGGATGGAGTCCTGCATCAGGCTCCCTGCTCAGCAGGGAGCCTGCTTCCTCCTCTCTCTGCTTGCCTCTCTGCCTACTTGTGATCTTTCTCTCTCTGTCAAATAAATAAATAAAATCTTAAAAAAAAAAAGGTTTTTGGAGTAGTCAATGGGTTCATACACATAAGGTGCTCAGAATCACGCCTGAAGCATTCTTAGCCTTCACTATGTGTTTGCTACTAGGATTGTTACACCACAGCGATTGTAGAATTAGAAATAACACCCTAAGAATGTGCAGCACTTAACAGAGATTTTATGAGCAACAGCTCTTCAGCCCCAACAAAGCCCCAAATTGGATTTGACAATTTGAGAAAGACAGAAAGTTGGCTGTAAAATTAATAAAAACAGTCGTGCATCAAAATAGTCTTGACAAATACTCTCTTCCAGGCTGTTAAGTATGTATGCATCTTTTAATCAGGCTTTTCCAGATGTGTGACATTAACTCTTCATGTCCCCACAGTTGCCTTTACGACATGGAAGTGACATCAGTCTCTGTCAGAAGAGATGCAAAACCTCCAAATGAGAATGTAATAATCCGAGCCGTCCATGTTCAGCCCTTCTGGGGATTAGGCTCGAGGTGTTGTGAGCTGCTGAAAGCTGATGAGTCTCTTTGAGAAGGAGTCATTTACAATGCCCCTGTGGCCTGGCTGGGTTTACGCAGCTTTCAGCAGCCCCTAATTATCTCCTGGAAGTAGCCTGAGCTCTGGGATAACCGGACTTATTGAGAACACACAAAGAGGTGAGGGCATTAATTACCCACAAAGGGCATTTTGGCTTCTTGTTGGTGTGGCTGAAATGCATGCCAGACCTCACCCTGGTGTTCACCCTTGTGCCCTGCTGATCCAAAATTCTATCCCCAGATTTAAATGCATGGATCAATGGGAGATTAAGAGAAATCCAGACAGAAACACAGTTGGCAATTTCAGCTTCAAATGAAAATGAATTTATCTTCTTGCACTCCAGCCAGTGGTATACACACATTCTGCCAGTAACCTAAGATTGACACAGTTAAAATTTTGAAGTCCAAACTATCATCACATAAGGAAAACAGCAAAGGAGTTGAAACATAGACCCAGTAGCCAAACTGTGTGAATTTGAATCTCTGCATTGGAGTCCCTGGCTGCATGACCCAGGGATGATTTGTACAACTTCTTCCTTGTTCAGTTTGCTTATCATCAACACAAGGGTGGTAAGAGCAGCTTGTGCATGAGATTGTCATGAATCTTCATGAGTTATAACAAACAAAGCACTTAGAACACTGACCGACATGTAGTAAATTCTATGTGTGTGTCCGGTTTTGTTTTTACTGGGTAAACATTGAGAACATAAATGGCATTTGGTTGCTGACACAGTTGCACACACTTTGTTTTTTTAATGGACAGCAACATTTATTTTTTCTAACTTGAAATTGTTATTGGTAAAGTATCCCAAGGGTGATGGTAACTGAGCTGCACAGTCTTCAGATCTGTGCTGCCCAATATGGTAGCCCCCAGCCAAAGTGGACATTGAGTGCTTGAAATGCGGCTAGTCTGGCCTAAGATAGGCTGTTAGTGTAAACACATGGGCTTTCAAACTCTCAGTACAAAGATTGTGAACACATCATTGATAATTTTTATATTGATTATATGCTTAGATGATAAGATCTTGGATATGTTATGTTCCATGTACTATCAAAATGAATTTCACCTGTTTTTTTTTTTAATTTAGCTACTAGAAAACTTAAGGTCACATATGTGGCTTACATGATGTTTCTTTTAGACAGCTGCTTCAGAACCAGAACAGGGAGCCTGTGGAAACAGCACACACAAGCAGATCCTGACCCAAGACCCAGAAATCCCACATGTACTCTGACTCACCACTGTTGGGGATCTTGCTCTCTGGACACTGGATGGCCGGGGCAAGTCCACAATCTTTCAGGGTCTACCTCCTCATCTGTAAACTAGAGATGGTTGTAACCACATATACCTCCAGTGTTTTTGACTATTAGGTGATTTGATACACATAATACTCTTAGAACAGTGCCTAGACCAGAGAAAGTCAAAAGCAGAGATGGTGCTCCATTATGGGTGCCCCATACATATTAACTATGGCTCTTCCTATGGAGCTAACGCATGAAGGGTTTGAGAGGGGATGCAGGAGAGATAATGATAGTTTTTGGAGAAAAAGAAAATTGACCCAAAAGGCCATTTTACATATAAGATGACTGTGACTGGGGGAGGTATTTATCTTTGCCCATAAAAGCAGCTAGGGACTGATCCAGGGACAGAACTCAGGTACCATAACTTCTGTCCTCATAGTCTTTCCATTGTATCATTATGACTTAAGTCCACACCACGGATCCTACCTTCTTCACCTACTTCTGAGCCTGGATTGGCAAAGGGAAAAGTGAGGAATCTCCATGCTTTTTCAAAATTTTGGATGAAAGCTCCAGCACCGCTCTGCTGAGGTCTGCCTCTGTGAGAGCATTAGGATCTTCCCAAAAAATATTCCATCTAATGTCCCTAGTTCTCTCTGTGAAGCCAAAATTGAAATATATGAAGACCCTAATGCAAGATATCTCACCATTGTGTAGGCTTGGAGCGTCTTTGCTATTCCTCAAACACTCCTTGGATTCTGACATTTTTCGGCCTCTTTTACTTCTCCTTTGTTAGCCAGACTCATGACTCACTACTTAGCTCATTCAAGTCTTTGTTCAAATACGACCTTTTCCATAAGGACTTCCCTGACTTGTATATAAATTCCTCCCTTGCCTAATTCCCCCCCCCCAATACCTGTGACCTGTTACTCTTCTCAAAACTTACTAAATTATTTGTTTTATTGTCTGTCCCCCTGTCCTAGAATGTGAGATCCATGGGAGAAAGAATTCTAGTGCCTAGAATACAGGTTGGCAAATATAGATGATTAATAAACATTTGTTGAATAAACACGGAATTGATGACTAAATGTTAAAAACATGTGTCTTCTAAATGCTTCCTCTTAGAAGGGGGAAATCTAGTTTGGTGGTTGAGAGTCAGATCTCTGGAAACTGATTTGAGTTTGAATCTTAGTTTAGTCATTGACAGGCAATGGGACCTCAAGAAAGCCATTTTACCTCTAATCTTTTCTTCTCTCATCTGTAAATAAGGAATCCACCTTCTAGAGTGAATTAGGGAGAGTAAATGACATATTGCATATAGAGCATGCCGGCAAACAAACCAGGCACAAATTAGGCTGATAAATTATAAATAGGCATTTTCCAAGAATTTTCGCCACCTTAACATTATGGGGTAAGGTTATCGGAAGGGAGCAGCCTCTCTGCTTCCAGAGCAATGCATGATCTGTACCCCAGAGGCAAGTATGAGTAACTTATGTTAGTCTAGCATAGAACAAATTCAGAAAATCATATCATTCTGGGTTCTGAAATGTTCATTTTCAAAAATAGAAGCAGATTGATTTATAAGACACTTGAAGTCTCTTTCTGTTTTAAGGTATTTCAAGATCCCATCTCTCAGAAACTAAGATTTAAGATTGGCCCAGACAGGTGAGTTGCTGATGATGCTGAACACACAGTGTAGAAATTATATAATCGCTTTTCAATTTTTCCCCAGAATCTCCCAAATTAAAAGGAAGGCTTCCCAGACTCTAGTTTCTAGTCCAGCATGGAGTCCTATGTCCTGTCCTCACAACAGGAAAAAAGCTGGACAAACTGAAGAGCAAGAGCTCTTCTTAGATCTGTTAGAGAATCAAAGTCACAGGGCAAACCACTGCTCCCAACATGGGCAAGATAGGCAGACACATACAGGGAATCTCAATGTAATGAAGCAGAAACCACCACTGGAAACAGCACTAGGGTGGGAACAATGGAAATAACCACACTGCTAAGACTTTACTTAGGAAACCCAAAGAAAACAGGAGTCACTAAAACAAGGCCACCAGAGGAAGTGTTAGCCTCTGACACCCACAGCTTCAGCAAGCAAAATATGAAGGGGCCAACCCCTTGCCTCAGATAAATATAAAACCTCAGACCAAATACCTGTTTACCTCAGTACAAATGTCCAGCTTTCAACAAAAAAGATGGCAACATGTATTTAAAGAAAAGATACAGGTTGAAGAGACAGAGCAAGCATTAGAACTAGACTTGGATATAGCGAGGGTGCTGGAATTATTAGATGAAAATTCACAACTGTCCTTAATATGCTAAGGACTCTAATGGCAAAAGTGGAGAACAGGCAAGATAAGGTGGGTAATGTAAGGAAGAGATGAAAATTCTAAAAAAGAATCAGGAGGAAATGCTAGACGTTGAAAAAAAAAAAACCATAACAGAAATGAAGAATGCCTTGAACGGGTTCACCAGTAGCCCAGACACAAGTGAGGAAAGAGTTGGTGAAACTGAGGAATAATGAGGTTTCCTTAGAGAGACTGTACTTACTCTAAAAGGAATAAACGCCCAAGTCCAACATGGAAATTTGAAGATCATATCTGAAGAAAGACATTTGGCATTTCATCAGTTTATCTAACATGAAGCACCTTCTGGGATGATTGCTAATTGAATTCAGTGGAGTTTAATATCATACACTTGAGTTTTATGCAGTAAGACTTGTCCAAATGGAATATTTATGACAAATATTTAATGACAAACATATATTGTTTGCTATTTGATGAAATTATGCTTGTTAGCTGATAAAATCATTTTAAGATCAATACATTTGTTGGAATGTTTTCATTAAGGTATCATCTATTTTTATTTATTTTGGATAAAACTCTTGTCTTTACCATCCATTCTATTTCATTGTGCATATGTTAGTGCTCTTAAGAAAGCTACTTCTGGTAAACCTGTACCATGCAATTTCTGGCCTTATAACTTATAATTAAACACATTTACCCTGTTGGAATCTAATTCTAAAGTACCTACACCACCTTTCTTTCCAGTCTCTGTACTAGCCCTATGTTGTCAATCAATTTGCTACTGGATTTCCCTACTTTAAATTCATCTTGGAAAGATTCTCTTGGGAAACTGGCCTAACAGATAAGACACTGGTTACTAAGAAAGCTCTAAACAAATATTTGCAATTTGGGCTAAAGTAACAAGAAAAAGATGCCAGACAAGTCTAATATCTTGAAAATATATAAATAAAATATTTAGGGCGCTGGTAAAAATGCTCCTGAGGCAGGGTTCACAAACTCTCTGGAATGAGAGAAATTTGAACCAGGGTCTTATTCTAGAATTCGCAACATACAGTATTATTACTATTGCTATTTAAACACAGCACAAATACTTCTTGATTATTTGTTAATTTTCTCCAGTTTGGGTCTCCCTGAAATTTGTCTTCTCTTAATCCCCAGGAAATGACACAGAGCTGAAATTTTATGAAGTTCTACCAAATTTTTATATGTGTTTTTTCTAATTTGTTTCTGGGAAGTATTTGCTAGCCATTATATGCTACAGCCTGGCATGCATGCTTCTCTATCTTGTTTTTAAAAATAAATGGATGGGGGCACCTGGGTGGTTAGGTGACTCAACCTGGTGGTTAAGTCACTTGACCTCAGTTGGTTAAGTGACTGCCTTCCACTCAGGTCATGATCCTGGAGTCCCAGGATCGAGTGCCACATCAGGCTCCCTGCTCAGCAGGGAGTCTGCTTCTCCCTCTGACCCTCCCCTCCTCATGCTTTCTCTCTCTCCCTCTTTCATGCTCTCTCCCTCTTTCATTCTCTCTATCGAATCAATAAATAAAATCTTAAAAAAAATAAATAAATGGATGGGTATTTTACTGATGTGCTTAGTTAGGCAAGAGACTGTATATGGAATATTCAACATCTCCCTACTTGAAAACCCCCAAAAGAGCCTCCATGCACTAGACCAGTCTTGTCAGCAAACACTGTCTCCCACTGCATTTTTTTTAAAAGATTTTATTAGTTTACTTGCAAGGGAGAGAGAGAGAGCATGAGTTGGGGTGGGGTGCAGAGGGAGAGGGAGAAGCAGACTCCACCCTGAGCAGGGAGCCCAATTCGGGCCTCGATCCCAGGACCCTGGGATCATGACCTGAGCCAAAGAGAGATGCTTAACCAACTGAGTCATCCTGGTGCCCCACTGTTTTCTTTGCATCCTTGTAAAAAAGTACTATAGCCCTATGAGACGCGTTCGCTCCCTGAACATTCAGGATCTGGGCATTCACCTTTGAAAGTCTCACAACAGAGACCCAAATTTCTGGACAAAGTAGGTGCTTAATAAACACTTGTGGTATTAAATTGGAGAAGAGAAACAAAACACTTTGACTCTCCCAAGGTGGGTGGTGTTGCAACTGCTCCTCCAGTCATCCTTTTTCTCATCATAACACCCAAACTTTCTACTAGAAACTGGCCTGCTCCCATTGCACACAGTCTCGGTAGAACTGTCATTCCAAATGCTCTCTTCCTTCCTGGCCAATGTGTGGGTACATGACCCCAAATAGGTCAATCACACTGCCCCTGAGGGGATATTCATCTGAGCCAAGTGAGTGTGGGGATATTCATCTGAGCCAAGTGACACACAGTTTTAACATAACGGATCTAACTGCCTGTTTCCACTCTAATCCAGGCTTCTCAAGTTCAGAGCCTCTGCTACTGTCCATCTCTCTAACCAGAATGTTCGGCCCCAAGACACTCTGTGGTGTCTTGCCCATCTTGTTCCAGGATTTGCTTACATCACCGCCTCAGGGAGAACCTTCCAGATGGTTCCATCCAAAACAGCCCCCTCTCTCTGCCCTGTCATTCTAGATCCCCTTTCTTTGTTTTTGCTCACTGCTGTTTTCACTACATGAAATTTCTGTGTAGGTTTATTGGTTTACTTGTTCTCTTTCTCCCTCTCTCTCTCATGTGGGAGAGGGCAGATACCTTCTGTCTTATTTATTGAAGAAACTGTCTAGCACATAGTTAATAAAAAATGTATTTATTGAATGCATGAATAAATAAGCTACCTAAGTCCCATGAAATTTCCCTGGTTCCTATGTTTTCCTGAATCGAATTGGTTGTTCAGATTCTCCTTAATTTTTCCAATACATCTCTTTTCTCTTTCTTTCCTATTGTTTTGTTATGTTTAAGATAAAGAACTTAAGCTTCTGATGCTGACAGCTGAAAACCCATCTGACAGAGTTCAAATGCAAAAGCACCTTTACCTTTGGTCTTAGAAAGGCATTTGGCAGCATTTGGGCATGCGAGTAGCAGACAATTTGTATGACTTCCCCCATCCCTTCTTTTCCTACTCTCTTCAAGCTAACCTCAGGGATAGCTTAGAGGAGACTAGAAAATCTATCAGAGAGTGCCTGGCACATAGTAGGTGCTCAACAAATGTGAGTTGAACATTCTGTGAGCACTGAAAGAGACACCCCAGTAGACTGCACTTGCCTTTAGAAAAGCTTATTCCCTTGTACCAGAGTTGGGACTTGGAAAGTGGCTGGGGGATGCCACTGGCATTTGGGTGGATACAGGCAGGAAAACTGCTTTTATCAAGGAAGCATACGAACCTTCTTGCATCATCTGTGTGCCTGATGAAAGACCATAAAGTCTAAATATCTGTGTGTAACAGGTATCTCTGAGCCAGTCACTGTAAGTGGAATCAAAGATGTGAGAGAGGAAATCAATCCAAGTGAGAGAAGTGACCAGAGCCAAGCAGATCTTTGCCAGTCACACAGACATCCATCAGCAGAGTGAGAAGCACCCACCAAGAGCTTGCTACATGCAAAGCGCAAGGCTGGGAAACCTGGTGTAAGAGTCTGCACCTCCAGGAGCTTCCTGGACTGGAGTTGAGACAGTCAAGTCATCAAGTCATTGTACATCAAAGTAATGGATTTAGTATTAACAGAAGCATATTCTGTGATAAGAGAACTGTACCAACTTATTCATGCAAGCTCATCCATGCATTCATGCACTCACTGATTCAATACTATTGCCTGCATACTGAATCTCATGCTCTGGGCTAGATCCTATGGGTGCAAAGCACGCATTCCAGTGGGGACAGACCAGTTACAAGGAGTCCAAAGGAGGGGATGATTCCATTTGGGAAAATTCAGAAAAGGTTACATATACTAGTAACGAATTTTTACTGTCCCCTTACCGCATACCAGACGGTCCCCTAACCCCTTCGTGGGCACTAGCTCAGTTATTAAGTAGCTTATTATTATTATTATTATTATTATTATTATATTATTATTATTCCTGTTAAAGATGGTGATAAATATTTTCCTGAAGAAAATATAGTTACACTTAAACTTACACTTAAAAAATAATAGTTGACAGCTTTTGAAGGATTTTTGTATGTTAAGAACTGTTTGGGATGCCTGGGTGGCTCAGTTGGTTAAGCATCCGCCTTCAGCTCAGGTCATGATCTCAGGGTCCTGGGATTGAGTCCCACATCAGGCTCTCTGCTCAGCAAAGAGCCTGCTTCCCCTTCTCTCTGCCTGCTTCTCGGCCTACTTGTGATCTCTCTCTCTCTCTCTCCCTCTGTCAAATAAGTAAATAAAAATCTTTAAAAAAAAAAAAAAAGAACTGTTTCAAGTGCTTTATGTGTTCCAGAATGTTTACTAAAAAATCTATCCCCTTTTACACATAGAAAGCTGAAGACCAGAGAATATTTTTTTATAGATTTTTATTTATTTATTTGACAGAGAGAGATCACAAGTAAGCAGAGAGACAGGCAGAGGGAGAGGGGGAAGCAGGCTCCCTGCTGAGCAGAGAGCCTGATGTGGGGCCCAATCCCAGGACCCTGAGATCATGACCTGAGCTGAAGGCAGAGGCTTTAGCCCACTGAGCCACCCAGGCACCCAAGACCAGAGAATTTTTAATCATTAAGAGGTGAAAGTAAGATTTGAGCTCAGAAACTCATGACTTTTAACCATTACCTCTTACTCCTCTGCCATGAGTTAAGACATTTGAGGTATTAAATTGGAGAAGAGAAAGTGTTGAGGAAAGCATTTGCCTCATGGAAAAAAGAACAGGCATCCCCAAGCAGAAGGAGGATATACTAGTCACCTAGGGCTGCCACATATAACACATTCCCATGAAGTTGGTGGCTTAAAACAATGGCTGTTCATTTTCTCACAGTTCTGAGAGGCCAGAAATCTAAAAGCAATGTGCCTGCAGGGTTGGTTCCTTCTGGAGGCTCTGAGAGAGAATGCATTCATTGTCTCTCTACAGATATCTGATGGCCACTGGCAATCTTTGGCATTCCTTAGTTTGTACATACATTGCTTCAATCTCTGTCTCCATCTTCACATGACTCCCCCTTCTATTTATCTCTGTGTTTTCGGTCTCTTATAGAACCCCCGCCTGTGCATTTAGGGCCAAACTTCATCCAAGAAGACCTTAAGGTCCTTAGTTGAATTACATCTGTAAAGACCTTATTCCAAAGAAGTCAGTATTTTAAGATTCCAAGTGACTTAGGGGGCCAGAATGGAGAGGACATATGTCCCAAAGGGCAGATGGCATGGAGCCTCGGAGCGCATGGCCCAGCCAGGGGAGGTGAGAGGTCCCATCTAGCTGAGAGGCTCAGATTCCCAAGTCACCACCTTGTATTAACTATTCCAGATACAAGTCTATGCCTTCTGATTAGCTGCTTATACAAACACATAATTGATAAGGGCTCATAAAATGATTGCACTGCTCCCTCCCATAACTAGTATAAATGCCTAGCATTTGCCAGCTTCATAATGAAACTTCCAATTGCATTCAAATTATTACATTTGAATCCTTAAAATTTCATGTTGTCAAAAAACAGCAACATTTTCAAAGGGAAATGAAGATGGTATAAATATATACTCACTTTTAGAAAAATGTACAGCATTTCATTTCCATAATAATCATGAGTTCTCTTGTTGAGAGTCAAATTTCAAGTTAAGAAGGGTCTTTCTGCTCACTTAGAGATTTTTGCAGACCAGAGCGAGGGTGGTTTCAATTTGGGGCAAATACTTTAAATTATTTTCAGAGAACTGATTTTTAAATTTCATTTCTAAGAAACATGCTTTCTTATTAAAAGAATTTTAATGCTTTCTTGCTCATTTATAACATCACACTTCTTTTAGAACATTAATTGCCTATGTTTTATTTCATTATTTGTGCTTCATTTAGCTGTCTTAATAACTTAAGAACATTTATGCAAAAATCTTCATAATTGCTTTTATTTTCAAAAGTTTCCACACAGCTTCAGTGCTGTGTCAGAAGAAAAAATTATGAAGCTTGCCACATCTTTGTTATAAATTCTACCTTTGGCAAATATATATAGATATATGTGTATGTCTATTTAGTTTTTCTTTTTTTAGAGCATCTTTAACTTTCCTCTTTGGATTATAATATTCTCTTAGTTTTAATTCTCAATCGTTTCATGTTAGTTTCTCTAATCAGGTTTCATTTAGATGTAGATTAATAATAAATTTTTCATGAGTCTTCTATAAGATGCTTACAAAATCCATCAGCTTTGCTTTTTGATAGTGAAGTTAAGAAATGATGGTTGATTTACAACAGATGTTTCTGTTTCCTTTGGAAAATCTGAACTGTCCGTAATTAATGGATGCATGAACTAGAAAACTATAAAGAAAATAAAGGAGTGGTAGCTCCAAAGTTCAGGCCAGTGCTAACTTTAGGTGTATGGGGGATGGGATGGGAGAAGCCTTGAGGGAGAGAACATGGGGGCTTCTACGGGATTCCTATTGTTATAGCTCAAGCTGGAAGAGAAACATATGAGATATGTATTTTCATTCTCTCTCTCTTTTTTAAAGATTTTATTTATTTATTTAAGAGAGAGAGAGAGCACACATGCAAGAGAGCAGAAGCAGGGGGAGAGGAAGAGGGAGAGGGAGAAGCAAGCTCCCTACTCAGCAAGGACCCCAATGTGGTGCTCAATCCCAGGACTCTGGGATCATGACCTGAGCCAAAGGCAGATGTTTAACTGACAGAGCCACCCAGGCATCCCATATTTTCCCGTGTTTCATTCTTAATCTTGGGAGCATACATGGTCACCTTGTTCATCAACACATTTGAGGGGCACCTGGGTGGCTCAGTGGGTTAAAGCCTCTGCCTTCGGCTCAGGTTATGATCCCAGGGTCCTTGGATCGAGCCCCGCATTGGGCTCCCTGCTCAGCGGGGAGCCTGCTTCCTCCTCTCTGCCTGCCTCTCTGCCTACTTGTGATCTCTCTCTGTCAAATAAGTAAATAAAATCTAAAAAAAAAGCACATTTGAGAGTTGAGTTAATATAACTTTTAAATATCTTCCTATAACTCTAATGTTCTCAATCCACTTAAAACGTAAGTGTGGCCTCCCAAAATAAAAATGAAGAACAGCAGGCTTTCAAATTAGACAAATTTTACGCCTATGGAAATGCAATCTAAAAAAATCATTATTACAGCAAAATTAAAAGAAAAGAACACAACTTCATAAAATATGGAGCATCCAAAAATCTGAGGGAAATACAAGTTAGGTTTTTGGTTTGTCCATCCCCCCTCCCAATTTTGTTTCTGTTAGTTGTTTTTAACTAGAACAATCTTTCCCATAATACAGACTCCAGAAAATTAGCATGAAGGATGTGAATAGGCTTTATGTACAAAAGGATTTTGTTGTCAGACAATTGTGGGAGATGCTTATTTAAATAAATGCTTATTTAAACAGGTTTTATAACCAGAGGGTATTTCAGATTCTTAACATGCTCCCATAGGTTTTAAATCTCTAAAGGTGGGGCTGGGGAAAGTGTTGGCTATTGTGTAAGATTCCTACATTTGCTTTCCTAGACTATTTTACTGGAGCAGTACTGCACAAAATACATTTTGGGCCACACTGGCCTGGAGGATGAAAAGTCATTTTGATGTAGCCAATAGTCTTACTCTGATCTGACAATGACTAATACCTGCTTCTTTTTTTTTTTTTAAAGATTTTATTTACTCATTTGACAGAGAGATCACAAGTAGGCAGAGAGGCAGGCAAAGAGAGAGGAGGAAGCAGGCTCCCAGCTGAGCAGAGAGCCCCAGGTGGGGCTCGATCCCAGGACCCTGAGATCATGACCTGAGCTGAAGGCAGAGGCTTAACCCACTGAACCACCCAGGCACCCCTAATACCTGCTTTCTTGTGTGTGTTCATCTATATTTACCAAGATTGGTTGTCTCTTTCCAGTTCTAATTAGGCACAAATTATCATCATAAATGATCAGTTTAAAAAAAGTCTAGTTCCCCTCTCCCCTGATACAGGAGGATTCCACCACATCCTTTACAACCAGACCAGTGGGGCAGAAAATTGAAACTCTGGTGGCAGCTCTGGTTGAAAATGGAGGGATGGCAGAGCCCGGGAGCCTCACTCAACAGTTTTGTTGCCAAATGCTTCATCATCATCACTACTCAAAACCTTCTACTGAGGTCCTATTTTTACAGGTCATGCGGTCTCTGTGAAATTATTTTGTCCATTCTCCCCACTCATGGTTTTCTGTGAATAGGTGTACTTTTCTCTCTAAACTCTCCCAGACCAAAATTCAACACGACAGTCTCTTCTTTAGGAAAGCTATTCTCTGAGTACTCATTTATTGCTGAGACTAGAAGCAATTATGATCTGGCTACTATTGTGAATGTGATAATGTTGGAAATGACTGGAAATTGTGACTTGTCAAAACTTTCAGTGTCTTGTGTGTGTCTGATGTTAAAGAACTCCTCCCTCTTATCATTTCACATTGGAACAGTTCTTGGTTAAACATCAATGATCATTGCTCAGCTCATGAATTATATCTAATATATTCCCATGAAAGGTATGATGAACGGGCAAACATAAATTGGATATTATCTACCTCATAGGCCCATTGCTCCTCTCCAGTATGCACTGACACGGCTGTACACAGACAGCATGTGCTCATAGGCAAGTAGACTTCAAGAGTTTCAAACAAGAATAGATTCATAAAGAGGTGTTGTTTACATGCTAAGAGGAGCTAATAACCAGAATTTTTGCTCTAATTATTAACTAGAGACTAGACTTGAATAATACTAATGACATCTAATGGAGTCCCTTTATTTCCGTTTTTATAGAGACAGTAAACTGAGATCGCTTAAATATATTCTGTGAAGTAAGAACAACATAGCTTTTAACTAGCAGCCAATTTAAGCATGGATATGTAAATATATTCATATATATTCATACATACACACATATAAATATATACAGACTGTATATACAGTGTAGGTGTGGGCAAGTATATTTACAGAGAAAGAGAGATACTTTGTCAATCATGCTCAATTTCTTTTCACTACATGATTGGGGGAAACTTTTAGCTAGAAATAGTCGAGGAAATATATTAGTTATCATTCATATCTTGTTTTAGTTTGTCCAAGTTGGTTGGGGTCCTTTTCTTCTGTTACATTTCACTCTTTTGACCATCATTATATTACTTCCTTGGCATCTGCCATAAAGACCATTTATATACGATCTCACAAGTCAATGAATATATAAAATTGAAATATCTCTGAAGCATAAATTTAAAGAAAGCACCCACTTACCTAGTGAGTGAACTTAGCCAAGTGTTCAGCAACTGCTGTCTTCATGAGGTTTTGCTCTTGGTGCTTTGTTTCAAAGGCAGTGAGTGACAATCAACATGCTTTACAGCGTTTAATGAGTTATGAGCTATAGTCATATATACACCTTTGGGAACGTACTTCCTGTTGCACTAACTGTGAATTATCCATCTCTGAATCTACAAAGCTCCAAATTTTTTAGAATTCACCATAGAGTATTCCACATAGAGAAGATCCTCCTTGTATTTTAACATCCTCTCCATGGGCAGCAGCCTAGAATTTTATGTTTGTACCATTTGAAATCCAGTAGAGTGGGGTAGACAGACAGGAGTGTATTTTGTGACTGGGGATCATTCGCCCTTCCTATAGAAACCTCAGATAGAATAAAAGCAAAAATGCTGTTTCCTTCCCTTTCCCATCCAGAAACTCTGGCTTCCTGGGCTCAGAGAGACACTATGATCAAGTTCAACAAAAGAAGTTGTTAAGAGTTGGTGTATTCTCCTGTCTTATTAGAGCCTCACCTCCTTTGGGGGATGCATAGTATGTCATTTATAAAACAGTTTCGAAAGAGGAAATATAAAAATAATAGACATTAATAAAATCCATGTCTTTCCTGGCAGTCGATATGATATGGTAGTGTGATATGGCGGTTGGTAGTCATTACATGAAATAAATATCTACATGGGCAAGATTTAAGGCGGAAAACCAGAAAGGTGGAATGAGGCTGGAACTTTCCTTCTGCTCTTTGGCCCACGACAAAATAATGGTAACAGTATTGAGTGCCTCTGTGTGTTTGGCCCTGAACCTGGTGCCTTACCTGTGGGTAGAAAGGGCCCAAGAGAGGCACAGATTCATGGGGAGGCTTCTACTGTTATTTTACTGATGATTATACTGAGGAAACCGAGGCTCACAGGGATAAAATAAATTTCCAAAGATGGAACCGGGACTGGGGACCAGACCTGGCCTCCAATCACTCGGTTCTGTCGTTCAAATAAATTTCCAGAGATGGAACCGGGACTGGGGACCAGACCTGGCCTCCAATCACTCGGTTCCATTGTTCCCTTCCCTAGTGTTTCTCATTCCCCCGCGGTGAGGGCAGAGACAAACAAACAGGACGGCGACTCTGAGATGTTGACACAACTTGGAGAAAACACCATCAATCCTCAAAGACCATGACCTGAAACACTAAATAGGGAAAGTTCAGACAAGAGGGAAAAACTAACTTCAACTTTCACTGGTTGTCCTTTCGTGCTGCACTTCCTAAAATAGGAAACCTAGTGCTTGGGTCAGACTCAATCCTTCCAAGATGAGGTTTCCTCGCACTAATTTAATCATGAGACTTTCATGTTATCATTAATGTTGTCAACTGATGGAATAACCAGGACAGGATTTCCTGAACTTGTATTTTAGTATTTTTTTCATAAACATGGATATTTCAGAGGAAGTCATAAAACTTGAGTAAAAGACACACTTTTATCCATCCTTCATCTCCGTGGTTTCATCTTAGTGAGCATGTTGCAAATGATGCCATTTTTCTGTTAAAATCCTTTCAAATATTCACTCTCACCCACAGGACTAAACTCAAACTCACTATCGTAGTTTAGCTGATGTGTCTCTCCAGACTAAAGGAAGTCTGCCTGCCCCACACATAGAATGAAGTCAACTCTCATGCATGGAGAAAGCATCTTAGAAGTTTCTCATGACTATTTTTTTTCAGTTTCTATTAGCAAGGTCTCCAAAACTTTCAGAAATAAGGTTTAAGGTCATTCTATTAATACTATCATTCTAGATTTTCTATCACCTGGCTTAGATTTATCTTTATCACTTTATCTTCATCAACATGGACTCAATTAGTGAGTTTTCTACACAATCCTCTAGGCAGTATGTCATTTGAAACTTTACTCTTGCTAGTTGCTCTGAAATTGCCACCTTCCTTTTTTAAAATAGAATTTGTACCCATCTAGAGAGGACATTATCATGTGTGTTTTTCCTTAACATTTTTGGAACCCTTTCTCTGATTGAGACAGGCACGCATTATGAATTTACTCCCTGAAATAGAAACTACTGGAATCTCTAAGATTCCCTCCTGAGAAAGGGGAACCCTCCTACACTGTTGGTGGGAATGCAAGCTGGTGCAGCCACTCTGGAAAACAGTGTGGAGATTCCTCAAAAAGTTGAAAATGGAGCTACCCTACGACCCAGCAGTCGCACTACTGGGTATTTACCCTAAAGATACAAAGGTAGTGATCCTCAGGGGCACGTGCACCCAAATGTTTATAGCAGCAATGTCCACAATAGCCAAACTATGGAAAGAACCTAGATGTCCATCAACAGATGAATGGATAAAGAAGATGTGGTATATATATATATATATACAATGGAATACTATGCAGCTATCAAAAGAAACGAAATCTTGCCGTTTGCAACGAC
>LNAC01001278.1:91731-104312 GCA_002007465.1 Ailurus styani
AATATTGAAACAAGATGGGATGGGGAAGGAGACAAACCATAAGAGACTCCTAATCTCACAAAACAAACTAAGGGTTACTGGGGGGTGGGAGGGTAGGGATAGGGTGGATGGGTTATGGACATTGGGGAGGGTTTGTGCTATGGTGAGTGCTGTGAAAGGTGTAAGCCTGATGATTCACAGACCTGTACCCCTGGGGCAAATAATAATAAAAGAAAATGAAATTCTACTCAAAAAAAAAAAAAAGATTCTCTTTCTCCCTCTCCTTTGCCTCTCCCTGCCCACCCCTGAGCACATGCATGCTCATGTGCACTCTCAGTCAACTGGGCCAGTCAATTGTCTAAGTCTCAGGTTTTCTAACAGTTAATAATAGTAGTTATCATTAATTGATTTTTATAATATGTTGGATACTATTCAAAAGACTTTGTACAAGTTAATTCATTAATCACTACAATATCTCCATAGAGTAGTTACTGTAATTTAGAATTACTCTTGTTACCATTCCAATTTTTTAGATGAGGAAACAGAGACCCAGAGACATTAGTAGGTAATCTGTCGGAGGTCCCAGCACTAGCATGTGGAAAGGCAGAGCTTTGAATCCAAGTAGGCCTCTCTTAGGCCCTGGCTTGTGGTGGCTTTGTTGGGTCCTCTGTCAATATACTTTTCTAGGTCATGAGGAAATGTCAGTCAGGCACGTAGCCCAGTGTTTGGCACATAGTAAGTACATAAAACCATTACCTCTTACTGTCACCTACACAAAACTCCTGTGGCTGATCAAGTCTCCACTATAAATGAGTTTACTAAGTATTACATATTTGATGAATACATGTGTCTCTAGCTGTTAGATAGATGTCTCCCGATTTTCCCCCGGAGAAAGCTCCACGTTTCTCTTACTGGTAACATCATTCTCTCCATCATCCAAACTTGATTTTTAAAAGCTGTCTATATGTATAACAATAAAACCAATATTCATGTACCTGCCACACAGCTTAAGACAAAGAACAAGACCAGGAACTTTGCATGTCCCCTTTCCCCACGTAGCCCTCCGTGACTGCACCTTTGGAGTAAGATTGCTGGATTGTAGGATGTGCTCCTCGGAGCTGATGTATTGAAATGTCAAAATCATCCTTGCCCATCTCTTCACTACTCAAAGATGATCATTCACAAATCTTTTTCTTCCTCTTCATTTTTCTTCATTGAAAAATCTCACTGCCTGTATTAGTTTTCTGTTGCTGCTATAATAAATTATCATTGACTTAGTGGCCTAAAACAACAAAGATTTATTCCCTGACAATTCTGACAGTTCAGAAATCTGAAATTGGTTTCCCTGAGCTAATGCAAAGGTGTCGATATGGCTGCTTCTACCTGGAGACTCTGTGGGTAGAGTCCATTTTTGTGTCTTTTTTTTTTTTTTTTTTTTTTTTTGGCTTCTTGTGGCTGTCTGTATTCCTTGGTTTGTAGCCCCTTCCTCCATATTCCAATCTTTATTTCCATTGTCATGTTACCTTCTCCTCTGACCCTTCCTGTCTCCCTCATAAAAGGACCGTTGTGATTCCATCAGGTCCACCTGGATAATCCGGAATGCTCCCCTTCATCTCAAGAACCGCAACTTAACCACATCTGTAAAGTCTCTTGTGTCATATACTGTAATGCTTACAGGGTCCAAAGACTAGAACCTGGACATATTTGAGGGGTCATTCTTCAGCTTAGCACACTCCCATCTTATTACTTATATTTTTAAATCACTGCGACGGTCCTAGGCCAGATTGTTATCCCACAGTTCTAATACATCAAAATCACCTCCTAACTGGCCTGTCCACTCAGAGGTATCGAGAAATAGACATATCCCCTAGGCATCAATTTATGGGGGTGTCAAAAGATGACAGAGAATATTTCTATTCCAATTTCATACTGAGTTACTAACTTTAGATTAGTTGTGCATGGAATATATCAAAGTGTTTCCCAGTTTTCCTTCTGTATTTATTCATTTCTAAGCAAATATCAGCCCCAGGTGGGGAGGGAAGTCTTTAATGCATTGCGTTGCCTGTGGACCCCATTTACCCTCACAGTGTCAGTATACTTGCTTCAGCTGCTCTCCTCTATTAAAATCCTCCACTCCGATACCAAATCCACCCTTTTAAAATACAGGACACTGGCTTATTAAAAACTCTAATAAAAAAGAACAGAATAGTCAATGACTCCCAATTGCCCGTCGTCATGATTCTCAAACTTATTAAGTGGAAGAGTATCTGGGACCACGCTGCTCCAGGGATGTCATAAATGGAAACAAAAAGGACTTGGCCCCAGATGGATGTGGGGTTAGATCCTGCCCCTTCACTTAGTAGCCATGTCCCCTGGGGCGGGACACATGTCCTCTCTGAGCCATTGTCCCCTAATCGGCAGCATTTATTGAGAGGATAAAATACGATATTACGGGAAAAGTATTTAGCACAGCAACTGGCATTTTGTACGGGCTCAAAATCTTAACTCCTTCCCTCTCCCCCAGTGAAATAATGTGCTATTTACCAAAAACCATGAAATCATCACTCAAACTTGCGTAATGTCTGTAGCAGTCTATGTGACTATTTAATACCCAATATAAACTATGAGGACAAGTTCTCAAGACAGATAAAGCTACTACACTAAACCCAATGAGCTAATTCAGCATTTGGGGTAAATAATCCTTTGCGCTCTTTTCATATGTTGACATTGCCAAATGTTTGCTAGCCGATGAGCAGTAGCAGTGGGTACCAAATGTTTAAAGGAAATATTTCGGATGGAAAAACTGCAAAAAATTGGGAGAGGGGCAGATCTCTGTTCGTTAATTTGATTTTTAACAATTTGAAAGTCTAACATCATTTAATGTAATCTCAGAATACCTCAGTACAATTCACACAAAAAAATATTCTTTGGAAGTATGGTATGAAGAACCTATCAGATAAAATCCAAATTGCTTATCCTGACCTTCCATATGCCCTCAGTTTGGTTCCAACTTGTCTTTTCAAAGTTTCTCCCTGGAAACGCTCTGTCTTAGATTAATCTGAAGGCCCCTGGCTAATTGCCTTTCTGCCTTTCATTCTGCCTGCTTCTCCCTTGTTTCCATGCCAAGGTGACAAACTCAAATGCCACAGCTCTAGCCCATGAGAAAATGAAGACCCAGAATGAGCAGGTCTTACAAATTTTTAAGAGAAGCCAGAACTCTGGAAATTTGGTGTAAAATCTTCCAATATTTAAAATATTTACAGTTAAATTAAAAATGTTTCAAAGCTAGATGAGCCAAAGAAAACAAGCCTATAGGCTAGATTGGGTCCTTGGCACATGAGTAAGGTGTAGCCCTAGTTCCCTCCCCAGTGGCAAGTGTCTGGGGAGATTTCATCTTCCCGTGAGCTAGTCTACTTCTGGATCTATCCTCTTGCATTTGCAGCCCTTCCTACTCTCTTTAGCATTTATTTATGGGCTGATCTAAACTCTTGTCTAATTTTTATTAAGGTCTTGGAGGATGATCACCTGTCCAAAAGGATTTTTGCCTTGTACTGTTTTTCTCAACTCAGGACATACTGTATTTGGTGAGCTGCTTTTCCAAGTTCTACCGACATAATGATCGTCATCTATTTTGCCAATAAATTCTTTTTTGTTGTATATTCTTACTTACCCACACTTTGCTGCTCAGCAGGAAATCACCTAAAATTTTCCCATCTTTATCCCAATTCACAGAACACACAGTTAACAAATATAGATGAAAACATATTAATTTAGACTCAAGGTTACTCTACCAAGTCAGACTGATGCATTCTTCCCCCTACACATGGGACCTAGAGAAAAGACTCTGGCAGGTGGAATTGTGTGGGAAACTTTTTCTGAGTCACTTTTTTCTAAGCTGCCTTTACCACCTTATTTGGAGTATTGACACTTCCTCTTATACTAGGAAAAAATATCTATATTATTCAAAAAGTCCTAAATGAAACCCATATTATTTATGCACCATTATGATGTATTGTTTGGATTTCATGTACCATTGCTGGCTTCTATTTGTGTGGGAAATGGAGAAATGTCTATGTGTCAAAACAAAAAAACTCTATTTCTACCCTGATTCCTGCCCTTTCTTCCTTAACAAAGTCCAGCACATCCTTCAAGTCTTTGTTCTGTCAGTGCACTGTTGTCCCCGGGGACTTTTGTCCATAGTTCAAACCTGTCTAAGTCACGAAGCCAAGTGCGTCTGCTTTTATAACAACTGTGGGCTCTCTCGGCAAGGCAGAGCCAGAGAACTTAGGCTTCATACAGAGTCCTACTTGATTGGGGGGTCTAATTCACTTCTGAAGCCTCTGTTTGCTCACCTGTAAGATGAGGGCAGTGATACTTAACTAGGGGAGGTATTGTGAGAATTTAGGGGCTTATGTAGACAGCAGGCATGAAAACAATAGTAGCTGTCATCCTTTTTCCTTCCCCCACCTCTCCTCTCTACCCTTCTTTTTTTTTTTTTTAAAGATTTTATTTTTTTATTTGATACAGAGAGAAAGATCACAAGTAGGCAGAGAGGCAAGCAGAGAGAGAGGAGAGAGGAGGAAGCAGGCTCCCTGCCGAGCAGAGAGCCCGATGCGGGCCTCGATCCCAGGACCCTGGGATCATGACCTGAGCCGAAGGCAGCGGCTTTAACCCAATGAACCACCCAGGCGCCCTCCTCTCTACCCTTCTGAAGTGAAAAGTCTACAGAGTATGGCTGCTCTTCTAGAATGATGTGGAATCTGGAGAAAGCCATTTTTATTTGGTTCTACATCCCATTTATAATTTCTCTCCATGGAACAACTCCAAATATTGTTAGATATTTCTTTCATCCACTTATTCACTCAACAGATATTTGCTTCTCCTTTGAGTCATTTGTAGACTGAACACATGAGAGCTATGGTATAAATTGAGGCTATTAAACTTATAACATAGGTTAATTACATTTAGTGCACTGAAACATAATTTACTTATTACAGTGATGATGTTAGAATAAGCTTATGTTTTTCTTGAAATTGGCAAACTTTAAACTCAGGAAGGAAGAACAAATGGGAGAACTTTTATGTGACCTAATTTAACCATGAGCTAACTATGAGCCAGCACTGTAGTCACTGAAAAAGGAAGTCAAAATTTTACTAAGATGTGAATTACAGTACATAATCATATAGTGTTTTACCTTAAGATGGACATTTATGAAGACTTAGCATCCATTTATTCAAAAATGAATTATAGGCATTGAGCACCTTCAATGAACTAAAACTCTTGGGAAACATCTTTAATTAGTAATTCTAATACTGTGTCCAGCATAAGCAGTGACTCCTCAAGAGAAAAGAGGGTCCCAGGGACATCTGGTCCTACCAGGAAAAATGATAGGAGAAAATAAAAAGATTTTATAGTTTAGTCTTGAAAAGAGAAGGCTAAGGCATAAATAAAAATTGACTTCAAAATGTAAAAGATCTCAATCAGAAAGGCAATGAAAAATTTTTGATTTCTACTGTCAGATATAAATCACAAACTGACCTAAAGAGAGAGAGATTCTGGATGACACAGAGAAAGAGCTTTTGGAGAGGTGCTAAAGCACAAGGAGTTCCGAGGAAGGTTCCATATTTTTTGTCCAGGAGGTCTCTGAGGAGAAAACCATCAATCACTGTCAGAGAGACTTTTTCAACATTGATTCACATTGAAAGTATGTGACATATAATTATAATATTGAAAGAAAGCTTTAAAGATTCTTCTTATATTGTCCCTCCCAGACAAATGGTTCAAAAGATTGCTGAAAATAGCTCTTCGCTCCTTACTGTGAAATCTTCAGAGAGATAATTTAATTCCTGCCCACTGATAATACATCATACTGTCTTTCTTTGAGTGCTTCTTGATGTATACCCTAAGTTACTAGCCAGAAGGATACAACTGACCTAAACAGTTCTGGGTACCCACCTATTAATGCCTGAAGTGTTAAAAATCAGACTGGAGAATCATTTTCAAGTCTGGTTGAGTTTAGTGATTTCCCATTCCTGGTACACCACTGGTAAAGATCATCTATGCCAGAAAAATATATCCCTTCCTTCAGTTAATTAGAGTCACTTCTAATTTCTTTTATTGGAAAAAGACTCGTCTAATTAAAAGTTATACAGATTCTCATGTGTGAGAGGCATAGGTCAGGAGAGATGAATGGGCTGTAATTAAAAATTAGGACAAGTCTGCTGGTGACTTACAGTTGCAGTTGGAGCTTCGTCTATAGCTCCAACAGTCACATAATTCATCATTCAAACTGGAACACTTTTGAGAGTGAATGGTGGAGGAGCTATTCATTATTATAGCAGGACAATAGTCATAAACTGGAACTGTCCCAAGGAAGCTTAGATGTATGGTCACCTGACCAATAACAGAATTTTAAACACAATAAAAATGATGGTAGGAGCTCTTTAAATGACACTAACAAAACGAACTTCTCTGCTTCATGATATTTATACACACCTCTTATGCTTGTTTTGAAATTTTGTTGTTGTAAAATCAGGAACAATACCAATGGCCAAGGATAAATTTATTTTTGCACCTATTACCAGAGAAAATGCCCGTTGACCAGAACACTTCTCTTAAAATTTTCTTTACGCTCAAAGAAGTGGTGTTAAAAAAAAGAAACATGGTAATTGCACTGCCAAGGTTTGTGAATTATAACTTCTGTGAACTCATCTCCCATCAGAAGACTCCCATACATCACAACATTTTGTACCAGAGAGCTCTGAAAGAGTCAATTAGCCCTCATCTGATCAGATGATATACTTCCATTACTTATTCACAAAGCAAATTTCTGGGTGACCCTGGCCCAGGATCCTTAAGAAGGGTTCCCATTCCAGATCAGCATAGCTTTATTTCCAATGTACGTTAGGTGTAATGGACAAGATGCAGCAGGCCAGCAGTGAGCAGAGTTCGGCTAGGGTGATGGACAAGTGGGTGGAAGCTGGCTGTGTGCACTGACCGAGGGGGAGCCCCCCCAGGAGAGGAGGCCACAAATAGAGAGGAGTCCATACCCTCCTGCAGGCTTTTTCTCCGTGAACTTCACCAGGTGTTCACAGAAAAGATTGGGAGAGATCTAGGAAAGTCTGCAGAATGGGGGTGAGGAGGGTTGTGGGATCTAAGAAGTAGAGAGTGCCACATGAACAAAGAGAGGAAATAGCTTGCAGAAGATCAGAGAAACACACAGAGATCTTTTCGTTCCAAATGCGAAAAGCCCACAGTGCCTTGGAGACCATTAGACACCACAGTGTTCCTTATTGCTCAAGTGACTATGGGATGGGCCTCTTAAAATGAACCAAAAATCTTCCAATTCAAAGTGCTCCCCTAGGGGCACCTGGGGGGCTCAGTGGGTTAAAGCCTCTGCCTTCGGCTCAGGTCATGATTTCAGGGTCCTGGGATCGAGCCCTTCATGGGGCTGCCTACTCAGCAGGGAGCCTGCTTCCTCCTTTCCCTCTCTCTCTGCCTGCCTCTCTGCCCACTTGTGATCTCTGTCAAATAAATAAATAAATAAATAAATAAATAAATAAATAAATAAATAAATAAATAAATAAATCTTTAAAAAAAAAAGCAAAAACAAAAACACCAAAGTGGGGCGCCTGGGTGGCTCAGTGGGTTAAAGCCTCTGCTTTCGGCTCAAGTCATGATCTCAGGGTCCTGGGATCGAGGCCTGCATTGGGCTCTCTGCTCAGCAGGGAGCCTGCTTCCCCCTCTCTCTCTGCCTGCCTCTCTGCCTCCTTGTGATCTCTCTCCCGCTGTGAAATAAATAAATAAATAATCTTTAAAAAAAAAAAAAAAACACCAAAGTGCTCCCCTAGTGATTTTGATACACCCAGAATTTGAAAACGTTCTCCTCATTATTTCTTGACCCCATAGTGATACCCACAACCACCTCAATGTGTTCCCAGCCCATAATGGGGCAGAGTGGATTATAAATTCATTCCCCTAGTTAAACCATGAGAACAAAAGTAAGTCCGGACCCTACTATTGTCATCATCATTATGGAATCTGGCAGCTTTCCTCTTTTCTCTCGATTTCCTATTTTCCATTAAGATCCAAAGTGACATATCAGAAAGAGCAGAGAAAGCTGCCAGTGAGCCTTGGTGAGCAGAGTTCCAGAAAGAATAATTTCCTGTGGTACCTTTTCTTACACTAACCTTGGCCCAGATAATGACTGAAGTGTTCGTTCATCAAAATGAAATTATGCTATCAAAGAAAAATACAATTATTTTGCCTTTTAATGAGAAGGACTTGCATTTTCTAACCAGGGAAGCAACTTTGGGAGTTAAATATCTCCCAAGATAATAAAAAACTAAGATTAAGGCAATTTTAAGTAATTGTGCATATGATAAAATGGAGGAAAATGTTCAGAGACTTGCATAATTTGTGCACAATTTTCTACAGCTTGCAGGCTGGAGTAAATTTTTACTAATTAATCTGGTAAGCTATTAGTCAAAGAAACAAAGCCTGATTATAATAATTATTATTCATTTATTATGCAAAAATCTTCAAATTGCCTAAGTGAAGAACCTTATTCAGGTAGTTAATAGTCACTCATTTCATACCGTTGGTGCATATTTCCCACTAGAGATATGTGTGTGCTTCTTGGTAGATGTTGCAGGATGATAATGACCAAATGGGTTCATCTGGGCCCTTTTGGAATTTACAGGGATATAATTTACCCTCTGAATTGACTGAACTCGGGATGGAATTATGATGATCCCAAATAGGAAAAAATGGAGACTATTTTGTTATAGGTCCCTCAACTGTTATTCAATTTAAGATGCATTGCATTTGGTATTTAAATAGATTAACTGACAGCTGTAAGAAATCACTTATATAATATTTCAGAAGGCGATTGATATTTACAAACAGATCCTAAAGGACATATAGCAGAGAAGAAAGAAAACATTTCCACATCCTGTTTTCCAATTATTTCTTTTTCTTCTTCCTTGAAACACAGGCCCAAGGGAACTAGCCTCTCCTTTATCCTCACTAGTTCTACAGCTAAACAGACATCCTAACGAAAGGAAGCTGTCATCTCCAATACGCTTTACAGAACGAACATTGTACTTCCTTGTGACCACATTAAGCACTGCCATAATCTCCTCCAATTTGTTGCATTTGAGCCTGGAAGCCACAGGAATCAATGTCACAGAGCAGTGGGGGGTAAATGAAATAATTGTCCACCAGTTGTTTTATTAAAGATTGGGCAGCTGGAAGAGTCTCGAACAAATGTATCTACAGCCCCTGGGGACTGCTGAAGAGGGAAGTTACAAACTCTAACTTAAAGGAACACTCTTAGAAGGATACATTTCTTTCTTGACCAAAGCATTGATAATATATTTGCTTTCCTATAACGTGCAGGTGCCTGGGGAAAGCAGAAGCAAATAAAAATTCTCTGCAAATAATAAAATCCAAAGTGAGGTCAACACTTCCATCCTTGGCAGGTTATTCCAGTTTGAACTCTCCTCTTTTTAATCATGGATAATTTTACCAAAAACACAGCAGTCCTGCTAGTTCATGGAAGATGAATTCTGTGTTTCGTCGTTTGGTGATTGCATACTCTGGTGCTAGAGTGATATGGATGCTAATGTCACTTCTCTGTTATTACTTGTTGAAGAAGGAAAAATATTGCCATGTGTTCTTTATAATTTGTAATTTCGAAGAGGAAAAATGACGAATCAACACTTTAAAACAGTTTCCCATGAACAGTGATTGACAAACAAGAATTAAGACGAATGACTAGTAATTACATCTTGCTGGGGGGATGGGGAAGGGGAGGGAGAATGGTGCTCTTTGTCCATGGCTAATGTATGCACAACTCCCTCAACCCATCACGATTCCTTAAAACAGTGAAATAACCCAGTAATCATCAAATATGTCCCATACCAATGTGCCCGTGTGACCCAGTGGTTTTAGATCCTTGATGAGGATCCTAGAATTGTCCTTTGGATAACATTTTCATTGTATTGGGCCCAAGCAACAAGTAGCAGGAAGCACAAGTGAAACTGCCCAGGGCGTCACCTCTGTCATCCCCAAAGCCTAAACTCAAAGATGAAGCCAGGTCTTGGGTCTCCCTCTTGTCCTCGCTCCCTCAACCACAGAGTAGTTGGTCTGTAAGAAGTGAGGCACTGTGGTATGCCAGTAAAGAGTATGAACTCTGGCCAGACTTCCGGGGTTCGTTACTAACTCTGCTACTCGGGAGCTTTGTGATTTCCAACAATGCTCTTAACCACTCTTGGACTCGGTTTCCCCATCTGAAAGTAGAAATAATAATTGTACTTGCCTCATGAGGTTGTTGAGAGGATTAAATGAGTGAGTATGTCAGGATGGTAACAGATATCTTTACAAGAATTTACTAAAACAAATTAAAACGTATTCATATGGCGGGACCTTATTCAAAACCTCCTTGAAGACAGAAAGTGTGCAATAATGGAAACAACATGAATTTAGAATCAAAATAAAACTGGGATATGGCCCATCCCTTACTGGAAGTGAGATTTTTGTCTCAGTTTGCTTACTCATGAAACAAAAGGATTGGCATAAACCTGTAAATCACAGCCTAAAGTTTCCTGATTTTGAAGGGTTATCTAAAGAAGTATTCTGTGAGCTATTTTCAACATTTCAAATAGCTTAATGGAAAACCTGCACTCACTCAAGATAACACTATGAGGGCTTATGGAAACATTAAGTTTTATCATTTGGTTGGTTTCCTCTTTTTTGCCCTATTGGCAAGAATTTTATCACCTTGGTGGAGTGACACTGGTTGTCTTGTGTGGATGAGAAGTTCTGAGTAGCAATATAAATGTCATTGGTAGTAAAAGATGGAAAAATAATTTAAAGATTACTAAAACAAATGGATTGTTTTTAGACAAAAATATTTCAAAATGTGGAAGCCAAAGGAGAAAGGAAAATAATGAAAAGAATCCTTGCTGGTAGAGAGGTTAACATTCTCAACTCTGTAAGGCCCCTTTTAGCTTCAGAATTCCATGATTATATGACTCTAACCATCTAAAACATAGAGGATAAAACAGAATGAATTTAGTTTAGATGAGAGAGAACAATACAAACTCTAATAAAGAAAGACAATATGAAGTAAGGGCTAGTTAGAAACACACACGAGGAATTATAAAACATAAAGAAGATTCATTTTCTTCCAGAGGGAGAAACTTACAAAGTCATAATAATAAATTAGGACAATGCATTTCAAGGAATAACATGTAACAATTATCATAAAGTATTTTCATGACAAAAACTACTAATATAAACTAGGAGCTATCTACCAAGAATCCATCCACTAGAAAAATAAACAAGAACCCATTTCTCAGGGCAGATTCTCAGGACCATGGGGCCTGACTATTCTGTCCTGGATTCAGATCATCCATGGTGGGTAGGGTAGAGATGAAAACATTGACAAGGATGAAAGAACGGGGTGAAATATCCAAAACTTGGTTAAGAGGGTAACAAACCCAATCCTCATTTTCTACATTATGAAGCAGCCCTAATGTTTGTTCCTAAGCACAACAAAACAGAGTAGACTCCAGTGAAAGAAGAGAATACATTCCAGGGGCTAGAACAACCTGTGAGAGGGATTATTCAAAGTGAGATATGGCCAGCAGCAGTAATGGACTGACTTTTCCAAGTAAAAATATGTTTAATACAATTGTTACAGTTAATGGATCGAAAACATCAAATGGATAGACGTGATATAGGGAAAGGAGTGTCAGTATAGGCGTCAGATTCCTGCCACATTTTCATTAACAGGTTAGATGATGTGGCATGAAAAGCATTTTAGTCGTACTTTTCAGTAAACATTTATTGATCCCTGGTTATGTATGTAGCGGGCAGTACTGGCGGCAGTCCAATTTCTTTATCGGGAAAGTGAGTGGAATGATGGACTACATGACTCCTGACTTCCAATTCTAAGAGTCTTTGTCTCAAATGTCAATTGATATAGCAATTTCTTATCTTCTCTATCTCAGAACAGAATAGCAGTAGAGTCTGGTGAATTTACCAACAGTATCTTTGATTGCAGATCCTAACTGTGTACAAAGAAAGTTGTCAGAGAAGAGAAAAAATATAGAACACAAATATTAAGATGATTTAGTTACATGATAGGAAATATTTCTTGGAAGAGGACCATCTGAAGAATTTATCATGAGAGTACAGAATGCAGATATTAAAAATTCCTTAAATCGGAACTCCTGGGTGGCTCAGTTGGTGAAGCAGCTGCCTTCAGCTCAGGTCATGATTTTAGCATCCTGGGATCGAGTCCCACATCAGGCTCCTCACTCAGCAGGGAGCCTGCTTCTCCCTCTGCCTCTACCTGCCCCTCTCTGCCTACTTGTGCTCTCTCTCTCTCTCTGACAAATAAATAAATAAAATCCTTTAAAAAAATTCCTTAAATCACTTCTGTGTGGTTTTAAAATGATCAATGTTTGTAATTTGTAATGACATTAAATATTCTACATATGCTTAAAATATCAACTTGCAATTAATTTATCTTAACGTGGAAATATTTTATTTTATTTTATTCTATTTTATTTTATTTTATTTTATTTTATTTT